>CM076571.1:165312725-165714661 GCA_034641835.2 Pinus albicaulis | reverse complement strand
ATTCACGTAGCCATTTCATTTGTGGCTACTCAGGCGATTCGGCTCATGTCCAATCTAAAGTTGACAAAGATAAAAACTTCATTGAGTGCATTCATCACATCCACCAACAATTCCATGAGATATTGGATAGAGCCAATGCTAATTACAAGCAACGACATGATCAACATCGGGTGCCACACAACTTCTAGGTGGGCGGTAAAGTGTGGATACATTTGCGGAAAAGACACCTCGGCGCGGACTTCCCTGGCTTCGTCGCCTCAGATCCTTCCACTCCCCATCACCAACGTTGTAGGGGCCAATGCCTTCGAGCTCAGTATTCCACCATTCCTTGGTCTGCACCCAGTGTTCAATGTGGACCGCCTTCAGCCCTACTTCCCACCTCTACTAGATAACTCTGACATTGTAGAATAATTAACACCAACAAAGTTAAACCCATACTTCATGGAATAGGTCACCACATATCATATCATGGATATGCAAATCAGGAACACTCAGAAGTAGAAGATCCAACTGTATTGGGTTTTCAAAGCTGTCCAACTCCTGCACCAAGGCAAGTGGTTCACCAAGGACCAAGTTTAGCAAAATTTTCCTCATCTCATGGAGGAACTCAATGCAATGGGGAGTCGGGACCATTGCTTCCTAAGGGGGGGAATGATTCAGTTGGATATTGGTGGCCACTTGTATATTCCACTTGGGGCCCCACCATTTTTTCTTTCAGTTTTTCAGTTTCCTTAATTGTAGCACATTTGACTATTTTTAGCAGCTTTTCAGGTCCTAAACTTCCGGAGCCATTTTGAGGCCCTAAATGACGTTTTTTGGGAAAATCGCGAGTAACATGAAATTTCCTTTGATGTTTTTGACATAAAAGGTTTTATTTCTCATATAGATATTTCTAACGAGGTATTTTGCGCATCAAACAGAGATCGTATGCCAAAGTTACATCCTCGTGAAGTTGATGTACCAATTTACCCAAACAGGGCCCATAGTTTTGGCTCTTCATCTCATAGGGTTAGGTTTTTGGATGTTTAGGGTTTTACTTTGTTTCTCAATAATAAATAGGCCCTCGATCCTCAGAGGCTCGTAGCCACCACATCTCTTCTCAAAGATAAGCTACCAGTGCCCTAGCTAGTTTATTTCCATTATGTCTGTAAACAAATTTCAGTTCTTTGATATTAATGAAATGAAGTGTTATTTCCGCTGCATCTTTGTATTTATGGTTATATGTGTATTATGTTTCATTCCTGCATAAATTCAGATCAAATTTAATAGTTATAAATAAAAGGTTAAAACCAAAAGAAAAATATGCATCTAAACGATTAGGGCAACCGTTTAGATTCTAAAATTGTAAGCTAATGGTTGTTGGACATAATTTCCTCAACGAACCATGTATTATATGTGTTGAATTTATTTGTGTGAGAGAAGCTTCTTTTGTTTTTCATGTTGTTTTAAATGTATGAACAAAATATTATTATTTCTTATATCTTTAAAAATATTATAAAAAATAAACAAAATTGTTTATGCTGAAACATGAAAAGCCTTTATATTTTAATTTCCTACTAATGGATAAGGATTTGCATCATTTTTGGTGGGTAGTAGCCACTATGAAGTTTTCACGTTTACACTTTTACTCCTACATGTTAAAGGATTGTAGAAAACATAAATAATGGTAGGGAGTGACTCCCAGTACGTATATTTATTTCCATCTTGTTCCTATTCATTTTTTATGCAAATAGTCGCTTAAATTATGATGGGAAGTACCTCATGATAAATAGGTTATTTACACGAGTATGAGTTATTTCAAGGATTTTAATTTTAATTGGTTTTCCTATGACTCTTAATAATGAAAAATCATTGCATAAATATTTAAAAATCATGGCATAAATATTGCAACTAAATCCAAAATTTATGATTAAAAAAATTGAGGCACTTATCCACATGTCACAAAGGTTGCAATAAGACCTTCAAATTTATGGTCCAATCAAATGTTTGAAATTTTTTTTTTTTCAAATCTAATCATTATAACTTGCATTGGTTAATGCTAAACTAATAGTGGTCAACAAGCAAATAGATTGCTAGAGTTGGGACTAATAAGATATTTAAATATCAATATTATTTAATATATTTCAATGTCAAAGAAAAAGAGAATAAAAGATAAATATTTTAATGTTAGCCATAAATAAAATATTTCCATGTCCATTTTAAATAAAATATATATTTTATATATAGAGATATATTTCAATTACTTAATAAAATAATTTTATTTATATAGAGAGATATTTCAATTACTTAATAAAATAATTTTCTTTATATAGAGAGATATTACAATTACTTCCAACTTCTTCTTAGTATCCTTCTTAAAATGAAATTGATATATGAAATTTAAAAAATATTAATAAAAAATATATAAGAGAGGGAGAGAATTATTATTCCATTGATAGGTTTTTCTAATTCGCAAGATATAAGGGATATGTATAATTTTTCGAGTGATTAAAAAAAGAAAGGGTGTATAAAACAAAGTGTTTGGTTCGTACAATGGTTGGCATAGTCATATTAAGTAATTTGTTGTTAGGGAGTTTTTCTGTTTAAAACCCATGGACTCACAATTTTGGTTTTAATATGGTTTTAAAGCCCAATTTTGGTTTTAATATAGTTTTCAAACCATATAATATATGGTATACATATGAATATATCGTAACGACTCCCCAAATAAGACAAAAATGTAGGTTGCGCCATGTGAAAGCCACTTGGGCCTAATTTGCGATTACGCCATCAGACTCCTAGAGAAAAACCGGTTTAAATGAATATCAACTCGACATATTTCTGACACCTTCAAAATTGTACCTCTAGGGAATCTTAAATATTCCTCATAGAAAATGTTATTTGAAATATTCCCTAACATGTTCTCTAAAAATATTCCTACAATCTTCTTGAGATTCATTTCCTCATTGGCCTTCATGTGCCCTCATCTCTCATGTATTCTCCATGGTTCCCTTTGAACTATTTGAATGAAATTTTATAACAAAGTGTGAGGGTAAATAAAACAAAGTGTGTGGTTGGAACAATGTTTGACATAGTCATATTAAGTAATTTGTTGTTAGGGAGGTTTTGTGTTCAAAACCGATGGACTCTAAACAATTTTGGTTTTAATATAGTTTTCAAACCATATAATATATGGTATACGTTTGAAAATATTGTAACGACTCCGAGCTCCATGAGCCATGAAATTTTTTGAATAATGAAGATTTATCCACTGATATTATCCTGATCATACACTAATTCGAATTCATGTATAACACATAACCTCTTCTACAATCGATCATCAATATGCGGAAATAGAAACAGTCGCATGCGCACATAAACACAATATTTAATGGGGAAAGCTTATAGCTGAAAACCCCCATCAATTTTGTATATTATAATAGAAGAGAACATGTAACAATATCAGTACAATACTCCTCACAAGTACTCAGTACTGTCTCCAAAAGTTACACACAAACTAGCTCAGTTTTGAACAAGTCACAGGTTCAAAACTCATCCTCCTTATAACCTCCTGCATGTAATCAAAGTTGGTGTAATGAGAGATCCAAGTTGAAGTCTTACCAGCAATCTGGCAATCCTCGTGGCAATCTCCTCCGTGCTTGGCTGAAATCCTTGCACAACTAATAAATAATGAAAGCTCACCCTTTCATCCTCTTCCCGAATATTGCTAGGCCCATTCATGCCAGGTCAAGCTGATGTGTTATTTAGTTGAATAATGAGTTTAATATTTGTGAATTAAATAATATTTAATTCACCCCACTCTTCTCTAGTGTATTAGCAGTTAAACTAAACACCTTGCTTCAACTAAGTACTTAGAACTTTTCCTGGCCCACATCCTGTCAACTCCACCAAACTCCACCGCGAGTTCCTAGCGAAGTCAGCCATGCGCCTCACACCAAACCCCCTGAATAAACGTATTCCTTTATCCAGGTGCAGGCCCATCCGTAGCTCAAGGCGAAGTCTTTACTTGAAGGATAAGCCAAAGTTCCCTGTCCAAATATTATTAAGGGCTAATAATATTTGACTGACCTATTTTTAGACAGGCAGTCTAAAAATAGACTTCGACGTGTATGTCTAAAAATAGAGGTCCATCTATTTTTACCAACTCGACCAATCATCGAAGAATAGCATACTGCAACTCCTAGACCATGCTCCATATGTCTAAAAATAGACATAGTCTAAAAATAGACTTTGCGCCAAAAATAGCCTGCGGGCCCACTTAGTGAAGCTGACTTCATTTCACTAAGCTCCATCATCTTGTTGCATTTCCCAGCAGAGAATAAAGAAAAAATGTAGGTTGCACCATCACAAAGCCATTGGGCCCTAGCATTGCCATGTGGCCTTTGCACCATGATTGGTGTGTGACTCTCATTGAATTCACATCTTATACAACATGCCCTTACATATGCCATTTAATGTGTTGACTTTTTGTATTTCCACATCTCCTGTTGTGTTCCACCTGGACTGTTGATTGAGCTGCCATGTGGAAGCCTGTGGGGGAGCGACGTGACACCCTCTGGTTGACTTTTGACTTTCTTTTCTTTTCTTTTCTGGTACAAACTTTAAACTGCAATAACATTCTCATACGAACTCGGATTGAGGTGTCGGTTGAGCCATTGGAAAGCTTGTGATGAGCTCTTCGATCCAATCCTAGTTTAGTTGCAATCCAAAGACTTTTATTTTTTACCCTTCTTGGAGCCACCTGAATCAATGTATTAGTACCAATGAATATATCCTACCAATTTATATCTACATGGAACAAATGTTGCAATAATACCTTCAAAATTATGGTCCAATCAAATGTTTGAAAAATAAATATTTGTTTTTTCAAAGTTAAACATTATAACTTGCATTGGTTAATGCTAAACTAATAGTGCTCAATAAGCAAATAGATTGCTAGAGTTGAGACTAATAAGATATTCAAATATCGATATTATTTAATATATTTCAATGTCAAATTCATTTAAATCTTTGTAGAAAAAGAGAGTAAAAGATGAATATTTTAATGTTAACCATAAATAAAATATTTCCATATCCATTTTAAATCAAATAATTTTATTTAAATATATATATATATTTCAATTACTTAATAAAATAAATTATTTATATATAGAGATATTTCAATTACTTCCTACTTCTTCTTAGTATCCTATAAATGTAATATATTTAGTTCTTAAAAATAAATTGATATATGAAATTTCAAAAATATTAATAACAAATATATGAGGGACATAATTCTTATTCCATTGATAAGTTTTTCTAATTCTCGGGATATAATTGAGATATATAATTTTTCGAGTTATTAATATGGAGTTTATATATATATGAAAAAAACCCACAAAATATTGAGAGATATCATTTCTATGTATGTATGCTTTCTACTTCCAACTTGTATTTAAAAATATTAATAACAAAAAAATATTTTAATATGGTGTGATCATTAACAAAATAATAGTATTGTTATATTTAAAACATTTTATTGGTGTGTTTCTAAAAATGAAAGAGATTTAATTATTTTTATACTCAGCATGGAGTTGACACATGGTATATGTGTTTCAACTTTGAGTTGACACATGGTATATATGTGCACCAATGGGAGAAAAACTAGCATAGGTACATCATAGCCTCCTTAGATGCAAACATTTCTTTATATTTTGCACTCTAAAATTTACATCTTAAAAAAAAATATCCTTCATAGATCCGAGATTACAAAATTTAAGAATTTAAATGTTAAGTAAAATTTCATTTTATTAATACAAATTTTGATTATAAAAACTCCTTTTAAAAATTTCTATTTTAAAACCATTTAAATTAATAATATTTTAAAAATATAAATAAAATACAATAAATCATTCTTAAAAGAATGAATTTGATATATATATTTTATTCTTAAATAAATAAATACATAATTAATAAATAATTGATACATAAAATATTATTTTGAAATAAAAATATTATTGGAAAATTTATTAATTATGTCTAGAGGCGAGCTCCAACTCAGTATGGTAGAAATGTTGTAATGTAATGCGATGTCGTGTACAAACATTTTGACTCAATAAAAATAAAAATAAAATAAAAGATCCATCTTAAACTAGTATGGTAGAGATGTAATGTAACGTAATGTCCTATAAACATTATAATTTAAATTACATTAATAGATGTGTCTATTTTGGAATAGGGTTTCTAAAATTTTAATTTAATTATCAATAATTATTAGGTGGATGGTAGAGATTTAACCTCCATGGAATATTCTAGAACATTTATAGTAGTATACACAAATCAAAGGTTGAGATTTATCTTCAAAGTAGTTATGCATTTTTTCCCTTTCTAGTTATATTGATTAAAAAAAAATTTCATATGAATAATAAAGTGGGTTATCGATTTTTGGATGTGGTATTGATAACCCATGATATTGGGTCATGGTATTGCAACAAGTCCTACTTACATATAAGAATCTCCATGGTAAATTGGGGGTAAATTTCTATGGTTAAGAAATTTGTTACATAGTTGGTTTGGTTTTATTAACCTCAAATTATGTCACTTTGATGCTTATTAGTCTGTCCCAAGATAGGACTCTAGCAATCCAATTTTGTTTGACTACTCATTAGTTCATATTTGACCAATATATTTTCTATTTTTTATCTTTATAAAATATATATTTATTTTTTAACATCATTTAAAAAAATAATTTGTAATAGTCCCATTGGTTCATACTTTGAAGGTCTTACTTTCATCTTCATGATAGGTGCAATGGAGCATAATGAAATAATCATTGTTTTAGTCAAATTCTATGCCACAACCGAGGTTTGTGCAACTGCATTTTCCCAAGGGTGCAAGAGATTCGTTAATGTAATTATTTTTTAGTTCTCTATGAGTGGATAGAGACGTGAGAAATTCATTGCTTCTATTGCTTCAATGAATTCCCTATTTGTAAGGACATATTCAACCTGGAACTATTATGAAAATCTTGATTCTGAAGTTTCAATTCTACACATAACTGATATTGTTAAGTCTATGAAACTGTGAATATGGTCTATTATTGCAAGGAGATTGTCTAGGTAGATAAACAAAGAGATAAATATCAATTACTAGAACACCCACATCAAGAGAAAAATGTTGAGCAAGTGAATCATCCTCTCAATCATCCCTATTAGCAACAATACCTGCATCTCCAGGATTATACTTCACCACGAAGTTGCAACATTACGGAGCCCTACAACATCGGAGATAACATATTTCTTCCAACAAGACCTGTCGAAAACTTGACTGATCAAGCCAACAAATTTGAATGAGGAAGAACATGTTGACCTCAATGTAAATTTGTGTATTATCTTGGAATCTATTTTCATCCTCGCTACAAGCAAACCTTCAACCATTCAAGGAACCATGGTTTCAAATACTACTTCTGGCTGCAAATTGTTAAATCTAAAAGTGTTGGGTGGGGAGCGATATGATGAGAGAAAGTATGGATAGTAAAGTAGTTTTTAAATATCTAATATGGCGTAGTTAATGTATGATAAAAACACATAATAAATGGTTACATAAAAATCATTCTAATATGTATGATATGGATTCTCTTAGCTACTAGAATTAACCAATATCTTTTACTTCTATGATGTTAGTAGAATTGCATGTGAAAGAGTATGAAAAACCACATGTGCATGCTTTAAAGAAGAGGAAACACAAAAGCAACCATGAAATAAAGGAACATACACAAGTGGATAACAAGGTTACCTGGGTTATGTCTCTGGGCTTGGTGTCAAGTGTGAAGCAGTTGCTTTATTAAATGTTGCAAGATGATAATAAGTACATGGTGTATTATTTTTCAATACAAGGAAGAACTCCCTTAACTAGAGTGACATGTCTCTCCACGAGACGTTCTCCTATAAGAAATCTCACTCACATAAGCTCTCCTTCAGCATGACAAAATATCAAACTCTCACATGAAGTGTCATACAAGGATCCTCCAACAAAATGGAAAACAAGGATCACAACATCAAATCATCATCTCAGAAAAAATTAAAAGAATACATGGCATTAGTGCATCTTATACCTCCATTTCTGGGGATGGCCCGGAAATGCACATATATGTTGAAGAAACATATTGTACGGTAGAATTACTGACGAAAAATCGTGAAAATCTGATTGTAAAATCGATTACTTTTTTACTCGATCAAATCTAGGCTCCCAGGGAATCTTTTATATTCCTTATAATATTATGTTATGGACACGGGTGAAAAATATTCTATTCAGATGAAGAAATGGATTGAACCATCATAATCCTGCAGAAAAACTGGTTTAAATGAGTATAAAATCGACATATTTCTGACACCTTCAAAAAAATTCCCTCTGGGAATCTTAAAGATTCCTCATATAGAATATGCTTTGAAATATTCCCTAACATATGATCTAACAATATTCCTAGAATCTTCTTGAGATTCATGTCTTCATTGGAATTCATGTTCCCTCATCTCTCATGTCTTCTTCATGGTTCCCTTTGAACCATTTCAATGACATTTTATAATAAAGTGTGAGGGTGAAGAAAAAAAGTGTGTGGTTGGCACAATGGTTGGCATAGTCATATTAAGTAATTTGTTGTTAGGGAGGTTTTGTGTTAAAAATCCATGGAATCCCAATTTTGGTTTTAATATAGTTTTCAAACCATATAGTTTATGGTATACGTATGACCATATTGTAAACAATCCCCAAACCATGAGAATAAGACAAAAAAGTAGATTGCACCATGCGAAGGCCACTTCGGCCTAATTTGAGGTGCCATGTGGCACCATGTGATTGGGTCATGTGGCAGGCTCTCATCGGTCCACATCATCTTCCATTTATGTCACCTACATACCATGTGTCAACTTGTGGTATTTTCACATCACTTGTTGTGGTCCACCTCGTCTACTGATTGAATTTTCATGAGCATCTTGTATGAGTAACACGTGGCACCCTCTGGTTGACTTTTGACTTTTGACTTTTGATAAGTATAACAGATCAGGATAAGCCGTATCACTCTAGTATCAACTTATGATAACAGTATCGGATTAGCTTACAAGCTTGGAGATAGCTCGAACTCTTCATCTTATTACGATTCCATGAAGCTTCAGACTATGTAATTGGTATAAGCTAATGACCAAGCACGTATTCATATTCATAGTACAAGTAAACACGTATGAGCTTGAATAGTGTACATGTCTCATATTACTAGTGTTATGATTACTGTATTGATTAGGGATATACAATACCGTATAAAGACTGATTACTTAGTGTAATGATTCACTGCTTTTTCTGGTGTGATAAGTATACCTATTGTAATAAGCTCTTCCTCATGGTGTCAGTATCAGTGCCATATGTTCAATCTAAGCATGTTGGAATCTACGAACCTTTACTTATACCTATGATATGTGAATCAATTCCATTATGATGAAAAAGTCTACAGTATAGCTTAGCTAAGCCCAGACATAGTGTAATCACAGTATTCATTTTCTATTATGAGCTTAGTAATCCCATTTATATTTATACAATAGCCTGTAAAACAGATCAGATTGAAACCCATTGCCCATATCATATTGAACACAACATCATCTCAGTCATAGCATTGTATAGCTTGTTCTTACCTTATTACTTTAATAAAATGTATACGTTTCCATGGTTATTACGGTTCCATTACTGTTATGGTATTTAGACTGATTTATATCTAGCTCTTATTACCTTATAAGTACTGATTAGGTTACTAGTAATTCCCTTGAAAGTAGGTATGATATCGATATCCCTTTTGTTACCATTGTAACATAGTGAATCTCATCCTACTACTAGGTAAAATAGGCATAAAGGGGTAGTAGTAATTCCATAAGTGTAATGGTCTACTATCTATTACTGCTTGTTTGTCTTATATCAGGACGTGTATCAACCGTATGGAATAGATTATGGAATAAAGGGTGAACAAAGGACTGTATATATAGGAACAAGGCTAGTAACTCAACACTCGGCTTGTATACTGATTGGTTATCGTGATTCAAGCTCCAAGTTATGCTAATCAGAGATAGAAGCAATGGTCCCAATGTGATACAAGGCTTCATACTCATCTTATCCCATGAAGGTACTATGCAATACATATGCAATAATAGTAACATCATACCAAACCACAGTATTGCTTGCTTTATATCGTAATCATCTCAGTATATGTTAGACCAGGTGCTTACATATTAGCTTGATTACTGGAATAACGTAGATGTAAACGAACATGTGTAACCTCTATACTCTTAACCTATCACTCTTATGGTATTAGTACTGACATTACCATCAGTAAAGCTATGGTTATTTTCCTAAGTTATACCATCATGATATTGGTAGTATCTGTACTCAAGCTAACTTACATGCTTAGTTACTGTATCCAATATAACTCATACAGCTTATACAGGCGGTCATAGCTATATTAACACTATTCATTGATTATATCAAGAGTTTAGACCATTCTGAGGTATGTGAACAGGTTAGGTGAATTACCACAATTAAGACGGTATTGATATGGGCTTACAAGCCTCATTAGTTTCAATATACCACTTATAGTGCAATCATAAGGTTCTATTTATCCCTTACATATGGTAAACATAGAGTAATACGTATGTAATAAGTAGTATACACATCTCAATAGAGATAGATATGTAATTACACTTACCTTTCATGTTTGTTGTAACTCTGTATGAAACATCTACAGGTTAGTGAATAGGGATCTGCTCATATCAAACTAGCTATCATATTCAATAGGATAACCCTATCATGTAAGCTATACTACTAGGTTGTTGACAAACCTAATCAATATGGATATCACTCATTCCTGGGATTCAAACCCATTACCTTTGTTAAGACTATAGAGTAAGCTCATATCTTATCACAGTAAGGAGTTGTATGGTATAAGATGATACAATGGAATTAGGACTAGTTAGATATGTAACAAACCGTATCCAGTCTGATTGGTACCTGTCTTATTAACACATATGTAACTCATGACTGTTTCAGCTTAATAGATTACCTCACCTTTATTGAATGGTAATAGCTCATCCTTAAGCTTAGAATAGGGGTGTAGAAGGAATTGAACAGAGCTGACTGTATTAGTACTACTTATTTGTATATAGCTTATGAATCCACAGCTAGTAACATATGGGAATAAGGTAAGCATCTTTATCGTGTGTTATACTCATGTCATATTAGTAACCCTTACATAGCATTGGAATAGTAAGCATCATATGACCAATACTTATGGAATGAAAAGTAAGCTTTGGATCATATACGCTTTGACTTTATCACTATGCTTTTCATATTATATAAATACGCATAAGTTGGTTAGCTCGTGAGTAATAGCGTACAATGTGAATAGAAGAGTATCAATGATTATGTGATTACCTATTGTGTTATACTTGGTGTAATAATAGCAATGTGCAAATACAAACCAGTATTGCTTCTGCATTGTGTGATAAGGGTAACAGTACTGAAAGAGTAGGTGCAATGAGTACTAAGCAAGAAGCAGTGATAAGAGTATAAGGTTGACTAAGCTTCCTGTAATCATCATGGTTACTCATGTGTTATACTTGTTCAGGTGTATTGGTTATGTATAAATCCCATTACTATGTGTTAGGTCTCTGTAATTTATTAGCAAGATTGGGAGAGTCCAATCACAGAGTTAACATCATTTCAACCAACTTTGGGATTCTAGGATCTAGCCCTCCTGAATCCGGAGAGGGATCTCTCCAATATGTACAAAAATGGATATTGTCTTTGAAAAGCTTAAGGTAATGATATTAGGCTAGTTATGAAGGCCAAGGGTTTTGTTTTGTTTTGGATGGTTGAGCATGAAATGTTACTTGAGGGGAAAGTCCTAAGTGCGAAAAGTTTCAAAAGTGAGAAGTTGCAAGCAAATAGAACAGTTTTGGCAGATAGATAGATATAACGCTGGTTTTTAGTCCATTGGGCTATGGAGTCATATCTGGGCTTTAATTGAACAACAACATCAAGTGTGATCCAAGGGGCAAGTCATCTATGTCTAAGGATTTCTTTAAATTTTAATTTATGGAATGGAGTGATACACTAAGAAGGGGAATTAAACAGATACAGAACGAAGAGCAGCCTAGGATCTGATAAGTACTTTTAAACCAGTCAGCCTTTGGCAAACACTTAAGGAGGACGTGAAAGCAGACTAGGATATGGTAAGTGCTTTTAAACCAACCAGCCTTTGACACACTTCCAATAGAAAACATATAAAACAAGGAAAAACACAAAGATAACACAGAATGGTCTAAGATCTAGCAAGTGCTTCTAAACTAGCCAGCTTTTAACACATTCCAAGGGAAACAATCTGTTAGTTATGCAGACAAGTCTGGGACCAGGGCTAACCATATCTTCCTTCAGTTCATCACCACATAACACATACTGAAAGTAACATTCATAAATAATATTCAGCTAGGACGGTAAAATGAGGGAACACCAGCATTCTCATGCCTAAAACTGAATTAAGTCATTTCTAAATAACACAGGTTGGAAGAAAACATTCAAATAAAGATTTCTCAGCCAGAGAAGGTTACTGATATACAGCAGGTCCTAATCCTGTTTAAACTGTTCTTTACAGTGGAAAATGAAACAACATGAAAACAAAAATAAAAAAACAAGTTACAAATGAGAATAACATCACCGTCAATGTAGATCAGGATCCCATGAAACAGCTTTTATATTGATGTCAAACCAGCTACAAACTTCAAGTCCAATGTTTCAGTTCAGCAATCATCTTCACTATTCAACCTAACTACTTTAGCACAAACAGAGCTTCAAGGGCCAGTGAATACTATGTACAAATAGAAGTCTCAAGCTCAAGTGTATTTCAAAGTTCTGCAACCAACAATTTCTCATCTTCTCCTGAGGTATTTATAGAAGAATGAGGAGGTGATATGAGAAAATATCTCTCAGGATAATTAATACAGGTTCAAGACTTCTCGGCCTTTCGAGGGGCTCGAGAGAGAAATTTACAGGTGGATCACTGTATTAACTTTTTACCATAAATATCAAAGCTCGGTGGGAGCTTTATTTTGACTTTGAGGCTCTGTGTAATGTGGGGAGTAACTCTGCAGATATTTCTGCATTGATTACCCTGCAGAAGTAACTCCCTGGCTTCTCTGAGGCGAAATCTGATCTTCTTCAATAACTTCGGCCTCTGTTTGAAAGGTTTGAGGCAACAGGTGGCTCGGTGGTAGCTGAGGAATCAATTTGCCTCAGATGTGGCGGTGGAGGCTTTCCGTCTGATCAAAACACTTTAGGTTTTCCTTTAAACCGTGTTTTAGTTTGGGGATTAGGCTTTTGATAACTGTCTTAGCCGTAATCCCCATAACAACTATCTTCAATCTTCATCTGCTGTGCTTTTTTCTCAAAATTGATACTCTTTAACTGTGTTTGATTAAAAACAGTGTCTTGTCGATGTGCAGACCCGCACTGGGCTTTATGGCATCAATACTCATAGAGTACTGACGAGACATGGAATAGAGCCCCGTGAATGGCCTCTTTAAGATAGCCAGAAGGCACAGGAAACGTCTTTCCCATCCCTCGGCTTTCCTTCATTCTATAATGGAAAACCATTAAAACACCTGCAAAACACAACAACAGTTAAGAAATCCTGTGGGAATAGGTTAAAACTGCTTCGGATGGCGGGGGAGGAGCGTAGCCGTCGGATGAGGGCAACCAACGGTGGAGATCTGCATAGGAAGGAAAAAGGATAGTGGGAGAAGAATAAGGAGGATCAGTTTTGGACCGTCCGATCTGGACACGTGGACGGTCCAGATCTAATCGGAGGGTCTCAATCGGGGGTGGCACAAAAGGGGATGCGATTTAACTTCCAGTGCGATTAAGCGCTGGCCGTTGATCTGCAGATCAGATCGACGGTGGAAAACGAATCTGCGGGCTTTGACATGGCGGTAGGACTTGCGATCGGAGGGAATAAAGGCCGTTGGATAGGCGGGAAATGGACGGCTGCGATGAAATCGGGAGGCGAACAGAAGGACTTGCGATTGCGATCGGGCATGGGTTTGCGATTGAGCGCAGATCGTTGATCTGCGGGAAGAATGGACGGTGGAGATTTAATCGGGGCACGCAATCGGGAGGCGCACGATGGGTGTTGCGATTGCGATCGGGGGGAGTGGTGCGATTTATCGCTGGACGTCAGATCTTGCGACAGATCGACGGCGCGGAACGCGTCGCAAGACTTAACAATATAAACTAATCGCATCGGGGTTTTAAAGTTTTACAAAGGAATTTGTGCACCCGCCCGACTTCCGATTGCGATTAGCGCCTGGGACTTAAGCGCTTGGTCCCAGCGCCGGGGCATGTGCGGGGAAGTGGTTTGAAAGGGGCTAGCAGGAGGGGGCTTATGCCTATATTAAGGTCGGAAGGTGGGTTTTGGCCTTTTTAAATGGAATTTGAAGGCCGAGGAAAGGAACGATAGAGGGGTAAGGGAGGAAAATGGCCAACAAAGGTTAGGGAAAAGATTTTAAAGGGGATTGCGGGGGTTCGGCACAGCTCAACCAGAAGTTTTAAACCGTGTCAGGAGGATTTTCACGAATGGAGGGAGAAACTTATGAAAAGTAGGGAAATAATATGGAGAAAAGGGGGAATAAATGAAGGTTTCTTCAGCAGTTTCTTACAGGAAATCAGCAGAATTAATAGGAAAAGTAATGAAGATTTTGGACAGAGGCATGAGGCCTACAAGGAGTCTTCAAGAGCCAACAAATTTTAGTAATGAAAAATTGTTCCTTGAAGGCTCAAAAAAGATTTAGCCACCTTTTGGTATAACAAAATATTACAGGTGGCTAACACTATGACCATATATGATATCAATATAAGATCAATGATAAGAAAGGTATCATGTTTAGACTGGTCATTAGCATAAAGTCTCATATAGGTAACAAAGCCTCATGAAGCCAAATCAGTGTATGATTACTAGCTTACTGACTGGTGATAGTTGGAACATGGTTGGTACTATTCCCATTAGATATTAGAGTAATATGTGAGAATTCATATTTACCCGTATTCCTTATACCACTACTAGGTAACCAGCTGTGATCATTACCATATTTATGCTTGTTTCAACTGCTTTCACAGGTAGCTTGATTGGTTGTATTGCCATAATATACATACTGCTTATAACACTA
This sequence comes from Pinus albicaulis, assembly GCA_034641835.2. Classification (NCBI taxonomy): domain Eukaryota; kingdom Viridiplantae; phylum Streptophyta; class Pinopsida; order Pinales; family Pinaceae; genus Pinus; species Pinus albicaulis. The sequence continues at coordinate 165,699,431 of CM076571.1, read as the reverse complement.
TTAGTATAGCTCAACTATCTGTGTTTAACCACCTCTGTATCGTAGTGAAAATATCGTTACTGCTTATTCATATGTTAATATTCATTGCACTACCTTATACTCCTACTCGGTCATTGGTGTATATATAGTCATAACTCCATTGATAGGTGAACATACTAGGGATAAACACTAATGATCTCATTGCTATTACTTACATTACTATAATCATCAGCCTTTTCCAAGTACCAGACCATGGTTGCTGGACGACCAATGGATGTGTTCGGATGTGTCTCTTACCTCCGGTGGGCGTGCCCCTAACCAATGTGTGCTTCTTTGGTTTTGGTGATGTGTTTCGTATACTAAGGCTCTTATCTCGCTCAGGGCTGCTTGGAAGAAGAGTCAAAAACAGGCGGTTGACCTCATTATGCTACAGTAGAATGCCAAGACGGATCGTCTCTATCGAGATCGAGATCTTGTTCTAGTGCCGCTACCTCGCCTGGTTCCAGGTGCATAAGTATCACCCGCAGTATCACCAACAGCCAAAGCACAGCTAGTTCCTGTTCGAGACAATCCAATTCCATAGCCTGTTCCGGAGCCACAATTGATAATGCAATTGACCCTGTACCAGTTTCTTTTATTGAAGTTCCAATTCCAGTCCCAAAGCAAGCACTACCAGGAGCATCAATAGAGGCATAGGCGGGGGTTTCACCTTATCCCGTGGTGGGAGCAGCAGGAACAAAGGCGGGGGCAAAGCCAACACCTTGCAAAGCATACCTCGCAATTTGATGGCCCATTTTAGATCTTCCCATTCGAAATACATTATTAGAGTAGGATTTGGTTGAATCAATTCATTACCACTGGGAACTAGCTTTGATAATCAGTTGACTTCAATTCATTCGGACAAGGGCGCATGGTAGGCCACCATACATACCTAACCCTAGCCAGCCAGCTAACGGAACAAATGGTTACACCTGAGGGAGAGCGAGGCAGTCCAACCCCCCAATCTGGACCTGGTAGAGAGAGACTAAACAATAGCCCACTTAGGATAGGACTGATGAAACAGCCTCATCTACGCCTAAAAGATATTGCTGGTTTTCGAAATGGAATTCTAACTAGTACATATGGATCTGCTCAATCTACATCCGCTTCTGGAACTATATATGCAGCTGTTAGTGGTGCTTTCTTGGGAACTGGGGCTGGCTCATCCCTTCCAGGGCAAGAGCTTGTTAGAGAGCCAGCATCCATGCTATTTTTAGATCGAGCATCAATGATAGATCGAGATTGACCAGAAAAGGCAGGAGTTTTATTAGTAGCGGAGGCTTATGCAGTACCAGGGGCGAGAGGAGCAGAGCCTATTGGTTGGAGAGCCATAGCCCGCCTGTTTTCCCGTTTCATATCCTATTGTTGCATATCCAAATACAGATGCAGAGGTAACAGAAGAAAAGGTAGCATACGAGCCAGGAACTTCACTGCCATCCATTAGATCCAATCAATAGATTTGCCAGGGTGAGGCGAACAAAACCTGTACTCCCCCATGTATTAGTAGTTCGCGGCCGTATAGCTTTCTATTTCCGAGATATAAATGAAGAGGGCTTTGAGTCTATAGCAGCATAAGAGTCAGCAGCATCACAGCCCGTTCAAGTTCCAGTCGAAGAAGCCGGGCCGCCATCGCTTTCAGGAAGTTAATAGGTAAAAAGAAAGAAAGGGGCTCACTCGGCAAGGCCCTTCCAGGGGAAGTGGCTGGCATAAAGCTGTCCTTTTTACAATCCTTTTCCCGCTGTCGCTCACTGCACTTCGTCTAGATCAATAAAAAGGGAGGGATAGATTCCACATCCCCGCAATAATCTCATATTCATATGGAGTAAGTTTTTATAAGAACACAATTTTCTTCCTTTTCTTTGGCCGGCTCTTCTCATCTAATGTTTAGACTCACGAGCCATTCCATTCAGGTCCTGTCCTAATTTCCTTGGCCCTGGCTTGGCCTTGGTAGAGGCATTTCAATATTTCTCTTACTGTGTCCTCTCCCATTGGTCGAGCCCTCTCCTTTAGTCGAGAGTTCGTTACCTCACCCTGCCGGGGGCATGATGGCGGCCTTATCATATCCTTCTAGCGCGAACACTAAGGAAGGTAGTCGTTAGAGGTTTTCGGGGTTCTTAAGACAGATAGCTCCAGACAAGTCCAGGGAGGTCCGGCCCCAGGGAAGTATTTGAATGGCCCAATTCTGCCTTTCAGATAATGCGGAGCTGACCCTCGACCGACGCAGGAAGGAGAGAGCATTTCTGCACCCGCTCGACCCGCCCGGCATATAACCTGGGCATTCACTCAACCTGCTCTCCCTTTCTCGACGATCTTATTGTATGTGAACTAACTCCTGTTCGGTTATGACTGAATATCTCATATATAATAAAGAGACCAATTCATGTGGGATGTCGCTCACTGTATCTTACTTTACTAGGTCGAGGGATAGGGCATTGACTCGCTCGACGTCAGGAGGGATAAGCACTTGTTCTTATTGTTATCCCTCTCTGTGCGTGAGGAGGGAGAGGCGCAATCAATCGGTATAAGTTATTAAGTGTGTAATATGCCAAATATTACGTAATCATCACCTTATGTACCTTTTGGTAGCATTAAACAAGGCTGTTCCCTCTCCCTCCCGTCGGGAGAGGCAGGCGCTTTGTTCGGCAAATTTGTTGAAAAGAGTAAGTGGATGGGAGGTGTCCGCTATGTCCTTCGGTGAATAATCCCATTCTGTGGGTCCTTCGGTCGGTGAAAAGAGAGAGAGTATGTTAGGAGACAATAGGTTAAGGTGGCGGATCAATTCTTCGTTCGGTTCAAGGTTGCATTCTAGTGCACCCGATGTTGTTGCGGTGAAAAGAAAAGAGTAGTATTTCGGCGGTTCTGCTATTCCTTGTTGGGGAGGAGTGCCCCGGTGCGGTGGAAGAGCAGATTTTGTTTTCCGTTCGAACATAGGATGGCGAATAGGCAGGCAGAGTGGGTGAGGATAGGGGGGGGAGAGTTTTGATGAGGGTATCGGATTCCTCGGTTTAAGTTAAGGTGGGCGGGGTCAAGGTGGTCATGTATAGGAGTGAGTAGTTTAAGGTGATTCTTCGGGTGAAGGTGGCTGGCCGGGTCATGATCTCTGTGTGGGTGGGGATCCGCATTTATATATGATTTCGAGATATGAGCTATTCACCCAGCAAGGGGGGAGGGACTAATATAAAGCCGACGACATATTGTTGTGACTCCACGAATGAATGGGCTTATACCTGGGATTGAGGGTCTTACCGGTTAATGCTTCTACTGAGTAGGCGTCTCCCTCGAGTAGATGATTGGGTTCAAGGGGGTCTCGACTGGTGTGGGCTTATACTATGGGGGGGACTGGGTTGGTTGTGGAATTTCATTGGCTGTGGATAAATCCTTTGGTTCTGTTTATCGGGGTTGTTTACTTTAGTCTCGTTCCAACTAGTGTCTAAAATCTATCCCTATCGGTAAGGCAGGCTCGGTACCAACAAGAGCAAAGGCCCTCGACCTAACCTATCAGGCACTCTCCCTCTCCCTATCTACTGTATCGATCGGTAAGACTCGACCGATAGGGAGCATGTTCCACGAGTCCGCTATTTTTACTTTATTCAAAACCCCAATGCACTCGTTGTACATAAGATAGAGGGCCTTTGGGCACCGGAGTCAGCGAGGGGGAGGGAGTGAACGACGGCCAACTCACCTCGACCGACGTAAGGAACAACGTCAGTCAGATCTATCGAGATAACATTCATTAATGCCTTCACTATATATAATATACGTCATTACCGGCCTTCCGAACTATATCATCTTGACAGCCAAAGCCAAGCGTATTTTATAAAAAGAAAACCTTTCTTCCAGAATTAAAGAATAAGGACGGACTTGCGGGCCCGCTGCATTGAGATTGACTCAATCCCTGGCCCTTTCATTATTCGTTAGAATTCTTAGTTTGTTTGAGAAGTCGAAGTCCCAACTCCTTCCCTCCCTCCCGAGAGACTAACTCCCTGTACTGGCCGGACTTGATTGGCTGGCTTGGTATACCAGATCACTATCGCTTCAAGTGCCCGGGTCTATCACTCACTCGGGCACCGCTTTCTGATCGCTTCGCTTTCTTCAATTCACGGATGAAACTATTATATTCTAAAATAAGAACGAACCACTGGACTCCAGAACAGGAGATAGAGTCACTGGAATGTTCGGTCCCGCGCGCGGTTAGGACATATTTTCAAGCCGAAGACATGGGTTCGATTCCCGTATGGGATATGTGGTGAAACAGAGATCTTGGAATCATGACAAAGCCGTCTGGGAATGTGGAACTTTGTCGAACCGGGCCACTATCACAGAATCGAAATAGAAAGATGAATCTATGTGAATAGCATATGTTATAAAATCCTTGGGACAGTCACTTATTCGTGCCCGTTCTCCAACTACTTGACCCCCCTATTTCTGGTCCTCATCCCGATCGGTTATGGAATTGATTCTTTCATCAATGATTTGATCAAATAATTGATAAAAGAAGAAGAACGAGATGAAACGGATAGAAAACGCCTCGAGCAAACAATGCCATGGCTCTTCCGTTGAAGCGGACCCTGAATAGTAAGCATGACCAAAGAATGGCTTCCAATGCCAGTCTCTTTCGAGCTACCAAAAATTGGTTGGTATTGGGAGAGGCAGGATTCGAACCTACGTAGAAAACCTCCAACAGATTTACAGTCTGTCGCTTTAAACCACTCGGCCACTCTCCCCTTCCCGCCCCCCCCCCCTCAATCTGTTCCTGAAGAAGAATCAATAAGGTTTTATAATATTGAATTTAAGCAACTAATTTTTATTAACTTGGGAATTGCAACAGTTAATATTATATTTCCTTACCATCAAGGCCCTCGCCCTCCCGATGGTCGGGCGAGTTGGTTCCCTCCCTCTCTCCCTTTTGGTATGAGGAATGATAGATATTATATATGTAATTATGCATTTCTTATTTATTATATATATTATATTATTATATTAGTATTGTATGTAAATTCTCTTATACTTCAAGGTAGTTCTGAGAAGCTCATAGCATGGTGCTAGACAGAGTAAGCACGTGTTCGATATGAAGGGCATCGTCTTTGTGCATTATTTATTTGGTCTAGAGGTTTGGTAGAGCGCTAGTGATCTCTTCCTTTCAAATATTAAATATGTAATAGAGATTCCAAAAAGAATTTAGAGTCTGGATTGTAAGCCCATGGCTACTCCTATGATATCAAATCCAAAGTTCTTAGCATATTCATATTCAAATTTGGTAGATCCATCTGTGTACAGGAAACGGGTTTGTCTCCTTATGTATATGGTTATTACCAAACCTGATGTTTGTTTTGCAGTTAACACTTTGTGTTAGTACATGGTGGAGTCAAGGTAGATTTATTCGGTTATTGCCAAGCATGTGGTTTTTATACTTGAAGGGCACAGTGTATCATGGTCTAAGGTATGTAAGAGATGGTGAGTTAATGCTACATGGTTTCAAACTCTAATTGGGATGGAGATGCAGGTGGAAGGAAGAGTACTTACAGGTTCTGCTTCAATCTGTGTTCACGTATAATATCCTAGGTTCAGCAAGAAGTAGGTCACATAGGCAGAGTACATGGTAGCTAGTTTTTGTAGGTGTGAGGCCATCTAGATTAATAGTTTGATAGTAGTGATGATTGATTATATGTTGGATCCTATAGTGGTATACTATTAAAGAGTTGTATCAGAGTCTTTTAGAATCCAATATTTCATGATCACTCTAAGCATATATTCATTCCATACCATTTCCTTAGATACCATTTCAAAGACGACAGTGATTCTTGAGCATGTTCCTTTCCCGATGCGGACAAGCTACTTCGTTCCTTATTGATCTTCAATCACGATTACTAGTCTCATGTTAGTATAGGGAAATGGTTTTCACTATCACACTCTTTGAATCAGTCATATTAGCATGTTATAATCTTGTATCAGTTGTGGTTAAGATAGCTATATAGAATCACTACTAGTTAGCTTAGTAAGCATATCCCATATCACTATTATAAGCTTCATTATGTAGATTACTATGACAATGAGTATGATACACAGTTTGTTACATCACTTGTGTGACTTATACCGATATAGGCTTAGTTTGTACTCTCTCCATAAAGCTTGAACATGGTCTGTTTCATCTAACTAACATGTTGTACTATCATATTACTCTGAATATGTGGTGTTAATTAGGGATAGCAATTACCATAAGTATAGTCTCTCTGTTCTAGCTCTCTAATCATAAGTCTAGTGTAAGAGCTTAACCAGCTTGCTTACTTAAACTGAATACAGCTGTAGATAAGCTATACGTAGTAAGCATTCACATAATGAATCACACTTTCTATGAAACGTATAAGGTATGATTACAAGCATGATGATACAGGGAGTTATTGTACCGTATCTAACAACTTGATAAGCGTAAAGTAAGACTGAGTACAAGTTTCACACTAATAACATATCGAACATTACCTATATAAGCTTACTTATACCTTTTCATTACACTGATTACGTGTTTACAGCTAGTCTGATCATAGAAGTTGTCATAACTGTTGTTACTTGTTCAACCTCTTTATATAAGCTATAGAGTCATTGTAACCTCATATTCAATGGGCTTTGATTCCCTGTCTGTTTTACACTAAGTAATGTTTACCTATATTAGATTATTGGAATAACGTAACCTATGATACTTACTACTTAGTAGAGACCTGTGAGCTAATTGATCTTACATATAAGAATGAGTATCATTGTATATTGTGTACCATGGACCTGCCTTATTCCTATATATGGTGATTGTTCATGTTCCCTTTATTTGTATAAGAGACTCATACTGTAATCATACAGTACCAAATAGGACTAATTAGGCAGAGTATATAGCCATGAGATATCCCTAATAAGTGAGAAGATGACTACTATGATCACCTTAGTTCTAGTACCAGGCATAGGTTTATCGATGAGCAAGAGGAATGAGGGAAACCGATAGCATGGATACTATACAAGGTGAGTGAAATCCAGAACTATGAACATGTTCTATATTACTCTTGTAATGGGAACAGTTAAGTCCAAACCACCCTTATTTCCCTAATATTGACTGTGAGTTCAATGCTTGTTGTTTCTATAAGATCAATGGGTCTCATAGTGGTTAGAATCCACAGAACAGCTTGTACATTATAGATATACCCATGCTTTTACATGAACTAGTAGTAATTATGACATAGCCTGTATCAACCTTAATAGATCACACCAATCAATGGTAATCAATTAGATATGAGTACTAGTTACATCACATAATCATACGGGTTCCATGCTAATCATAGAGATCGTACTAAGTGTATTCAATACGAGTGTTTAGCTTATACAATAATGGTAATCATAGAGTTATGTAGATTCAATAATAAGATGATACTAGTGAGATTACAGTATAGCTACCTAACCAAGCATGTTACTAATAGTAATCGATATCATAGAAGTAGTGATTCTTCATAGTACGTAAGCACACATGTTATAACACTCTCCTTGTATTTACTCATATCAATAGAGGTCTAAGATGTTTCAGATACAAGTGATACCCTTGCTATGTCAAATATGTGTGTTCAATAAGCTCCTTGTATTCACATCATATCTATGGTTCTTAGTACTATCATCTGTAAGTAATGGAAACAAGTAAACAAATAAACACATTGATGAAAGTTGAACCATTGTATTCATATAACATAGTATACAAGCTTGGTGACTACCATATCATCGAGACTGTTGATTATGGTTATATCGAGGTTACCCTTTATACAAGCTATATCATAATTACAGCATATACAAGAGTTCTATTACAACGAGCAGGTGATACGAGCTAAGATAGTATGAGTGCCATGAAGCTGAGCCATCTATTCAATATAGATAGAACGTGTAATGAACAAGTGATCGAATAACAAAATGTATCACCCAATTTAGTCTCGATGAAGAGAGAGAAATGCACGAAATCTTATATGATGATGCAGTCTTCGCACCTTCTACTGAGAGTAGGCATTCTAATTGCAGTGATCGATGTTCGATTTCGATGACCGTCAATTCAACCTACAGTTGTATTCCTGATCCTAGCATTCTAACGCCTGCCTACTTCATATTACATGCATCAGACCATCCTATTAAGCTATTAAGGCATGGATACGGAAAAGGATAGAGGGAAAAGCACGGAGATGAGTTTGTTATGCTCGGCTTGCCTAGCTGGCTTACCGGGCTCGAAGTCACTTGCTCATATACAGATGAATTAGCTTGATTCACTGCGCACTGCCTGCGGATAGTCAAGCCAGGCGGGATAGTCTATATGCCTGCCTCTCTCCCTATCGCTCACTAACCATAGGTAATTTTTCATTCTGCTTGAGCACCTTGCCCTTCTTTATCAAGGGAAATAAAGAGGGAAAATAAAGTGACATAGTTATAAGGAGGCAGAAATGCGTGCTTTCTTGGAGGCCTGGGGCTCGCAATCGGACCGGGGCGGGGGGAGTTATCCTCTGAAAGAGAGGGAGGTAGGTCAACTCTAGGAGCACTAGTGCAAGGGTGAGCTATAGAAGCCAGAGAACAAAGGAAGGTAGCTTGCCTAGTTATTTGCTGAGACGAGAAGGAAGGAAGTGTGGGGTGTACAACCCTTTCACAGCAATTCAAGGAATGTGATCCGGGTTTGAATTTGGAATCCAGTCAAAAGAGTATACTAGTCTGGGCGAGGCAAAATTCAATAAAGTTTTGGGGCTAGCCCGGATAGGACTAGCTCCGCTATTTGACCATGTGGTAACATTGCAGAGTAGGTAGTGCGGAGTGAATATTTCACCATTATAGGAAATGTTAGTCTGACCAAGATGGGTCCAATACAATGTGAGGCCAATAAATGTCAGCCCGATAGAAGAGGAGTCCGATAAAGGTGAGTTTGAGAAAGTAAAGCCTTATAACCATACTAATAAACCGAACTTAGGGGCATAAACCTTGGTCATAATTATAATATGATTTAAAATATAAGATTAATGCGTTAAGCTTGTCGGGATTGATTAAGGACTTACTGCAGTTTACTTTTTGATCGGGGTAAGTCTTCCCGAAGGGCCCGATACAATTAGAATAAGGAAATAAAACATGATCATGAAATAATTTCCATGTATTAAGGAGATTCAAATACGTTGACAAAAAGGATTACAACGTTTTACCGTACTAGGGAGACCCAAATTCAGAAATAAGAAAGAAGAAATATCAAAAATAGATGAAATCATCATCATCATTATCATAATGGAAATATAGAAACAAATAGTTGAGATAAAAAAAATGATTTCCTTAGGAACTTGGACCAAGGTTCTGACCTGGGTTAAGGTTCCGACTTGGGTAAAGGTTCCGACCTGGATCAGGATTTCGATCTGGGTCAAGTTTCCGACTAGATAATTCTTTGAATTAAATGAAAAAAAGAGAGTAAATATGCCCCACCGCCCTAAGAGTCCTAGGAGGGGGTTGGGTAGGCTATAGAGTGGTATCAGAGCAGGTCCCAATGCTCAGCCTCTATGGGCAATTTTGTTAGGAGGATGAAGGTGTCATTATGAATATGCATTGTACTAATGCACCACTATTAAGATTCTTGTTCTAGCACAGTGAAGAGCAGGTACAGCTGAAGTGTTAGAGTGTGCAAAGATAAGAAATACATACAAGATGGTACAACACCATCTAGAATCAAATTATAATGACCGAAATGAAGAATAAAATGAGAGGATAAACATAGAAACTCCTCTAGATTTGGTATATACAATGATAAGCTTAAAGGCAGGTATTTCAAGCTGTAGGTTAGACAATGAGAGGCTTTATCAAGGCACAATAAAAGCAAAAAAAACTGAATGCAATGCTGCGTCTGTCTGATATTCAAAAAAAATTGTAGCAAGGACCATATGCCAAGAATTCAATGTAGGGGGACTCTATTTGGGAAGGTACAGAACCCATCAGAGATCCAAAAGCATGGGCCAGTTAATAGTAACACAAGGAAGAGTACTTCCAAGAAAAGGCACCGAAGTACTAAGACCGATACATCTAGTGAGGATTCTCCCAAGAATATTAGGATTAGGAAGTAAAGGGATTATATATATTAGGAATTCTTTTATACAACTCATAATTCTTTTTATCTATATAATACTTAAACCAAATTTTAATCCGCTCTACATATTCCTATCTATATCTCTTTAGTTATTCCTACTTTTGATACTACATCTCTATTTCTTCTTCAACCTATCTATATCTCTATTTCTTCTTATTACATCTATAAAAGTAATTAAAGACTTATTATATCCTTACACTTCAAAGTCAAGAGTCTTTCTATCCTACATCTTATTCCTACCTAACCCACTTTATCATTATTAATCTTACTCTACTTTCATACATATACCCAATATCTATATTTATGTTTCCTATGTCCTTTATAAAGAACTGCTGCTATTTCTTCTCTGCTCTGAATCCATCAAGCTATTTCCTGTTGTACAAGCGATGTAAAGACTCTATTGGGTAAAGTAGTCATAGTTCATCTGTGTGTATGGAAGCTACTATAGGAGTCACTCACTATTCATATGGTGAGGCCCGGAGGGACTTGACTAAAAGGATAGGCCCGGTAGGGACTCACTCATTCATATGGGTGAGGCCCGGAGGGACTCGACTAAAAGGATAGGCCCGGTAGGGTGAAGTAATGAACTCTCGACTAAAGGCCGCCATCGACTCACTATTCATATGGTGAGGGCCGCCATCGACTCACTATTCATATGGTGAGGGAGAGGTTTTGATTGATCCACCGGACGGATTTCAATCTCTCTTGCTGCTTTCTCCCTTCCTTATTTAGTCCGTAGAGAAATAACTACTATACAACAGTAAACTAGTATAAAAAACTGGTGTCAATGAGCTGAGACACGATCTTATTATTCTATGGCACTGAGTGGCTAGGACACTAGCCCTATAGTTAAGGCTTATAGCCCCGCCCCATCCATATTTTCAGACAGAGTGAAGACAGAGTGAAGCTCCATGTCAATTAGACTATTTAATAGGTGATCCTTAGCACCTCACAACAATAAACCATGCTCTTTTATGCAGTTTCCCTCTGATTGCTAGGGTGTTTATTCACCATTACACAGCTTAAGGAGGCATTTACCAGGGCTAGCCAAGAGGAAGTAGAAAATCCCACCCCAGGTTCCCAACAAATGGAGACTTATTGGTTGGTTCGGAGCAGGCAAGAAGTTAGGGTAGACCATTTGAGGTGATCCCCTTATTAGCACCATTCCCTAAGTACACCAATTGGAATAGAAAATCCCCCCACCATGTTTCCAAACTCGCATCTATACGACCGGAGGGGCTCATACGAGGTTACGAGTGTGAGGTTGAAACTTTTTCATTTTCATTCCATTTCAATAGGTAGGCATTTGAATAGGTAGGATAGGTGATCCTTTTCCGCTGGCTCTATGTCATAAGCAACAGTCAAAGTAAGTGCCCGATACCCGGTCTTATACCCTGTAGCCGATACCTGGGATACCGCCATAGTCAATGCCTATAATCCCCCTAGGCTTACTCCACTGCTAATACAACAATGGGAAGAGGAGGTAGGGTAAGTTATAGAGATGTAATTCTTATCCATTGTAGGTCCATTGGAGGTGTTGTAGTCCAGCTTTATCTGTTCCAGTACTACACTCAACAACAACAAATAGGGGAGTATCGCTTTCTGTTCAACATGTCTCAACAGGCAGTGGAATGGAGACTTCACTACAGGAATAAGGGACTAGAGCTCCTCAGGTTCCTACGTGCCCAGGAAGGACGTGTTCGTGCCAACAAGTTCTCCATAACCTAAACTATTATGGCTTTCATCTAGGTAGTGTGTCCTACTCAGTGCATAGAATAAGAATGAGCGAAAGGGACTACCCCCTAGCCTGGATACCTAACCTGGAACCTTAACATTGCAGCCAGACCTACAATCAATGTCAGAAGGAGCCAATAAGAATCGGGTTTCAACGACAGAAATTGATATCTACGTTGGTTACTTAACGAGCAGATACATTAGGCTTTTTTTATCGCCAGACAATAGGGCAAGTACTATTCAAAGAATGGAGACTTACCTACCTCTCTAGCTTCTTTGCTTACGCTCAGGGGACTTATTCTTTTTGTTAATTGTTGTTAGCTGCTCTAGGTTTTATGCAACAACTTACTAGTATAAACTGTGGTTTATTATGAAGTTACCCATTATTGTTTCAACCTGAAAAGACAGACCACATTATTGGAGCCATGTTGGTTACTTAACAAGCATACGTTCATACATACCCAATAGTTCTCTACGGGGCTAATCAACTGGAATGGGCTTGAGAGCAGCTAAAACATGTCCCCACCAGAAGAGGTGGAACTACAGAGGTTCAGATGGCAGAAATAAGAGCTCTATTATATATATAATCGATAATTCTCCATCTTTTGGTTGGCTTGGGGTGGGGTTTAAGGGAAGAATGATTTCTTTATTGATTTTATGGCCAGTCTTCTACAAGGGGTGGTCAACGGGCGGAAGTAAGATCATTTTTGGCAGGATTTGAATAAGGATTGATAACTGAATGAATCTTCTTGTTGCTGCTGGACGGAAGGAAGGTGCAGACAGAGGGAACGGATTTAGCCCCCAGCGTGAGGTGCACTCATTCCCCAAACTCCATTGTAGCCTAGTTGCCAAAAGACGGGATATATTAATAAAAGTTATTACCTTATGAGCATATTGCTTAACTTCCCTAGTTTCCACCAGACGTTAGATACTGCCCCCATCGTAAGATCGTAAGGTGGTAGCAAACATCCATTCCCAAAACTCCTCCATCCAAAGTTACCACCAGATGAGATAAGGACAAATCACTGGATACCATTCAAAACCTTACCCCGTTCAACAACCATACCCCGAAAAAAGAACACAACATACCCAAGATAAGAAGAAATAATCCATTGCTTAAGTATACAGAACAATAGTGAGTTCCTACAGCACTTATCGCTACGGAACACAGGGTGGGTACATCCACTTACCGCTGCGGAACACATATGTTCCTACTTGCACCGGATGCAATGATGATGCTTACATACGTTGATTCACCAGTTGAAGATCATACGCCACAAACAACGGCTATACAAACCAGTAAACATAAGCCCATAACTTCAAGACAAGTCCGCCAAGTTCAACATACCTGATAAAAGAGAAGGACCCCCCATCCCGGGAGAGATGTACCCTATCGTTCCTACATATCCGAGAGAGGATATTTACCCCATGCGACATTGAGTGATCGGCTATACGTTTTGATAGAGTGAGGTTGAGACCTCGTGGGTGGGGCAAGGGAAGGGGACTATGTGATGTTTACAACGGATATGTGCAGGCTTTTTATAACAGCTATGTTGGCGATACAGACCAAGAGCGAGTTACTAATCTCGTTCGGTGGGTGAATCTGCCACCCAGCAAGTTTCTTGTCCCAGCCAGCAGTAATAAAAAAAGCAAGTACCGAAGCAAGTAATGAAAGCAGTAAGAAACCAATTATTGCATTATATATGTTATGATAAAACAATAAGCTAAGCAACTTCTAGAATGCTTTTCTCTCCCCCCTTCCTTCAAAATAATATTCGGATTGAAAGCGAACCTACCTATTAATTTTATCAGCCAGCTAGCAATCAAATCCAATCAATCCAATCAATAAATAAATATAGCAAGCCCGCAAAATAGGTCGCACGGTGAATCAACGTATATGAACAAACCATGCATGCATGTCTCTCTCTCGCTATGTCTAGTTGTTGCGGCATCACTAATGTTCCTAGGCGTTAAGGGTCAGCGGAGGTAGGTCAAAATCAACTGATTGTTCCGTAGCGTTCAGCTTTTATCGGCTATTCATTCCCCAGGCGGTTATGTGGGACTGGACTGAATGGTAACACAACAGAATCTCTCTCGTCCGGTGACCTCCCCCACGCATACATCCAAATCTAGCAAGCAAGCGATAAAAAGCAATCCCCGCCCCGGTTCATCTACCAACCAGCAAGCAATCGATAAGCAGTGGGACTGCGGCCTGCCTATCGGTTCTAACCTACCTCCCTAGGTCTTCTTGTTTCCGTAAGTTCATAAGAGATCTACGGGCAAGCAGCAATTGAGAAAGAGCAGGTGGGACTGCATCAGGTGAACGGCTGACTGTTGGTTCGCTGTAGGTACATGGGGCGGTGAAGGGCTGACAGTTGGTTCGCTGTAGGGAAGGGCTATCGTTGAAGGACTGACAACAGTTGGGAACATCAAATAATCCATCTCTCTCGTTCGGTTCATTGTAAAGCGAGCAAGCAATTGATTCCATTGGCAAGAGGCTAGAGCCAGGGAGAGGATAGGGGCTAGATAGAAACATTCCGGGAGGGGAGGTAGAGACATTCAGGCCAGGGAGGTTTATAGAGCTTTCAGGTCAGGGAGGTTGCGCCATTCAGGGAGGTTTTAGTGCCAGCGTTAGGTGTACCCATTCCACAAACTCACCCATTGCAGCCAAGTACACCGAGTGAGTACGCCCTCTAATACCTTAGATAAGAGTTTTCCTAGCAGCGAGGCAAGGGAAGGAAATGGATTGCTTGATTTTCATTACTTGTAACCCCGAAGGTGGACGGGGTTCACGGAAGGCCCTCAGATTAGAGAAGGAACACATCATTGGCCAAGAGGATAAGGCCCCTATTGAGCTTAACCGAGATAGAATCACATATCAATGGCCCAGAAGAAAGAGAATAAGTCCCCCATTACAGGATATCCGTTCTACACCCTGGTCACCCTACCCCGTTCAATCTTACTCGAAAGAGAAAGTTCCCCCATGTTCCCGCCTGAAGACATTGAGACATGTTTTTTTTACTTACGAGCATATCGATTGAGCCATGTTAACAATAGACGAGATTGATTGATTTCATTTCGATGACGAGGTGGTAGAGCAGGGTGAGTCCACATAACAGAGCCAGTCTTCTCCGAGGGGAGGGGGTAGAGCCAGTAAGGATTGCCGATCTCATTTCCAGAAATAAGGGCATTGTTGATAGCCGATCGATCATTGGCAGCCAGTCATAGCTGGGCTACTCTACTTGGCTCCTGGGCTTGAGACAGGGCTGGGCTTAATAGTGATTGATTTATTTTATATTCCACATCTTCCGAGCGAGATAGACGTGGTCCCACGGACGGGCAACAGCCCACATCTTCCCCCAAATAGGCAATCCCACGGGCAACAGAAAAAGCATCTCCCGAATACACATCCACCCAACACGGGAAGAAGCTACGGGACGGGAAGGGACAGGACGGGAAGGTACGGGACGGTACACAGGGAAGGGGCCACCCACATAGCCGACAGATACACAAACAGGGATAAGGCCACCCCACATAGTCATAGCTGCCAGACATAGCCTCACCCTACCAGCCATACAGAAACCTCGACCCTCAAAATATACACTTAACAATACCCTCTAACGATACGGAGCCTTGGGAATGTAATTACCTGGGTGGGCTAGATGGAGGGAATGACGATGCGTTACATACGTTAATTCACAAGAGGGAGGATCATAATGGGTGATTAATACAAAATATGGATAATATAAGATATAATGCAAGTTACCACACCTAAAGGGAACCTTCTTTAATGGATCCGCTTATTACCTATGGTCGGTGCAGCTAGTCAGTGCTTGTCAATGCCGCTTGTCGATGTCGGTACTCGATGACAAGAGTAGATCTGAGAGTCAATGCTTGTACTCTATGCTTGTACTCAATGGCTTGTACTCTCTAGATGGATTGTACTCAATGGCTTGTACTCTATGCCAGTCAGCCCATAGTCGATCAGTACCCCCATTGCCATACCCGTTTCACCCTAACCACATGCCACATCACCCAACACGGGATGGGAAGAAGGTACGGTATGGGTGACTGAGGGGAGTAAGTGAGTCAGTGAGTGAGTCAGCCAGTGAGGGTCATTCCCGATAGCCCCAAGCCCAGTAGTTCTACGTGACCAGTTCTCGATACCCCGTCCCCAGGAAGTGTTCGTGCCATGTTCTCCGTGACCAATGGGTTAGTACGTTCCCAATAGTTCGTACCCACTAGTACACATATTCCCCATACATGTTTCCTCATAGCTGCTTAGTACCCATATGCTTATTACTCTTCATACCGTAGAAAATACAATCGCTAAAGTACAGGCGCCTGGGCGCGTTATATGATTGGCAGCTCTGATTGGCTATGACCTTCTCTTTCTATGACATCTTTACCTAACATGTGTCTAAAGTGGTGATAGAATGCACGGAAACAGCCTTTATTTGTTGGGGCTTCTAACCAGTCTGAATGTGTGGTCATCAGGCCAATAGAGAGTTGGAGGGCCACCGTACCCTTTCAACCTTCCGCCTTCATCACCAGCCATACCAAGTCCAACAGAAGCCAGAAGCCAGATGCCTTGAACCTTTCATCTTCAGCCTTCATCACAAGCCCCAAAAGAGAGTTGTTCGTCTCCTCACACGTTACCTCACCCTTAGGGCCTATTGTCAGGCAAGTCACTTAACGTACCTCTCCCGTTGGTCGAGCCCTCTCCTTTAGTCGAGAGTTCGTTACCTCACCCTGCTAGGGGCACGATGGCGGCCTTACTTGACTTACTTACCGGGTTCAAATGATAGGGTTTGGAGAACCTTACCTTCACAGAGCTCAGGTAAGACCTTGAAGGACCTTACCAGAATGGCTTTGCACTGTATCAAATAGGTCCGCCTATAACGTTACAGGGCCTTGCCATGCCTGCTACTTTTCGTATTCTCCTAACGACTTTGATTGATGGGCTAAAGTAGTGTAGTGGCGGAATATGGAGTTATGTTTTCTCCTTATGCTATCCCTAGTTACCGAAATGGGATAGTTAAGTAATACGTTAAATAAACACTTCTTGCCAATTACCTATGTGCTAGAAAAACTTCATTGCCAAGTGATCTATGGAGTTATGACTTCTTTCATGGTGGGGATAACCCTTCTTTCTAGCGCATCTCCTGCCAAGTACTTATTGAGAGCTGCTCTCTCGATCCCCCTTTCTTCCTTCCGCAGTCAGTCGGCTCGAACTGGGTCAGGGAATGAATGTATTATATAAGATACCAGAGCTTGTGAAAACGCCCTCTCAGCTCCTTCTACCGGCCCTACTCAGCCCCTTCTATCGGCCAGTGAGTAGCATCTCGGCCCTAACCTCTTATATCGGCCCCATATTCTTCAGCCCCTAGCGCCCTACCAGCCTTCCAGCCTGTTCCCTTCTACTGGATGGAAATACTCTGGAATAGGGGAAACTGGATAACCTTAGTGAAGTGAGAACCTTTTCGTTCATTATAGTTAAGGCAGGCCCGCCACATGACATGAAATGAATGGACCATACTTCCTAACCTTACCTTGGACCCTAACCTGACTTTGGGATTTTTCACCAGAGTCTAGTCCTATCTTCCTACATAGGCGTATATCATTCTGGAACGGGTCTCAGAACCTACTACACAGGGCCAATAGGTTACATTTGAATATATCTCTCCCTCCTTGTCCTTTTCCTCCTCCCTCGTATGCTATCTTTCCTTACCCCATGGGATATGCCGCAGCAGAGATTTAGTATGCGCCCAGGAATAGAATATGGGTTAGGAAGAATTGGTATTTTGCTGTATACCGATTTACGTAAGGGTGATCAAGCGTAAAGCTAACCGGTGATTCGGTGAACAATATAATTAATGAACACGATCTTAGCCGGTCTAACTCAATAATAGTGGACCAGGAAGCGGAAGCTTTCTATGTGGTGGGGCATTATTACGCCTAATAACTTGACCGTATTCCTAACGCCAAATACATGTTAGCCGGCCGCCGCTAGTGGACCGGTTCCCGATGGATGATTGACCACCGCTGATCGACCATTAGATAGTGAAACGGGGTGCGGCTGAATGGATACGATTGAAGCGAAAGAAAGCGTGAGGTAACAGGTCCCGAGCCCTCATGGGCAGGGAAAGCCTGGTCCATCTCGCTCGTGGGGCCCTCCATATTCATGTAGGCACTGGAATAACCCGGCCGATCACGTTCAATTACTTCTTCGATATCCCCACCTGGAGAGAGAAAGGTTCCCTAGATATTATGGGCCTTTAGCGCTATCACTGTTTCTAATCGAAGAGCCCCCAACAATACTACATCAACGGGGCATCAACGGCGGATTGTTTTTGCATAAAGTGCCCTTGCTAGAGGCCTCTATTAGACACCTTCCATCCTATTGGAATAGGAAATAAGTGTTGATGCCGGGGCTTCTTCAAATACGCCTTGCCTCGCTCACTTATCTCCTTGGATGGGCTGGGCTTGGCTCGAATCGGCTGTTCTTATCTCCTTGGCTCGAAGTCCCACTGCCTGAACATTCTCTTCCAACGATTGATTAAGGTGTCGCTGTCACGGTTCACACCCAGGAGGAAAGCTTCTTTTCTTAACCAGCTGGCTTATATTATTATATGATATTTCGCACGATACGATCGATTATTATCAAATTCGACCCTTCATGAACCTACCTCACAAATAAGAAAGAGTACCATACTGAACTTATAAGGTAAGCCCATCAGACACCAGCTATCTATAGTCATCTTATTTATCGCTCGATCGAATGCTTTCAATGTCTTCCCGAACCAATTATTCGCCTGAAGCGAAGTCAACCCTCCCTCCATATCTCCCTTCGAATATCTATCTCTATCTCTCTCGACATTATCTCTCCAGCAAGAAGGCAAGCGTTGAAGTAAGTGTACCGATGGCTATCCCGCGGACTCATGCCACAAGTAACAAAAGACTTCCCACGGATATTCTTTCAGGCCACGATTCAAGGCCTATCTCTAGATCCACGTTCACATAAAACAGAAACTCTGTCGAGTTATCCCGCTGGCCAGCAGCTAAAGAACCCGGCGAGCATCTAAGCCTTTTCTCCTCTCTGGGTGCACCTCAAACTGGACCTGCCTGCATGAATGAGACTACCGGACCTGCGTGAAATAGGTTATACTGGCTTTCACTCTATGGCAAGTGACCTTAGGGCCTGACTCTACCGGCTTAAGCTTGAACAGAAAACTCTCTTTCTTTCAAATAAATGGAGAAGCTTCTTCGCTTTCGCTCACTTCTTCCATTTCTTCCAGTCATTCATTATATATATTATATATGTAATTACGTCATTCTTTTATAGACAGAACCAACTCCACGAAGTGGGCAGGCAAGCTCACCTAAGCATCTGACCTTTTCAGTTGTCCTTCATTCAAGATAGAAAGAACCTAAAAGAAAGAATTGTTATCGATCCCCACAATTTGAGGAAGCATCGACCCTAACAAAATCGAATTTCTTCCCCTCAAAGTCATAGCTAGGCTGGCCTGGCCTGGACTACTTTCTTTTGACAAGAATGGAGATGACCAATTCGATGTTGTTGATCAATACGATATCGCATCTCTACGTTGACCTTTTCCATTGTAAGTGTAAGAGGTAGGGGATCCTTAGCACCCACCATTCCATAAAGAACAAACCCTTTCAATCCACCATGTTTGTTTGTTGGTTGAGGAGGACAGGATTTCCAAACTTATCTCATTTCACGTTTTTCCTTTGTAACAACGGCAAGACCTTGCTCATTCTCTTTAGTGCACCTAATGGTTTCTACGTGTTAATATGTGATATCGCATAGAGACGTTGAACTTGTCCTTTACTACTGCCATGAGAAGGTTGGTTCCCACGGACTACAGCTGCCAGACATAAAAGAGAAGCATCCACCCAGGTTTCTCTGAAACGGATTCTTAATGTGGTGGATATGGATGATTATGTCGAGTTCGATGTCGATGATGTTTATTGACCTTAGCAATGGCGATGGCATTGGCAAGTGCAATGGAAAGGGCAGAGAAGGAAACCTATCTATTAAGGCTGCTAATTGACATGGACTAATTATTAATGCAATGGGGAACTAACTCTATCTAAGGGCTTGTCAACTCTCAGGCTTAAGGCTATAGTGCATGGGCTTGACTCTACCGGCTTAAGGAAGGTGCCGACCTTACTCTACTGCTAGTAACCTACACTACCTTAGTTCTAATTAGCATTAGTGAATTCCGAAGATAGATGAGCATTGGCATATAGAGTCGTTGAACTTGTCCATTTCAACAAGAGAAATCAATCCATCATAGTCACAACCTCATTTGGATGGAACAGCCTTTGAACTGCTAGGACGGATATTGATGGTAGATGCCCAGACCCACACAGAATATGTAACACTCGCCTTATTCTTTGTAGGAACTGCTATATGACTTTACCTTGTTTCCAGGCAGGGCCGGGACGCTTCGCTAGGACTTAGGCCGGGCACCGAACTGGACGAACGCAGCGCTTAACTTTTCCGGGCACCAAACGACTTCTATCTACTTATGCTTCGCACGAATGTGATTGGAATCTGATGCTGCTTATGGACGGGTTGAGCTGCATCCTGAGGTCTTGCTTGGGTTGCTTGGGTCTATCCAAGCAAATTCAAACGGATCAGGAGAACGAGAGAGATGTTGGTCTTGCAAGGTGCGGGTCTTGCCTAAAAAGAATATACTAATACTGGCCTTGTGGACTCATCATAATCTACTTACTGTTGGTCCAGCTAGCACAGAATCAATGAAGGAAGATCGGGCAGAGCAAGCAACAAAGTATAGAGCAAGCCATGGTCCGGGGAAAGATCTGGTTAGCACGAAGATCGATGTCGGGCTCAGTCAAAAATACTATTGACTAAACAAATCATGATGCTAGTTCGTTCATTCTTGGTCCCTGTGAGGTCCATTCCTGGTTCAGACATAAGCTCAGAAAGAGAACAATCTGGTTCTAAATGTACTTACTTGGGAGAGTCAAAAGCGAGACTCGGGAACAGGCTCATGATATACCGGAACAGGAGAAAGAGGAAATACCGGCCTTGGAAGTGGTTCATAAAAAAGATCGAATCCAGACTGAGACCTAAACCCATTAAACCCTTGGCTTGATAGTGTCAATCCTAGTAGATAGAGAAAGACTCTGCATTGACTCTCCCCCTTTCATTGAGTCTTCGACTCGCCTGCCTCATTCATCAGTCCAGTCTCGTTCCGGTCTCAGGGGAAAGAGCATCAGTCGCTGTCTCTCGCCTTGCTTGCTCAGTTGTGCCTCCATCTCCTTCGGGTCATAAAGAACACCTGTACTGAAACGGGTCATATAGAACACTTGCACTGAAATCCAACCAAGCTCGGTTTGATACATCTGTCATTATAAGCCCCCGGTCAGTACCTCCTCAATTCAATGAGTGTTAGTCTGGTTAGTTATTACCTCCTTCCGGTATTCTTTCATTAATGAAATAAGAGTGAATAAGAGGAAGGGTAAGAAGCCTGTTACCTTGCTTCAAAACAATGATAAGAAAGAGGCACAGAAAGAACTCTCCAAGCAGGCTTTCAATAACATCAAAATACCAACCTAGAAACAGACTAAAATACCGGTCTAGGAACAGGCACAGAACGTTGATCGATTCCTGGCTCAGAGAAAAGATAAGTATTGGCTCAGTGATAACCAACAAATCATAATGAGATGAAAATGTTGACTTAGAGTTCGAGTCAGGCTTGGTTGAAGGAAGAACTGGAACAGACCGAGAAGCACGGTACCGAAAGAAGAATCAAGCTTGGAAGCAGAACAAGTAGAGCATCCCATCGGTCCGAACCCTAGGCGGAAACGGGCTCGAAACAAAGAGCATGAACTCCTAGCCTTAGTACTTACTCAGCAAAATATTCGGTTACTGACCTTGGTTCGGATGAACATAAATGCCTGGTTCAGAAGGAGAAGGAAGGACAAGAGCAACCGTTGGTGATACTGATCCGGGTGATCATCTTGACTTGGAAACAGCATAGGCTTGGACATTGACTTAAAAGCGTACTGATCAAGGCTCAACAAAGTCTCCTGCCTCAGACGTGGATGTAGATGTAGACGTAGATCATCATCCGAACATCAGATCATCCTATTGGCTAAGAAGAAATATCGATACTTGTTGACTCTGTCTCCTTTGATAACTTCCCAACTCCTACTGACTTAGATGATTTATAGGCTTCAAAACCTCATCATTTGTTTCTCGGTGGTTGCCCCTACCTAATTACTTGTTTCCCTTTTCAGGCTCTCAATCAGATGCAGGACGAAAATCAATGCCCGGCCTAGGCCCTCCGAACACCTCGGTTGTCCTCTGGTTAGGGAATGAGTTCTTCTGCTGGTTTAGGACGAAATAACATCAACCCCGGCCTCAAAAGGAAAGGCAGATCTCTCAGATCGAAGAGCAAGTCCTATTGACTCAGAACGTCCCGGTGAATCATGAACAGAAGAAGACTGAGACTCAAAGGATGCTGGTCTTGGTCCCATTCCTGACTCAGTCGAAGAGTCGGGCTTATACATCTTTAGATCGAAATGACTTACATCCCTCCAAGCTTAAGGATGAAATGATTTATCCCCTTGGACTAAACTTGCATTGACTTCGATTCCTACTTAAACGACTAATGAGTTTCCGGCTCCTGGTTCGAAATGAACAGCCCTGCTAGTGCCGAACGAATGAAAACGATCAAATTGGTGGTGATCATCTTGGTTCAAAAGAAGGATAGGTACCTGACCTTAGAACAGAGGCTCGTAATGAATATTGAGACCTCCCAGCCTATACCCTATCGAAGATAAGATTGACTTCTTTACTAGCTTTACTAAAACAACCAGTATCGGGCCTATAAGCCTTGTTTTTCCCGGACTCCGGACTTTAATGACTAAGGGTTGACCTACCCTAAACATTGACTTTGCCCTTGAAAGCCTCTTATAATGAGAAAGACCCCCATGCAATTGACATTTACTCTCTGTGCATTGACTGCTCACTCTCTACTTTCCACTTTGATTGATAGAGACAGCCACTTAGGCTCGGAATGAACAACAATAAAAACAACTGGCCTTGGTTCATAAACGACAACAGATCGTACTGGTCTTACCGATCTTTATTCCCCCCTTCTGGCATCCAATTGAGATGGATCTCCCGGCTTGTAAGGAAAGGCTAACTTAGGCTTAGAAGCAAGGCTTGGTTCCAGACAAAGAACAATTCCTACTAGTCCTGTCTCGAAGCAAGGGGAAGCGACTGGCCCAAAGCAACGAGGAACAGATACTATCGGTCCGGCTTACCCTAAACATATCTTCCTGTTCCGGCCTCCTCAGAAGGAAAAAGATCACCTTTGGCCTACTACGAACGAGAATTGAATACTACCGATGGCTAATAACAAGAAGATCTTGGTCCCGGAACTAGCACGGAATACGAATGCTCAGAAGCTTAAGCACATGCATGTCTAATGGACTACCCTCTCTTCGTAGTGCCTGGTTGAGTACACCCTGGTGGTCTTTCCCACTTTGAAGCTCAGTATCTTCATATCACCCCCGGTCCGGCTCTCAACTCGGTACCGTGCTTGTCTTGACTCACTCGGGCGTACTTGTGCCTTCATTTCCATTTCATTTTCATTTGAATAAATAAGTCAATCCGAGGGTAGGGCTCAAGAGACTCAATCGAGGGCTTAGGCCGGGGAATCGATAAGTCATTCCAAAGGCGTAAGCCACCACCTGCCATCATGCTTTGAAGTAGGGCCGGCACATCTCGTTCTCCCCTTCGTCCTGAACCAGCAAGAATAGTTGTTTATTCTAAACCAGCTGAACCAGGTATAGATAGTATGCCTAGTGGTTTCGAGTCTGGGCTTGCTCTTTGTTCTGCGCTTTCTAAGTCATATTATTCATATGAGTCAAACGCTTCCTTTGAGTCTCATTCTATCCATTATTTTACAGCATACCGAACAAGCCAAATAGAAATAAATAAAGAAACAATGAACGAAGTAGCTTGTCCGCATCGGGCAAGGCCCGGTAGGGACTCGGCCGAGGTTACGAGGTCGAGGAATGAATATCACTTGTCTGTAATCAGACAAGGCCCTGTAGGGTGAGGGTGAGCCTGCCGAACTCTCGACTAAAGGCCCGAAGGGTGAGGGTGAGCTTGCCGAACTCTCGACAACGGAGAGGTAACGTGTGAGGGTGAGCTTGCCGAACTCTCGACAAAGGCCGCCATCAGACGAACAACTCTCTTTTGGGGGAGGGGGTGAGGGTGAGCCTTCCAAACTCTCGACAACTGGCCGCCATCGATTTCTCTCTCTATTTCCTAAAAAATAGAGGGTGAGCCTGCCGAACTCTCAACAACCGGAGAGGTTACGAACCCACTCTTCCGACCAAAGAAGGGACGGAGTCACTCACTATTCATATGGTGAGGGGGAGGGGCCCCAAAATCTGCCATCAACGCGAAGAACACAAGGCCGCCATCAATTTATCGCTCACTTTCCCCAAAAAAGTGAGGCCCGGTAGGGATTTCTCGCTCACCTCCCCAAAGAGGTGAGGGAATCGGCCGAGGTTACGAGGTCGAGGGACTCGGCCGAGGTTACGAGGTCAAGGAGAGGTAACGAACTCTCGACTAAAGGCCGCCATCGACTCACTATTCATATGGTGAGGCCCGGTAGGGATTTCTCCCTCACCTCCCCAAAGAGGTGAGGGACTCGGCCGAGGTTACAAGGTCGAGGACCTGGTAGGGGGCTCGACTGATAAGGAGAGGAATTTCATACCTTATTATATAATAATACCCCGATGAGTGAGAGCCATATGGACGACTGACGCACAGAAAACGAGACACAAGTGATGCTATTCCCCTGATGAGAAGACCAACCAGTACATGTGAATGAGTAGCTCGTGTGGTACCTAATACGAGGCGGGGACCCAACCCAAGTAAAGACAAAAGAGTTTAAGCAGGGCTCGGTACCCTTTCGGTACTTCCGTCGGGAGGGGAGTCGGAACGCAGGCTCAAAAAACCACTTTCCTGGGGAGAGGGAGGTCGGTCGAGTTGGTTAAAGCCTATTCTCGTCTCGAATAAGAGAGTACCCTGGGCATTATCCAATGCATTCCTTTCTCGATACTCAATGTATAATAGTAGGTACTACACACTGAACAGCAATAGAAGTCGAAGGCGTTAGTCCATTGTCCGTTAGTCTGGGCCTGTCCCTACTGAACTGGTACCCATGGGATTGATTGTCCCTTCTGAACTTATTCTATCCTAGAAAACCAAAATATAGTCAAGCTGTTGAGCCCAGGTATCCCTCTCTTGAGCCTATGCCCGGACCAACAACATAGTCTGTGCTAGCCAGGCCATCAACACGGTCTACTGAACCAGAGATTTTATTTTCTAGTTTAAGCCTGCATCTGTAGATGTTGTTCCTGAGCAATTAGTCAATGTTCATTCGGAAGCAGGAGCTTTTGCTTGTGATGATGAAAGTTAAAATGCTCTGTGAACTGATCCGAAGGTACTAATGCCTTAGTAGTTAATCCAATGAACTAAGCGTGTACCGGTCATCATCGTATTAACCCGGACTCGGCACCCTCGCCCTTGCCTTCATTTCCGGACACCGAGGCCTCTCTCTTATCTCTGACCGGATCTCCTCTACCGAGCGAATGAGATTCCATTATGTACTTAGGTACCGGGCAAGTGAGTCAGTGAGTATCTGAATCAACGAATGCGAGTCCATCCTTATTCCTTCTCTCATTCTATCTTGAACATTCTTCTCCTTATTCCTTCTTCTTGTCGAGTGAGACACCTCTTTATGCACTGGTGCACTGGGCAGGCAGTTGCTGAATCCTAACCCGAACGAGTTACGAACTCCGACCAAGCCCAACTATCTCCTTTCTTATGACGGGGCCTGATCTTCTCTTCTCAGCTAGTGTACCTGGTGAGTGAGTCCTAAGCAATTGAGTCAGTCTTCGAAGCCATCCCGAGGTACCGACCGAGCATTAGTCCTGCCCTCTCCCGACCATTGAGTGATCTCATGAGAGAGTGTACCGAGTCAGTGATCTCTCGCTCCCGAACTAATAGGCTTTTATGTACCTATAAGATCGATCTCGAACTAGTAGGCTGATTTATCGAGTGAGCTAGTAGGGGAGACACTTATTTATGCGGGTCGGGGGTACGGAGCAGTCTACTATTCTTTCATGGTATAGATGGGGGTCCAGGGCAGTCTACGAAGCCCTTCGTTTCGGAGATCTCATATGAGTAGGGAAGCTTGCTTGAATCATTAAGCACCTCAGTATAATAAGAATAATAGAAGGTCAATCGAAGGAAGAACGAGAACATCATGACTACTTAGTAGAACTAGGCTCAGCAGGCTCAACCAAACTATATATTGACTTGGACTCCAACTAAAACTCTGAAGAAGGTTGAGAACTAGCAACAAAGCCCATCTCATAACGGTTTGAAAATCCACCGGAACCACCCAACCTGGCTTTTAGATCTTGCTTCAGGGACGAAGTGGTTGTATATTGCTGAGGGGATACATCAATAGGGGGACCAGTTTCTTAAAGCTCGGAGAATTTATCAATTCAGCGAGTTACCTCTCCCCCTGGTCGAGAGTTCGTTTACTCACCCTAGAGTGACCTAAAGACAATTTGAGTTATCCATCTCAATGGATGAATATGACTCGGACCCCAGAGACACGAGGATTTGCTTGAGACAAAACCAAATTGGAATAAGATTTTTGGATTGGCCGGAACCACTTCACGAATATAAAACTTACTCTTTTCCTATGCACTTTGAATAGGTTTTCCACCCGCCACTACCTCATTATCTTCCCCCGGCCTTAAAGGAATCACCTTACATACATTCTATAAGCGATTTCGCTTAATAAAACCGCTCGTTCTAAACCCGGATGGATAAATATGCCTCCGAAACAATAAGTTAGGTACGACTTATAGGTGTGAAGCTCCGACAAGATTTGTTAGTGAAAATGGGAAATTTGTTAGTGGAGCCTCCGACACCATATTTGAGAAAGGTTGCATTGTCCGATAAGAGTAATGCTAGAAGAACAAGCCCATAATAACTTCCAAAGGGTGTGGGTACATACACAGTGTGTATCTGAAGGTCCTTCTGTTCAATGGTCAAGGCTTATCGGTCTAGGTCTTAAAGATTTCGTTTCATTGCGATTATTTTTTGGGGTTTCATTGATGGTCAAGTGTCGAAGGGGGGGCTTCAATGAGTTCAATGCCAAAGTTAGTGGCTCTGAGAATTTCCTTTGGAGCATTCTCTTTATTTTGTCTTGCATTGGTGTCTATGCCCTTATAGGAAGGGAGGAAGGAGGTGGTTGGATAGAAGGGAAGGAAAGGAAAGGAACAGAAAAGAACAGGCCTTTACCTGACTTATATATAACTCAAGCTAGCCACAATACTTAGACTATATACGTATATAAAAGGCAATAACCATGGTGAAAGAAGGATCTGGCATAGTCCTATCTCGAGCCACGCCTTATTGTGGCAGTGTGGGGAGTTGTTCCCTGCTGTAGTTACGTCTTACTTTTTCTCATCCTTTATAGACAGACTCACAGACCTTAGCTTCAATATTGTATGGGCTTGCATGCAAACCACTACCATTTGTATTACTTACTGGGTTTCACTATTTACCCCTTTCAGTTGGGCCGGGCCGGGGGACTCTGGGATTAATTCTTACAACCAACACACAGATTCCCAAAAGGAGATAACATGTGATTCAAAAGCATGATTGAATCAAATCATATACAAAGATATATATCATCATTATATATGTAATTACGCTTTTTCCTTTATTGATTTTCTCCTTTTCTTATTTACACCCACCCACCTCCTCTCCTGGCAATGATGGCTATTGATCTCTTGTCAATGATACTGGCTATCAACCTCCTGGTTATGACCGGCTTACAGTGATCGACTATTGGCAATGACACCAGGGAATGATCATCAAGGACTCCTGTCTATGACTCCCGGCTATGACTAGTGTCAATGAGAACTGGCTATGAGTGGCAATGATCAGCAATGATCGTCTACTGCTATGATTGTTTACTGCTACTATGACTGACTGGCTATGACTGGCAAGTACTCCTGGCAAGGACTATCGTCTATCATTGGCTATTACAAGTGGCTACGACTGGCTATAACCTTATGGCTTTGGCTATTGGCTATGACCAGCTGGCTATGATGGGGACTATGACTAGGGGACCATGACTATAGGCAATCGGCAATGAGAAAAGACAATGACTCCTGTGTGGGGGCTATGTAGCGGAAATAAGGGGTTTTTGGGTAAGGTCCTGCTTTTGTCCGGTCGAGGGTGCAAAGGTTGTAGGATCGAGTAGGAGTTGTAGATTGAGGGTCTAGGTCAAGGAGCCTAAGATTAGACCTATCACATTAGGATGCTAGATTGGATTGTATGGGGATAAAAAAGATGGGATCTTATTGGGAGTTCGCTAATGAAAAGAAAGTGTGGCGTGGGTGCGTGATGCGGGGCTTGATGCGGGCTAAGGATGGAAGGAAGATGCGCCCCTATCTTCTCACTCAGGTCTAACCCTCACCCTCACTAAATAAGTAACTTGGGATGCACCCTTTGATGCCCCAGTATGCCTTGCCTCAGTTCATAGGTGAGATACCCCTCTCTATTGGTATGGATAGTCGTATTTCTAACCCTCTCAGATATGCTATGCACCCTTGGTATGCCTTGCCTCGATTCATAGGTTATGTTCTCAAGCTAGACCAAAGGTTTATATACGAGAGCCTTCATAGCCAGTTCGGATTGGATTGTAACCCTTCTCAATAGTCTTTAGATTGGATTTCTTAAGCCTTCATAGTTCCCTAGCCAACCATAAAGTGTCCTATATGTTCTCGCCTCCTCGGAAGTGGGACCAGGAAAGGGCAGTATTAGTTTCATTTGTATATGATGCACCTCTTATGTTGCGGTGGTGGCATCCGCGGTGGTTGCACAGCCGCGGTGGTAGCAGCCAATTACATGACTAACTCTCTCCTTATCCTCTTATGGTTGCACTTGAAATTACTTATGAGTTTGTGGTGGCGTTTTGCCATGTGAAAGGAGCTAGTTTCTTAGCGGTGGTTTTGCAGCCCGGCCAATGACATTACTTATGATCGAGTGGTTTGGTTGCACGTTCAAGGAGCTATTTTCCTAGCTATAAAGTACATTCCTCTTATTATACGTTATACAGATTTAGATAATAAATATGGGGTATTTCTACTATTGGAAAGGACCCATATTTGACAGGACCCACTCGGTATTAGAAAGGTTGCTATGTACCCTCCTCTTCCGTTGGTCGAGCGGATGGATAGATAGTATTTCTCGACCGATTGGCAAGTGCGGAGCTAAGACGGATAGATAGTCTTTCTCAACCAAAGCTTCCCTCAACAGAATACACATCATCCCCTTCCTTACTTGCTGGCTTAAATCACATATATAAAGGATACATTTGATAGAAATCACTATCTATTTATTTGTATGAGTCTAAATAACTATCTATAGGCCATACGAGATACTTTCATTTCCACAGAGGAGAAACTGCCTTAGGTAATATCTAGCTCTAGCCATTGTTGCAAGTATCACGTAGAGATGCAGTATCATATGTATAGATCCCAACATCAAGAATAGAAAGGCTTTCACGTATTTGAACTAAGAAAGGGGACTTGGGTGGGACACAACCTACATAGTCAATGCCCTGCCCTATGGTTTTTATATGGTGCTTACTTCCTAGAATAAGATCTTCAGCAGTCTTTCTTTATTTCCCTAAGGCCCCATAGAGATAGAGACTAACTATTAGTAGCTTCAAGTAGTACAGTACTACTAGCCTGAAATACAATTATTAGTATGTTTATGTATGCCCTCTAAGATATTGCATATTCATATTTTGACCAATGGCAATGTTTCAACCTCACACTCGTATCCTCGTATGAGCCCCTCCGGGCATAGATATGCGAGTTTGGTCAAGCCTCAATCGACTTCATCCTGCCCCTAGAGAAACTTCCTGAGAAGAAGGCATATTGTCCAACCAACTTCTTTGTTGTGCCTGTCCCGACCGAACTTGAAGCGATGGATAACAACTCAATAATATCCGATGGTAATGTAAGAAATAGAAAATACAGTATGGGAACTTTCGGATTAGAGCTCCCATGGATTATTCCCAATAGAGACTATTAGCTTCCAATTAAGTCATCGTACTACTCTCCTAGTAACTACAATTAGTATGTTTTCGTATGCCCATTGCATATAATGGAAGAATTACATCTATAACTTATATTTCCCCCTATCTATTAGGAGTGGAAGAAACCGGGAATCACCCATAAGTGCATGTGGACTACAGGCTAGTTTCTCTTAAGGCGGAAAAGGTTGCACTCGTCTCAAATGCTAGTGTCTCCATGGGACTTCAACTTATAACACCTACCTCTATTATAATCGGTCTGTTGGCTTGAAAGGGGACTTATATCATAAATTTTTTTGAATGGGCAAGAATAAGTTAGGGGGACTGATGATGGGTGCTATATACGTCTTTATTGCTACACATGCTCTATGGGGTTAGAACCTATGCTTATTACATTCCCATTAATCATGGTATAGAGGTATAAAGCTTACCTATTGTCTATGTTTATCTTATTCAGTGCATATGTGACCGTGTGAATATGATGAACATATGACCAGCCAGCTCAAGAAGCCCATTCAACCTAATATCAATTGAAGCCATCCATAATCCTGTTCAGATTACAAATTACAATGACAAGGGTAAACGTAGATACGCGATATTGTATATCGATGTTATGATAGAGCTACTCACTTTGGCATTGAGCAGATTGGGCCACCCCACTGATACACTTGAAGTGATTAATCCTCCCAATGTAAGGGCAACGAAACTAAATCTATAATATCCACCTGTGTTTAGTAGTTAGGGCTAGTAGTACTACAGCTACTAACTAATAGGTGAAGAGCTCTAGCTCTAGTCTGTATAGTAGCTGTAGATAGTTCAATTAGTACTAAAACTAGAGTCAATACTATTTCCGTCTCTGCTAGAGCTTCCGAGTAAGGCGATACTGCCTTAATAGTCTATGCAGTAAGTACTATTAGCTCTAATAACTACCATGTATTGAGTTTACAACATTGACATAGGTACTGGTGTAATGGGTAACTAAATTAGATAATGCCAATCTAATGGGGTTGGTACTGCTTATCTCTCTATTCAGACTTGGTTGCTTACCATATAGTTGAACCTAATCTACTAACCACGATAAAGGCTCTAATATTTATTCGCTTACGCTCAGCTTCAATTAAACTTGGATCACAAACTGACTATAAGCCATCGAATATGCATCAACTCTTGCTAACTCTAACTCTAACAACTAGTGATTTAGCACTATATACTTCCAGTTGTGTCCAGACATTACTACTTGTAGTAGTCTGTAGTTTAAGTACTAACTAGCCCTATAAGAAGTACATGCAGCTTGAGTCTATGCAGTAGGTCTACTTGCTTGAGTCCACATGCAGTATAGACTCTGAGCTTCCGAGTAAGCCCTCTGGTAGAGAGTGAAAGCCCTCTAAGGCCTATAGAGTCCATTGATTATTCCATGTCACTTAGCCTTAATATACTCTCTTCTTAGTCCATGCATATATTCCCACACTTACCCTAAGGCCATATATACTCTAGAGCCCCACTGGCCTACGGTTAGGAAGAGATTATCAAGAGGTTTCTCTCTACCAAAAAACTTTAGTCTTTGGAGATCTCCCTAACTAAATTGACTCTCCTATTCCAATGCTTGGTTTAGGCCTTTGAACCTATTTGTTTTCTTTTCATGGGATAGGGCCACAGTACCCATGGAGGTGCCTAGCATGGCGGAGATGGTCTGGGCATTGATGAAAAAAATTGAAGTCTACCCGTCGGTGGACATGACAGCTGAAGTGGAGGGGTGAAAATGCACACAGCTATACGAATTCAGGAATTGGATAGGTGTCTGGGACTAAGTGCTGCACCAATCCTGAAGCCCAGTGGCCATGAGCTTTGATTCCCTTTTTAAAACGGGCATAGGCAGCCCCAATCAGTTGGCGGGGAGTTGGCTAAGTGAAAGCATAAGTCGCAGCAGCGCAGTCTTGAACGATTATGGGGAGATAAGTAGTGCTAATTTCAGTTTACTCGGCACCCCCAAGCGGTGGTTAAGCACCAATAGCGGAGGCATAACCCATGGTTTACCCCACAGTTAGATACCAAGTATATAGAGGTCCAGAGCCCAACATCGTAGATTCCTCATCAGGAAAGGGGGCACCAGATAGATATAGGGTTGGACCAACGCAGTTCATCACACGGGCAAGGCCTTACCTTAGGTCAGGGCAGCGAACGCACAATCAGGATTCTACTATAATAGGGGAGGCACAGGCAGGGGTATAGGTCGCAGAACCAAATCCATTTCCCATCACATTCATCCCCTTATAGCCCCTCGTACGTATAAAAGCATTTGACCTTGCAGACTAAGCAGCGTAGGCGGTTAACCTAGAAGTAGGAGCAAAGCAAGCACTCGCGCACCATCTATTTCCAAATAAAGCGCGGTAAAGAAAGTGCCCGCAGAGGCTGTCCCTCGCGCATCCACCGCTTGTTGACTGACCCACTCCGTCTCAATAATCAATGCCCGAATCAAGCGCCATCAATCACGAGTCGATGAGGTATGAGCTTTATTTGACACGATGCAGCAGCAGGTTCGATGCATGAAGGACAATGATGTTTCTACGATGCATTTTGAGCTCCTTTTTGATGTTGATTCGCGTTGGCATGTTGATTGGCGTTGGCAAGGGCAGAGCACGATCCCACCTACCCGATTGAATGCCGAGACCAACAATCGTTCCTACAGCTACTAAATCCCCTTTCACTTAACGATATGGAACAATCGTTCTGGATCGCATGGCATGAACGAGGCATTACTTACGATGCTACTGTTTTGATAAGTTGATGAGCTTATTGTTGTATAATTACGTATATAACACAATCAGTGAATTAGTAGTCCTGCTTTAGTTACTTGCTTCGAAAGTGACTGGCTGGATTGTTGCAGAAACAGACTGGGATAAGAAACCGGCTTTCTCACTTGCTTAAACTTAGATCTGCCTGCCCTCGACCTGCCGCCTTTGAAACTTGATCTTGATGCTCACCTGCACCCCCGGACTTACCTTCAAATTGATTACTTTAAGATCCGTGAGCCATACCTTTTAGCCAAGAAAGATTGACCAATGCTTGCTAGATATGGATTCACCTTTTGAGGATCATACTACATTCAGAGCCCAGAAGCAACAGTCATTTACCCGATAGCCAATCATAGCTTATAGTCAATCATTCAGTCATTTCTGGAATGGTTGAATTTGTTGGGGAATGGCACGGTTTCTTTTTGTATGTTAATGGATTCTGTGTACTGTGACGCGAACAGATTTCTGTTTGCTGTGATTTGAATGGATTCGTGTAGTGAAGTCAGTGGTTAACCTTCGTGCAGTTAATGAAGTGGAGGGGGCTAGGTGCATTAGTGAATGGCTATGTGCAGTTAGTTAGCGGCTTAACTACGGCTTTAGTGAATGGATGATATGTTATGTCAATCTATTCTATGTGCTTTTCTTTATTGATTGGAGGAGCTGTACACGGAGCATCACATCTTTGTTACGCCTATTCATCGTCATCCCTATCTCCATCGTCCCTAGGAGCATCATTACTCACATCTTTGCCAGCGGGTGGATCCAAGGATCAGTTCGTTCGTTAGTGCGGTAGGTTCATTTCGTCATCATTTCGTGACCAACCAATACTGTTACGGATAACAGCTTTCTATTTCCGGTTGGAAAGGATCCAAAAACATAGCTAGGCAGAACTTACTCAATGGCGGGTAACACCTTATAGGCTCACTGAGAACACCAACCCGCTCACCGTAGTAGTTGCTCCACTGGCTCACCCGGAAAGGGATGGTAGGAGCTGATTAATGAGCTCACTGGTTCCAGTGACACCTGCAAGGAATGAGCTTGTTGGTCCTGTCCTTTCCTTAGGCTTGCTTACTGGTCATTCAATAGGCTGGCTTATGAGCTTGCTATCGAGTCTTGTACGCCCGAAGCAAGGAACTGACTGAACCTCAACTACCACATGCTCATATATAACTAACTACCACCATTGATGGCGGCCTTAGTTCATTATTCATATGGTGAGGCTTCGCCTCTGGCGGCGGTTTAGGACTTTCTCCCTACGATATTGGCCCTTTTACCGTTGGAATATGTATAAGGTTTTAGTCTTTTTTGTATACTGTACTCTTTCTATTCATGGGATTACCTCTACTTTTCTCTATTGGAACTACTGGTATTACACTCGTTATTTATATAATAGCAGGTAAGAGCTTATCTATGATCACCATTAACTCATACTAGTAACATTGAACCTTGTGAGCCCGTTCATGAAAGCAGGGGATAAGTGTAATTAAACTGTGTTAATACTAACAATGTGTCCAGTGTGCTGTAGTTATTCATACCAATATCGTAAGCTTATCTAAGCAGTGTATAGCATAAACTAAGCTGTTAGCTATATTAGGGATAGTATGTTCTAATATGGTACCTTATTTGCATATCTAAAACACACAAGCTTACAGATCCATGAAACCATTTGTATCAAGTGAGCTTAGTAATAACACATACGATTTCCATATCACTAGTAACCTCTTATAAGCAGTGATCTACGACCATTATAACATTGATAACATGGTATATAGCTTAACAAGTAATAAGCCCATATCATGCTTACAATTAACAACACGTATTTTATCTAATATATGAAAGCTTCATCAAGTGTAATCAGTGCCTTATTCAGACCAATGGGAATCAGCTTGCAACAACCAAGTTTATGGTTAGTATTAGTATGGCATAATCACAATACAGGTTACATATCCTTACTTAGCTTGGTTAAGGTTTAATGATTACGGAAGAAGTGTGACTCCTATAGCTTGTTATAAGCACTAGTAGCCTTATCTATCCCATCACTAAGCTCTACATGTTTGATTACTGTATTGCTTATAGTTACCTTAGCAAGTAGTATACAAGGTGTATAACATTATGTAAGTACTTATGGTGATTCGAGTGCAATAAGCACATTCCAATAATAGGAACTAGTAGTGATACTATTGTAGTATAAGCACACTGTATTCAGCTGAGCAATGGCATGGTAAAGTAAGCTGGTATATACAGTAAGCTTATTAGAATTATGTAGATTACTAGGCTTGTTAGTAATCATTGATATCAATCACACACGTTGAACAATAGCCATAATGAATACGGTTATAAGCAGATCATCAGTATTACGGGATAGAAAGAGCTAAGGATATGCATATCAGATGAAACTGATATTGAGTACCACTAGTGTCCATATTAACTACAAGCTCTATGTGCATATATAGATAGGAGCAATGGTCTTTGTTCATAACATAATGGAAGAGTAAGAGCAATACAATAAGCACAACATATAAGGGAAACTACAGCTTTGTTACCAGTATGATTACAGTGGTATAGCTCTATGTTCAAGCTCAAGTAAACCTATAACATTAGTAATATGAAGATACAACACCAAGTATTACTAATGGTTCGATTTACACTAAGCTCTGTAGCCATGCATTCATATGTATGTACCTTTTATTCTACTACCTGTATAATAATATGAATCCTTACAAGTCCAATCAGTGTAATCGCATAAAATATGTATAGGCTCTATCACTTAGAACAAGCTGTGTAACATGATAACCTTATGCTAGTACCACTAGTTACATCACTAACACTTGCCTATTTTCCATAATAAGTAAGAGCTGATATACCATGTACGAGCCTTGTGTGATAGAGAGAAGCTAAGCTTAAGCTATGATCATACTAATAGCTCTGAAAGCTGAAGATACTGTACTTAACATATTACATCATGTTTCAATACCGTTGTTCATATCATAGGGATTAGCTTATCTATGTTGAAAGCTGTTCATCTTTATCCTATTGCTTTTATTTCACTTGTATTGAACTCTCTACTCTCATTGAATCCTGGGCTT
Source organism: Pinus albicaulis (assembly GCA_034641835.2). Classification (NCBI taxonomy): domain Eukaryota; kingdom Viridiplantae; phylum Streptophyta; class Pinopsida; order Pinales; family Pinaceae; genus Pinus; species Pinus albicaulis. The sequence goes on along the minus strand of CM076571.1, from coordinate 165,663,469 downwards.
AATACTCATAATAGCTTTGATACAAGATTGTTATAGGTCTGTAGTGTACGTACTATTCAAGCTCTATACTACATGTTATCTGATCTTTACTCATCAGTTACGTATCATATCTTATTCCATTACTTATACCGAATATGTGATTGCTCTTATTCATACCCCATTGATGAGTATCCTGTCATACGATTGCCTTTACTTCCATAGGTCGTCCTGCAATCTATAAACGGAACTGACTCAATTTGGGTATATACTAAATACAACAACTAACTTAGTAGTATGGTCATTACTCTATAAACTAGTAATGGAGTGTACCATGTATCTTCCATAATCAATACACCTATAATAGGATTAGTTATATGTTACTAATAGAACACGTATAGAGCCTAATCAATGGAGTTGCTTTATCACTGCTTACTGCATGGTTAGTTAGTATACAACATGTGTGTAATTATTGATATTACACCAGCTTACAGCTTCTATGATACCGAACTAAGCTGATATTATGGATCAATGGTAATACCTCTAGCTTATTACACATAGTATTACAGATCTGCTTATTACTAGTAGTATTTTATGTGATATAGCTTATATAAGGATAGATGTAATCCCATATATGTTCTATTACAACCTGTAAGCTAACTTGGAGCTACAAGTACTCAATCACTATGATTTCCATATGAATCAACCTGCTTTCACTGTTATTAAAGCTTATAACCTGTATGAATATGAATGATAAGACTGGGATAGTACTATTCTATCATATCTATTACTGATATAACATGCAACCTATTAAATAACTATGGTACTGCTTACTTAACTTACACTGAACTAGTAGATATCGAGATTTCACATAGCTAATATGAATACAAGTAGTATATGGTTAATCCATAAGCTCATCGTATTTACATTACTAGCACTAATATTACTAGCACTAATAAGGTTCCAGTACTTACATAATCAATGGTATTCATTCTAGTAGCTAAGGTTTGATACGTATATAGTAATAATGCTTGTTCTCTAAGCTGTATCCTTTATAATGTATCTACCACTATAGCTGTTATGATATCAATGGTAGTAAGACTAGTAGTAACCCATTACATATGAGCAGTAAGCTTAGCTGAGCATTCACTGATATGTAACTAGTACTTATTGTATATGCTATATTACATCTATGTGAATAACATGGAAACCAAGCTTGTTCAATACAGACATCATAGTATCCTACTAATAAGTTGTAACCATGGCACTGAGATAAAACAACATACGTCATTCTCTTTACCCCGATCTATACTTGCTTATAGTTTATACAAAGGATCTCGGTGTAATAGCTCTGATGACCGTTGATAGAAAGAGAATCACCACTATTTACCTATGTTGTTATATTAACTGTAAACTTGAGCAAGAGTGTAATGAAAGCTGATTACCCATATAACCTGTACATTATTACATGCTAGTATTGAGTACAGCGTAATTACCACTATAAGCATGATCATTGAATAGGTAAAGAGCTTTCATGGTCCTAGTAATACATAGGGTATATGAGTGAATACGTATACTATATCACTACAAGGCAATGGTTATTAGTATTACTGGTAGTGGAATTAGAGTAGTACAAACAATGGGTATTGCTTACTTGTTGTAACTTACATCATTAGTGATACATAAACGCTCATTGATTAGGGAAGAACAGTATCATATGTTTTATTTATCAGTAGCTTCACGAGTGATTCATAAGCATATACGTGATAAAAAGAAGCTAAGTGTAATGACGTATTCATAGAGTATGTTTCCCTATTTCACCAGTACCACTAATATAAGGGTGTTTGCTTTATCCTAACCACGATGATTCCGTAATGATTCAAGAGCTTTATAGAGCTAAACCAATGGATGAGTAAAGCTGAATATGCAGATAAGGTTATAGAACATGCATAATACTTATAGAGAGAAAGCTAAGGACTAGTGTTTCCATTAAGCATGATACCTGCATACTAGCTACTGGGTTACTAATGGTTATTAATCACAGCTTAGTTAAGTGCCTCTATATAATAAGAGTACGTGTCAATATAAGTAATTAACATGATATGGGAATACATCTAATAAAACATCATTACATGTCTCTAAGTGATATGGAACCACTAGCTAAGCTTGATTTGACATAATACAAGAGCTTACAGATAGTGATACAAGGGATTAGCTAATAAGCCGTATATTACATCTATTATTATGGTAATGATACTAGTGCTAAAGGTTGAATCACCTAAGCTGATTGATGTGAACATGTACTATTACTTATGGATACAGCTCCTTATTCATGCAGCTTACACATAGCATTGAATAGATATGGATACAATGGTAACGAGTATGCCCTTTTTATACAATAGCTTCTAGTATTCCAAGCAGAGTGCTAGTATCTCATATTCAATTATTAGAAATACCATACCTTTACTAAGAGGTAAGCTCATTAAGCTATGAATACAGTACAGACTACTGGTTAAAGCAGGTAGCAAGCTTAGCTCAATATAAGTGACGTATTTAACCTAATCAGTGGAAAGAGTATCACTGTAATCATACTGACCTATCCTTGGTGTGAGCTAAATACCTGTTCTATGATGTTAGTAACAATGGGAATCACTATAGATAAAATGGTTACGTGTATCAGTAGAAACGGTACTAGACTAATGACGTATACTAGCTTGAATACTAGTAATCCCATATGATTAGTAAGATTGAGATACGCTATATAAAAGGCATATACTCCAATACCTCTATCTAATAGCATATGAAACAAGAGCTTAGTGTAATGAATCATACTTTTATGATATTGGTGTAATAGAGTATAAGTGCCTATTAATTACAATACTAATATTTATAGTACTAACCCCATATGTTATGTCTAATCTAGTATTCACCCTAATTAGCAGCTATGTATGTTAGATTCATGAACATGGTGAAATAGAGCATATATGGTATAGAAGCTACAACCTCTCTAATCTAAACATTATCTCTATACTATGATTACCCTTATTAGAGCGGTTTCAATAAGAGAAGATGCATAAGTAGATCCATAAGAAGTGATCATTACAACATAAGCCCATTATGATTCAGGTTAGCTTACATACATATAATGTACATACTTTCCCAGTGAACCTCTTCTATTACAACCTTTGTTCGAGTTGGAGTATTAGATTGAAGTATGAGCTTATGGAACATAGGTGAATAGAAGCAATCGTATATGCTACAGACTCTACATGGTTTATACTTACAAGCGGCTAAGCACTTACATAAGGTAATGAATATGGAGAAAGCTAGTATTACTTGTACATGATATCAAACACCTCCTTGGTTTACTTATTTGGTGGCCCCTCTAAATAAGTCACCCCCCAAAGCAAGAAATTCCTCACGATTATGGGGTTAAGTTCAAAGAAAAATGCTACAAAAAGGTCAATATGATCCCCCAGTCTTCATTCTTGCCAAGGGCCAGCTAAGCCATCAATTTGATTGCCAGGGTGAGCCTGCCGAACTCTCGACTATAAGGCCGCCATCGACTCACTATTCATATGGTGAGGCCCGGTAGGACCCGTTAGGACCCGGTAGGGGGCTCGACTAAAAGGCCGCCATCGGGCTCACTATTCATATGGTGAGGGTGAGCCTGCCGAACTCTCGACTATAAGGCCGCCATCGACTCGACTAAAGGGAGAGGCCCAGTAGGACCCGTTAGGACCCGGTAGGGGGCTCGACTAAAAGGCTGCCATCGGGCTCACTATTCATATGGTGAGGGTGAGCCTGCCGAACTCTCGACTATAGGCCGCCATCGACGAAGTGATCCGGTCCTGCTGATAAGCAGGGTGGTGACTAGCTCTTATGTCTATCCACGATGAAAGGCTTCATCAATTGGTAAGGGACTCCATTGACTAGGGGGCATTAAGGGAAGGGAGAATATTCATCCCGTTGCTACAAGAGAAGACATATGGTAGTAGCTACTAAGATTCATTCAGCGATTGGTATAGGGAGAACATATATAGTTCTTGCAGGTGGGTAGGTCTATGTCCTTGCAGTAGGTTTTTCTAATGGATGAAGAGTCTAATCGTATCGGCTTAGCCATACCAATAGTTCATACGTGGTGTACCACCTGTAAGAATTCATAAGGGAAGGCAGTAAGTCAAGGGTAAGGTGATCCATCCATCCGGTGCTGCTTCTAAGATCAAGTCGTGGGTTGGGCATAACTTATTTTCCTAGGATTCCGGCATAAGAAAGGATAAGGTAAAAAGCCCCACTAATAGAAGGCATATGGCATATTTAGTGAGTGACGGTTCTATTCTAGGTCTAAGGTAAGGGAGAAACCCCCACTCCCAATATCACCCTTACCTTTCGTCCACCACACTTCCACACAAACAACCCCTCTTCTTCCACGCATTCTCTTATTTAGCTTTTATATATGTCATTTAGTTACTTATTGGGTGGGGGGGCTAACGGCCCTCCTTCCTAACCTTCCTAACTAAGGACCGACCTAACTACCTAAGGTGAGGCATGACCTTGAACCCCTTACCTTTGAACCTTCTCTTTCACCTTCCCTTGAGATTACATGGACCGGAAACTCTCTATAGTGTGCAGCTTATTCGGACCAGTCAGTCTACTCATTCTCTCTCACTACACAGGCACTTTTTCCCCCCTGCTGTGGGATCAATTCGATTCATTTGGTAAACAACGGATTCTAATACTATAGTGTAGTTTGCGTTTTATCGAGGTGATCCGTCTCTGGTGAGCGTTGCTTATCTATATGATTGATGTCTAGCGTCACACTTGCAAATGATCATATGGCCACATGAGCGTTAGTTCGAATCAGGACGGAATGGGTCTTGGTCGTGTCGACGGTGGATGCGCTTGGGATGAGGCTATTACAGACTCTGTTGTGGGCATTTATTTTCTGATGATTCCGTGGCGATTATGATATTGATCGAGGCTGAACCGGTGACAGATAGGCGTAATGACTTAATGCCGGATGCAAATGGTGCCTAGTGAGGATGTGGGATCTGTTCCTATCACCCTTGCTTTTTCCGCACTTGCCTCCTAGGAGGTTATGCTTATGGTTCTCCAATTGGATCAACTGAATATTCTAAATAACTGAAACTTTCACTAGATCTATTGGGCCATGGAACGTACCTCTTTTTTTTACTTGCATTTAGAAGAACTGGAACTGGATCTTTAACCGGTGAAACTCTTGTTACAGGCTAGGGCTTTCGAACCGAAATGGATGCTTTGATTGACTGATATGAGCATTAGGTGTAATCGAGACGGGGTGGGTTGGTAAACTATACGGATGGCAGCACATTATTATTATGACTAAGGCAGAGTGACAGGCTTACGAATAACGCATTGACGATCGGGGGATGGAGTGTCTGTATGGTCGATAAACTATGTGCATGGGTGGTATACACTTTGAATCATCTGGATCTAGCTATCTCTCTCTCTGCTCACAAAGAGGTAACGAACTTGAGCGTGGAAGGTAATAATACCAACTACTAGTTCTCTACCTAACTGAGCGGAAGGTAATCGGACCAATCTGCACTTAGATCCCCGCTTCAATGGCCATTTGAATGCGTTTTATCGCTTGCTGGCTGGATGGAGTGGCGGCTGAACGGGCTGGATGGGAGGAACAGCTGGAAGAGAAGAGCTTGCTTGGTTAGACTTACTTGGTATTTATGGGGGATGGCTTAGACAGCTGGCTGGGACCACGAAAAACGATCCAAACGCGGCGAAACAACGGTGTCTCGCCCGGTTCTGACTGAATGAATGCCCAGTTGGTTGACTGATTGATGTCAACTATTCGCGTTTCCTCCCGCTTCTGTCTAGTGCCATTGATCAACCTTGGTATGACCTCGATTTAGCCTATTGCCTGTGATCCTATTCCCGCTTGCAAGTATCATCCCAGTATTCATGGATCTAGCTGTGTTACCGCCTATCATTGGTGCTGCCTTACCAGTATATTCCGTTACTTAGGTCTCCATCACCCCCACCAATGCTCGTGATCCGATCTAGTCCGTTCCGATCCGACCTGATCTGATCCTCCGCCGCGACTCCTTAAAGTTTGAAATGGGCATAGCTATGTTTCTAGTTGCCACATATCCGCTCACATCTCCCTATCACCCTGTCTTCCATAGTGTATGTTTACCCTATTGATGGATTCGAGTACCCAGAGATGGGGAAAGTGGAGGAGTTGAGCAACACCCTCTCCCGGTCGCTCTCTATCCGGCCAACCTCCCTCTTTCAAACTTGAAGCGAGTCATCATCATTATTTGGTAATTTCAAGAGCTCCAAAGATCCCAATCTCCATCGTTTTTTCCCAATCTTCAACACGAGGAAAGACATTATGAATAGTTTCCACTTAAGGTAGATTAGATCCACGAGTATTCTCATCATGGGGAACATCATCTCTGTAATCATCTCCATAAAGAGTCGTTTACCTGCTCTCATAATGAGGGTATGCATTTCCTGAGTCGTTTACCTACTCTCATCAATCACGAGGAAAGACATTCTCATGTTTCCCAATCCTCATCATTCCCATAAAGAAAGTCTGCCCAGCTGCGTTGAGCGGTTGTTTCTCCCTCTTATTAAAAGCTGGAAGTTCTTTTCATAGATCCATCTTCTCGGCAAGTTCATTTCATATAAAGAAAGTAGTGTTGAATTTGAAGCTTTTCATTTTCATCGAGTGTCCAACTTTCTCGCGATAGACTATGGCAAAGTCACACTACGCAAGATAAAATAGCGGGAGATAAAGGCGAAGCCTTTTATAATTAGAAGCATTTCAAATTGGAAGGTGAAACCTCTCCCTGTGGTCGAGAGTTCGGCAAGCTCACCCTCAATCGAATCAGTCGAAATCCCTTGGGAAAAATAATGGACGACTAAGGAGCAATAGGGAAAAGTAAATGCAAAGAGAAGTTGCAAGGTCATCGCTCATGGGGTTTTTTAGGCGTACTAACCTGTTTATCCATTTCCAGATAATTAATGTAGAGTGAAGGTAGGACCAAAGTCCGGTAGCTCCTGAAAACACTTCAAAGTGGGAATTTCACCTCCTAGGTAGGATCGGTTCGTGCTTCTAGCGAGGCTTCACCTACGCGGCCTAACGGATACATTCCTGAGTCGGTCAATCAAACATAGAGTTAGTAACTCCAACTAAAAAAGAGCCGGGCTCAGCGAATGCAGCCTTCACTCATTCTTGGGCCTTCGGGCCCTTAGGGACGACTCCAGTAAAGAAATACAAAGAATTACATTGACCAGCCAGATATCACGTAGAAAAGAAAGATCCGACCCCCTCACGGGGGGCCTAGTCGAAGGAGTAGTTCGCAGAGCACTATGGACAGGCTATGTGCAAAGGAACAGGGGCAGCTATCTGGGCTATTGAAAAGGGAAAGTGTTATTGCGTGGAAAGGGATAGTGCGGGCTATTTTACTGGACAAGTGGTATTTCGCTTCGGGTCTTTGTGATGCCTATCGGCGGAAGAGGGTGTTGCGCCAAGGTTTTATGAAGCAGGGGGACAGGTCAGGTCTAGTCCTCGTCTCGGGTAAGTTTATTGATCCTTGGATTCGAAATAAAAAAAGGTGCCCGGTCCTAGCAATTATCATAATTCGAAATTTGGGCTATATGTCTGACCAGATAAACCGACGTTTCACACTCCTCATTGGTTTATATTGTTCATCCGAAGGGCTTTTGTTCCTCGATCCGAGTCTCGTTTGATGAAATGAAGCTTACGATTCTGTTAGTGAGAAGCTAAGTTCCTCTTTAAGCCCGACAAGCGGGCAAGATAACTAGTCCTACCTAGCCCTAAAGCAGGCCCTAAAAGCAGGCAACCAAGAGAGGTAGGCGCGGAAGGAAGTGCTTCCAGTCGATTGAAGCTGAAAATACTCCCCTCACTAGAATACATTCCCCTCGGCCCTAGATTCCGTTTCTGAGGATGGGGATAGGGATACGGATTTGGATGCCTCAGTGGATTCAGATCCTTGATTACCCAGATTCGTATGCCTATTTTTTGATGACGATGCAGAGGGTGAGCCTGCCGAACTCTCGACCTCCGGGAGAGGTAATGAAATTCACTTATTCTATGAAAGATTCTTTATCTGGAACTGGTTCAAAAATCATTTCCTTTTATGCGGTTCGGGAGGGCTTGGTTCCCTGGGACTGGCTATTCCTGGTTAAGGTTAAGTCAATCAGAAACCTCGGAGTTGCAAGCAGCATAAGAAGGGGTTGCTGGTTCGGGCGTGATGGCTCTCGGCTTTCGTGACATTTCTTTATGGCACTGGTACTTGTATCCCGCACTTCTTATCCTTATCCCGCAGCACCTTCTGTTGTGTAACTTATCTTTATGGTATCATGATGGATTTTTTGTTTCTAGTAGTGATTGATTGACGCAGCCAAGACTGCATCTGTTAGTCGATTTCCCGAGAGCGAGGGTGAAGCGCTTCCCCCAAACACTTGTGTTACTCGTATATATAGTACTTATGTCTTTATTTTCGTTAAGCTAGGCAACAGGTAACATTCCTTTACCAAAGCGGGTGATTGACGGCTGGAGAATGATATTGAGTTATAGATCTTAAGGGGCTAGAGGACTCCTTAATAAGCCCTAAAGGAGAGGGGAATTGCTAGCTTGTTATAGTTAGACGAAGTCCTGAATTAACAACTGAATAAGAGGAGCAATTAAGCTTGTCAATAGCTACTTGGTGGCTGCCCTCTTATTCCGCTCATCTCTTAGGGCACAGGTAGTTTGTTGCTTCTTATGTCGAAGCGAAGGTATATTAATGATGAACTGCTGCCCAGGGAAAAGAAATAGACCGATCTGCTCCCTCCGCCATTGATGGATATTTTGTGAGTCAATTGGGGCATAAAGCAAATAAATAGATATATGAAGGTTGGTTTAAGGTGATGAACCATCTGTCCCTCCTTGCCCCATGTCCCTTCGTAATTCCCAGGGACTTAGCAGCTACTCTCAATTCATATATTTCAGGTGGGCGGGATAACTTCCATCTCTATGATAGGTAAAAGAAGGTCCATGAAGTAAGGCACCTCCACCCTTAACTGTTACTTAGGTTGGTTGGGTTGAGTTGGGGCCTATTATTTGTATCACACCTCCGGATGACACTGGCCGTCAGTAAGGATGATAAGATAAGAACCCCAAATGAAGCGAAGGTGATAATAGTATACATTAATATGTCAAATAATATATTATTAATATATGAAAATACCCAATAAAGCCAACCTAAAGAACCTAGAAAGGTAGGGGGCCCCAATACGCGCACACCCGGGTTATTTAGGTTACCTTATTGCAGGTTCCGCTTCGATATTCCCTCGGCACCCTCCGGTCTAGAAATAGAAACATCTTCAAACATGCTGTCAGACCATACACTTTTTTGAACTAAATTACCTCCGGCGCAATAATGCCAAAAGACGTGATCAAAGTGCCTTGAGGAGCTACCTCAGGGATTACCTCCCAACTAGCAGGTTCTTAAATGCTAAACCACCTAGTAGACCGTAGGTTCCATCATCCATCCTCGCATCTCTTGCTCTCACCAGGGAGCAGTCGCAAACGGTAACGCCGCATCCAGTCCACCCGCCTTATCTCCATGGGTCTTAGCCACGAGATCCGTATTGTCAGACGAGCTTACATTAGAAAATTCTAATAGATTAGGTACTTATTTTTATTATCTATCTTAGGGAATTACTATCGGTGGTAATAAGGGTCATAGAGAACATCTTTCCTATCGGTGGTAAGGTAATAAGGGTAAGACCACTACGCCGATACCTCAGGCAAGGGTAAGGTTCAATCTCGCCATCGATACCTGTCTTGTTCCGGATGGTGGTATAAATATGATTATTTCTGTACCATCTGTTAGTGATTCTGTGAGTGATTCTTAATGAATGTGTATAACCGTCGATCCACCTATATATCTATTTGAAGATGAATATGTATTGTGTCATTAAGGAAGGTCCTCCACCCAGTCTGTTGACATAGGAAAGATGCTCAAATGCACAGTTTCGGGTCGATTTATTGGTAAGGGCGGGGACTAGTCCCTTTCAACCAAACCAACCCCAACTAACCCAAACCAACCCAAGCAGATTGATACGAAAGGTCTGGTTCCGGTCTGATCTATTTAGTGTGGAATGGGTCAAGTGCTCCATGAAATGAATGGGTATCGTTCACTCGCTAGAACGCTTGCTCACTTGGCTGGGGGGGGCTCCGATCGATCGTTCATTCGCTAGGCTCACTCACTTGCTTAAGGTGTTGCATCAGGTGTAACTGGGATTGATGTAAACAGTAGACTTTCAGCTCCTTCAAAGTGTGCTTTGGGTGTGGCACTGTGTCACTCTGGGGGGTGTGTGCGTGGGATGAAGGGTTTACTTCTTTTTCTAGGCTAACTGGTCTTTCTAGACTAACTGTGCGATCCAGGGTGGGATGTTTCGATCGGTGATTTTGTTTGGCGAAGCGGTTGGCTCTTTTTGTATGGGGAATACTCCTCTCCCAACTCCTCATCAATCTATAAATCAATCGTTCTTCCCTTCCCTTCCACCCCCTCCCTTTGGACATCGAATTACAGTTCCGACAAGGTTGAGGTCAAAGATTACCATAATCTTACAGTTTGATACTACCCATTGAATGTTAAGAGAGGAATGAAATACTCCTGGTATCCTTACTTTTGGACAACCTTTTCTCCATCCAGATCCTTACACCTATCATCTCCAACACCTCTGGACTCCTTTGGCCAGCTTGGTTCCAATCTGTTGAGGCCTCCAGTCTCCCTGCTGTTTTTATACTAAAGGACCCCCCTCTGTCGATTCTAGCTCGCACCTTGACACTCCTCCTCCCTCTTAGCTTACCCTCTCCTTTAAGCTCTTGCACTATTATCCACTCACTCTGCTCACAGTCAGATGGCATCACACCCTTGTACCTCTCTATCCTATTCTCCTTCGCCCGTTATCTGTCCTCATTGATCTCGGCTGGCACTCTCTCCTGCCCCTTCCTTCCATTCTTATTCTATCTTATTTGGCTTTCCTATTCTTTCCTTAAGGATAAGGCGGGTATGACGAGATAGATGATCTGCTGGCATTACTTGCTCGCTTGCTGGGAGAGAGAATGAATGAATCCCGGTATGCTTGCTGCTTAGCTTAGATCGCTTGCTTGCTGCTTGTTGGATGGGAAAGGAAAGGCTCACTAGAGAGAACGAAGATCGGGCAGATTTGCTTACCGGGTGGTTGGTTATCACTAGCCTGCCTATGAAAACACTAAGGCAAGCCCGGACTCACTGCGAGGCCTTGTAGGAGAACTCGTTCAAGGCGTCATTTCTGTGTTCTCGCGCGCGTATGGGGAAGAACTCATTTGTATCCTGTTGAAGCACTTTCCCTCTCCCTTTGGTATCGCCTGCTAGCGTACCCTTGGAAAACTGGTAAATGAACTACTCCTCGTTCTCAATTCCTCATTGTTTAGAATTATAACCTACCTACTAGCTAGGGCGTTAAGAGTTAAGATGGATTGATGGGGCGTTAAGAACCTACATTCATCGTCCATTGCCTGCTGATAAATATCAATTATTGATCTATACCGATCGAAGAGGCGGTATTAGCAGCATTCCCTTTCGATCTAAGCTGACTAGGAGAGATAAAGTGTATAAATATATACATATATAAGATATTGATATATTTATTAACTGAAGCCAACCTTCAGCCATAAGCCAATAGCCGGTAGTCAATGTAGTCGATGCTAGGACTCTTTGATGCCGATAGTTTCTTAGTTGATCCAGGTAGGTTTCGATATTGATCTGGCACTGGCTTTGGATCTCAATCTAGAGAAATTCACTCAGCATTCGAATCAGCATCTAAGCCAGATCGAGAGCCATTCATTGGAGATCCATATCCTAAAGATAGCACCAGTAGATTAAGCAAGTGATTAGGCTGTTGATTCTGCTATTGAAGCAACACCTATTGCACTTGTTTAAGCACCAGTAACAGCAGCATTATAAGCATCAGTAGCAAAGACTAGGGATGCAGGAGCAGCAGCATACCTATAAGCATATATACCAGCAGCAAAGCTAGTGGTTTCATAAGCAAGGGTAGCAGTATATCCTGTTGATTAAGTGGGTCCAGCAGCTGTTCCAAGTCCAGTAGCAACATCAGTAGCACTACCATCAGTTTACTAAGCAGATTAAGCACCAGTAGATTCACCAGATCGTCGATATCAAATCCATACCCAGTTCCAAGTCCAACAACAGCATATAAGGCATGGGTAGCATCTTATATAGTGGATCCAGTTGTTAAACCAGTCGAAGAAGCAGTAGCAGCCCTACGTGTGGAGGTTTTTTGTACATTCCAGGCTCTAGATTGAGACCCACCATAAGCATCTAAGGTAGCTAGAGCAAAGCAAGCATCAAAGTAAGCATCAGAGCAAGCATCAGTAGCCGAAGTAGTGGACTCAGTCAAACCAACAGTAGCAGATCCAGATGCAGATAAAGATCCAGAGCAAGCAGCAGCAGCACTAGTAACATAAGCAAGACCAGGAGAAGTACCAGCAGTAGCAAAGTAAGCATAGGTAGATTCGGTTGATCGAGACCCAACAGCATCAGTAGTTTAGATGGTTGATCTAGTTGTTTACCCATAAGCAAGGACAGGTGCAGATCTAGTTCCAGGACCAATTTAAGAGAGAGCTCTATAGCCTGTTTCAGAACCTCCAGGAGCAGAGTAAGATATCTATACGAGGTAGTCAATCAATCAAAAGCATGACGCCCCTGTACACTAGGTTGAAAGGCTCGACGAGCGCCATCTTTAGTGTCTAATGGATTGGAAAACGCGTTGGATGGCTTCAATGGGTATTTGCGTAGAGATCAAAACATGGGTCGGTCAATAGATAAGGTTGTTTACCTTGATCCAGTAAAAGAACCATTACCAGCATTCGAGTCAGCATCCTAGCTGGCATCCCTGCCTATTTGATAGCCAGCAGCAGTCACCCTTTTCACCAGCAGCATATCCGGTTCTTCCATTTTACCTATCAGCAGATGCAAAGGTGGGAGATACAGGAGCAGATCGAGTCCCAGATACAGTTTCTCCGGAGGCCTATCTGGTCCATCCCTAGCACGTACAGCATATGGCCGATCAATCTCCGCTGGCGGTCAAGGATATTCATAAGCACGCACCTCTGTAGGCCAATCATCGGATAGCCTAAGATCATCCACATCCGGGCAAATTGTATACCGCTCTGCTCATCATGGAAGAAGCAGAACACCGGCCACGCGAATCCATAATCCACCACGCCATCGCGACGATCCGCCCTAAGTCACCTATTAGAAACAAGCCCGTATGAACCAATAGGCACGTAAGGCACACGAAAAGTATGGCGAGAAAAAGAGTAAAGCGCGTCGAAACCAAGAAGCAAAGAGGCCGCTGAAACCAACCGAGAATACAGCTACAAGCGATAGGTACAGGGACGAGAGAAAGACAAATCAGTGTAGAAATACGAGGGAAAGCACAGATCGGAACAGAGCATAGGGAAAGCAACAACCCCAACGAACACAGTTCAGGACCCATCGCATCGATCAACACCCTTTTCTTTTCAACCATCACGAAAGCACAGACCCGAAACTAAGCACCGAAATCAACACAGTCGAGTCAATCAAACGTACATTCCCATGCTCGATACCCATCCAATGCAATGCCCGGCCCAGGATTGTTTGGAGCACGTACAGAATTACCACCTATCGTCCTCGGTGGTAACCACGTATCATCGCTATGGACTCGCCTATCATCAAGAGTATGATCTGATCCATCCCTTGCACGTCGTACAGCAGACAGCCAATGCTAATCTATGCTACCTCCTAATGCCTGCCCACTGCACTTAATATACTATGCATTCTATGCCCCAACTACTGCTTCTGATTCAAGTGGAAAATAGAAAATCAAAAACATTGAACATCGAATAATGAACATCGAACATAAAATAATGAATCGCAAACTGTGAACTGTTAATCGTAAAGTGTTAATTATAACGCGTCAACTAGAAACTGTAAAGTGAGACTGCTTTGTTCGTTCCCGGAAAACTCTCATAAACCTCTGGCTTCAAAGAAAGGCTTTAGCAAATCAGCTCTACGATCAATCGTGAAGGCATCTGAGCTAGAAGCTAAGGCGGTTGACTAAGTTACTTCTCCAGATTTATATTTATACCCAGTATCTGAACTACTACCATCACCAACAGCGCGAGTAGTTGACCTTGAATCCGTTGATCCGGTTGATCCAGTTGACCGAGATATAGTCGCAGCTTACCTTCGCTCGTAGCTTTCTCTTTGGATGAGTCCACTGGATTAGACCACCTTAACCGATAGCTTACTACTGCTAGGTCCAAGTTGGTTACTTGGCTTGCTCGCAGCTTGGTTACTTGGGAACTAAGATAGGTGGGGTAGTTTTAGGACCAGAATTCTTGTATATAGGGTATGTTGTCACAGCCTTTACAAGTGGTATTCAATAACAAAGCTAGTGGTCCGGTCCACGCTTAATACATAGTCCTGGTCCACCACAATTTTCATTTCCTAACCCATTTTACCAATAGTGACTAATTACCTACCAATAGGCTACGCCCCTATTGCTAGTCTAGGATCGGACTATTGACTTCGCTATTTATGAATGAGCCTTTTTTGTTCTTCCCGAATCAGCAGCCTTTGCCATATAATTTGCCTTTGCTATCCTTTACCGAGTTGATCCATCAGTTTGAAAGCCTGCAGCATCCCTTACGGTTCCAGCTTACCTTCGCCCGGTACCTGAGTCAGAACCAGTGAATGATAAAGCAGCATAGGTAGCAGAGTAAAAGATGGCAACATCACCCGCAGTAGATTCTTTTTACCGAGTCCCAGTGGCAGAGTCTTTAGGCGCAGATTCCACGGCAAAGGAATAAGCAGCTGATCCGAGCAAGCAATTCATCAGTCGCAATTGAAGCTACAGTTTCATTCATTGACCCAGCAGCTGCTTCCCCATCAATTATAGTTCTAAAGCCAGTCAATTACCGAGTTGTGATTGCATAAGTAGCAAAGCAAGCTAGAGCGAAGGCAGCAGAGACAAAGGTTAGAGCAAGAAAGGTAGGAGTAGAGCGCCTAGTTACAGTTTACTTGGTTGAAGCATCACTAGAAGCATAGGCGGTTTGCTGAGTAACAGCTTCAGTTGATCCACTTAAACCAGCAGATTCACCAGCTTATGTTCCAGTACCTACAACCACCCTTGTTTCTGGAACTCCATATGTATCTGCGCCCGCCTCTCCTACCTTTGCTCTAGGTGCTTTTACCCTTGCTTCTGCATCTAGTGCTATGACTGGATCATTTCTTAGTGGATAAAGAACTTAAACTCAAGCTGCTGCCTACACTGGGTAGTAAATAAAAGTTAGGTAGGTCTCCGCAGTGTGTTATAATTCAAGAATTGTATCGGCGAGGCTCGGCCAGAAGGTGCTACGTGGGTGGTACCAACCAAGAAGAATTCCTAAGGCAAGGTAGATAAAAGGGAAGGGTAAGATTATCCATCCATCCCATCCAGTGCCTTCTATGCTTCTAAGGATCATAGCATTCCCGACTCACTATGTGCAAGGGCTCCAGTTCTAGTTCTTGCAGGTAAAGCCCTTTAAATGGTAAACCAAGGGGTTCATAGCATGCATGCCATACTTGCTACTTTAGTCTTCCTGGCTGGCTTCATCCAATGAATGGGTTGGGCAACACTCCATGCTCCTAGGTGAAGGCGGTAGTAATAGAAGGGTAAGGCGATCATACCAATCCATCCGGTGCTGCTTGTAAGATCAAGTCATGGGTTGGACAGCACTCAATCTCGTCTCCTAGCGGTTTGAAGCCTGTCTGTCCATTCAACGAGGTTGCTCTGATGGACCAACAACCATAATCCCATCTACCCAAGCCATCCGGCAGTGAAAGGATCAAAGCTAAAGGTCAACCACCACCCCATCTCATAAGTTCTGCTGGCAGTAGTTCCTCCTCAATAGGGCAGTTAGTTGCTAGCCAGCCAGCCACACTAAGTAGCACAAGCATGAATCCAGTAGGCTGAAGTAATAGTCCTGGTCTAAGTGCTCTCCCACTTCCTTCGCCAACTCCCCTTGGTCTGGTATTGGTATGGCTCCAGCTCCTTCTGGGTCAGGTTCAAGTTCTGGCGCTTCCTCCTACTCCCGCGCATTCCCTCTACAGTTGTGGTTTGCTGGTGGGACTTTTGGATCCAGTAACTTACTATGGTATAGGTAGGGTATAGAGATGAAAGCTTGGTTGCTTTACCCCACTCATTTCAATAAGGGAGGGAATTGAGGGAATAAAATGGTGGCTGGATAAGAGTCCTTTCAGGAAGGTAGGTATTGAGCGGAAGCTCACCCTTATAGTTCTACCCTTCTAGCTGTTCTATTCTCTGGGGTATAACCTTTCGCTCAAATCAAGTCCTGATCGACGCTATCAGGGTCAAGTGTTCCTTCGCAGTGATCAAGACCTGCCTAATTTGAAAAGGTCCCGAAAGGTCAGGCCCTTTTATCTCTTCATTCATTTGAAAATCATATTCGGATCGGATAAGAGCGAACCTATTCATGATTCCAGCCAGCAGGACCAAAGCGAAATCAATCAATAATGTCACATATCTTAAGAACGATATTAGTTCCCAATGAACAAGTAAGAATCGCCCTAACCGAAATTGGTGGAATTGGCCCTATAATCATACCAATGGTTATTCACTACCGACTCCTGTTATCCCGTTGCTTCTATGGAACACTTATATGTCAGCAGTTATTTGACCTATAAGGGGCAAGTATGAATAGCTTTTATTCACTATAATAGCTTACATAGGGTTATATGGCTAAGGTAAGCTGCATATCACTGATCATTACTTATGATTTGCCTTGTATCGTAGCTAGTCTAATGCTTGCTCTTATTCACATGGTCATGTTCATCGATCAATAAAGCTCTAGCTCCTCGAGAAAGGCGTATTGGGTAGACAATGGGATTATAACATGTATTAGTGCCTAAGCTGTGATCTATTACTAATACTGGCATGTGGTTATTCATGTATCAGTTTAGCTTTCCATACTGAACTGACATATACGTATAATTTATGTGCTGCTCTACATCTATTCCCTATCCATGGAGTGTAGATTATGGAAACATAGCACTAAGACTAGTACTACTTATAAATTACCATGAACCGAGTAGAAGGCAGTGATTTGCCGTGTGAATGCAGTGAACGAAGGGAAAGCTACATGACTTACTACGATACATGGGTTCTATGTCTAAGCTTAATCCATAGTCAAAACCATTGCCTAGTATAAACTAAGCTGTCATCTCACTAAGCTGTATTGATCCAAGAGGTAATCAAGCTATGTATACTAGTAATAATTATATATATTACACGGGTAAGGTTTTACTATAAGTATTTAGCTTCGTATTAGTAGTAAGCTAACACCATTGATATAGCCAATCTAAGCAACATTAGTAATACGTCATATTCAATGCAAGTAACTCATAAGCTTTGTTCGTACAAGTATGATCCAGATCCATATAAGTAAGATAATGGAACCAGTATGAATCCCGAGTATACGAATCATTGATGTTAGTGTGATTAGCCTGTTAGTACAGTTTAACCTGTACTTGTTTGACAATAATATCTAACTATACTGGTATCCTTATATCTCAATAAGAGTAACATATGCGTGCTTATCTGTAAAGGTCATAGTGTTATTACATTTCCTATAGTCACGTAATCTCTAAGAGGAGAGGTACGTACTTTACATAATATAGATACATGATTACAACTAGCTTACCTCATTGAACTCAATCAGAGCTAATAGCATGGTTAACCTTTCACTAATATGAAAACACTAATACCCTAATCGAAATCATAGTAGTGTCAATATAAGGGTAATGATTCACTTCAAGTGTGTTAGTAGATTGCATTACTTGAGGTTACTGCTTAGTCATGATGTATAAGCCTGTTCTAATAAGCTCATACATATAAAGGTTATACAATAGCGATATGTCAGTAATCACATGATCAGAAAACAGTACTGCTCTGTTTAAGTATAATGATTACCACAGTATTCCTGTAATTCATGATGCTAGTATAAGCTTCGGCATGTCAATCCAGATGAGCCTTTTAGATAATGTAAACACTTATTATACTCGATTTACACAAGGACTGTAATAGAGACCTTAATCAATGGGATTCAAGCCTGTATGTGTTATATGTAAACATGAAAAGGTGAACCAACACCTATGTCAAACAGGTACTAACTAGTAATCACATATCATAAGGTGAGACATCAAGCGGGCTTATCTCTATTACTTAGCTTATACGTGAAACAGGATTGTACAGGTAATGGAATAGCTTATACTATTGGTTATGGGTTTACAGTTGTTAGAATCCTGACATCAAACGAATCAGCTTAGGTATAGTACTATATAACTAGCATCATATCTTATGTGAAGCTTGGTAGTATCCATTCTATCAATGTAACTACTTGGAATAACTGTATTTGCATAACATACTAATCTAACTAACATAAGCATACATTACCTTGTATTCATAAAGCTTATACCAGTAAGAAGATGGAGTTATAAAACATACTACTTATAAGCACGAGCATAATGGAAACACAAGCAATCTAATAATATTAAGCCGTATAGAACTAGTATGATTACATTACTAGCTTTATGGGTCTCATAGTAATACATAACTCGTATGATTCAATACCATGTGTAATCTGAGCTATTACTAACATATACACTTTATTGAACCGGGTAGCAGTATGAGGAGTGAACAATGGTTATCAAAGGTCACCGATATACTAGCTCTTTCTACAAGGGAATGAAGTAACATAAAAGCTTAACTAGAACATCATGCTTAACCAACCTAACTAGTCTGAATAGAGTGAAGTACATACAATACAGTCAACTCTATCCACTATTTCTTATCCATAATTACTCGTGTGTTAGGATCCTTGTACTCAGCTTCATGTATCGAATCAAGCTCAATAGTACTAAACAGTGGTAATAGTAATAGAGTAATAAACATGAATAGATAGGTGGAATATAGAGTACTGAATGAATAAGGGTACTAGTTGCCTTCACATGATGCTTATAGGTGTAATGGATCACATCAGAGGTTAGATTGAATGGTTATACTACTGTTGCATTAACATAGTATAAAGCTTATAACAACTGTAATGCTATACCCTTTTCCATATGTTCCAATATTATGCAGAGATTGTATCTACTCTTTATCCGTAGTAAGTAAGAGGTGATTATGTACTAGCTTATGTAATCTGAAGAAAAAGCATGTTACTAATACTGATATAGCTTTTATTAGGTTGATAAGCTTAAAGTTACTCTCCATGTGGAGCTCTGATACGTTATGATCTTTCCATATTCCATGTTTCATATCTGATAACTAAGCTTATAGTAATCCTTAAACAAGACATAGAAGGAGTTCATACTATACTTTATGCACAGCTTCATTGCTCTTGTAAAGTAAGCTTTCTATTAGATCATGTTTAACAGGTAGTAATGTAGTTTCCATATTCAATACAAAGAGTAGTTATACATATAAGTATAAAAGGTTGTATTACAGTGATCTGTACACGTACAAGCTTCTATAGATTACGTGATTACTTCTTATTATGAATAGATACTATTCCCATATGTTATCATTACTAGTTATACCGTATTCATTACAAGAACTAGTATGATTCCCGTCGTATCATATTAAGCAAGAGGTAATTACACGTGTTTCAGGTAATGCTTCAATATCACATAAGACTGGAATGATAGAGTAGTTATACATATCAGGTATAACACGTACTGGGTTCTGTATTACTTATGATTCAATAGAGTGTAATCAGTAATCAATCACACCATGTATAAGAGCTAATGTTTTCTAGTAATAAAAGTAAGGTTACATATCCTTATATCACCTAGATCAATGGGCTTGAATGTAGATCCAAGAGGTATGAATGAAACCACTTACTTAATTAGTATTATACGTACCCGTTTCACTGCTTAGATGTTTCCATAATATGAACAAGGATAGAACACCATATCTTAGCTCTTAGTAAGCTAAGCATCTCCATACTTAAGTAGTAATGAAAACGTTGATCATGGGAACCAGCTTATCCTTATTTTTTTTTTATTTCACGAGGGGAAAGCTCACGGGAAACCCGGGCGTACTTCCCCAGAATTTCTGGATGGTACGCGCGGTAAACCGTTCGGCGGACTTTCAGCGCCTGACCCCAAAGGACTCAAGGATCGAACCCGTGACCTCCCTCAACGGAGAGGCCCACGTATTGGCTCACTACCACTTGAGCTAACCCTTGGGGCTCCACCAATATCCTTACTGATTAGGTAAACTATGAATATCATGTAATCATCATAACTCATCTATCATTACCATCTCTTGCTTGTATTCATGTTGTGTGATACAGGCACATTCATTTTAGCTCATTCCCTATGGTCATTGCCCACATATGTACCTTATCAGAAACATGGTGTATAGATATAGTCCTGACTTATGGGATTAGTACTGAAAAATGGCAACAAGAAACAGTGAAGGAGGCCTCCTGAAACATCTTTCCTGATCCTAGTTGGAAAGTGATCACCTAAACTAGGTGGGGACCACACATGTGATTTTTGTCGAAAAGCCTATTTTTAGACTATGTCTATTTTTAGACATATGGATCATGGACCGGGAGATGCAGTATGCTATTCTTGGAGGATTGGTCATGTTGGTAAAAATATATGGACATATATTTTTTGGACCTATAGGTCGAAGTCTATTTTTAGACTGCCTATCCTAAAAATAGGGAAGTCGAATATTATTAGCTCTTAATAATATTTGGACTATAAACATTATCTTATTCTCTTGAAGCACTTCAGTTTGATGCCTGGATGTGGCACATGCAGCTGTCAGAAGGAAATACACTTTTCCTAGGGTTTAAGTGAAGCTATTGCATGAAAACTTCAGTTAGAACTCATGTGACAGAGTTTGGTGGAGTTGATTGAGGAAGTTAGTGGAGTTGTATTCAGTTTAACTAATCTAAACATAGTTGAGCTTTTGTATCCAAGTTAACTAATAGATACAATTAGTGAGAGTGGTGTGAATTAATTATTAATTAATTCACTAATTATAAACTCATAAATCAACTAAAGAATACATCAGTTAACTTCAGTGCATGGACAGTTTCTGTGGAGATCAGTGCAAAAATAGGTGAAAGAGCAGGTTAACTATCAGTTGTGACTATATTGTTGCTATTTGCAACACACAGATAGGTGGAGTAATCAATGAGGATTGTGCAGTTCAATCTAGGTGGTTTATCTATATAAAGAGACCATCCCATAGCATTGAAACAGGCAATTCAGGTTGGCTATCAAGTGGCTAAAGGTTGGAGCATGAGTTTTGCTAGATATAGCTTGATAGTGTGTAGCAAGGGAGGTAGTGCATGAGAGCTTGCAAAGAGCTTTGTACTATGATTGTTACATGATCTCCATGACATGTATAATATACAGATAGTTGGGGGTTTTCAGCTTTAAGCTTTCCCATGAAATACCGTGTTCATATGTGTGAATTTTTATGGCTTTAATGTGTGCATGCAATTGATTTTATTTCCGCATGTGATGATCAATGGTAGAAGAGATTCTGTATTATGCATGAAGCTAAAATAGTGTGTGATCAGGAGAATCTCGGTGAATAACTCATCCATTATTCAAATTTCTACATGGTATCAGAGCAATATTGATCATTGGAGCAATTGCAAAGCATTGAAGTGGTTGAGTTTTAGGATAAACTCAAGAAACATAAAGATGGAGAACGCCGGAAATATACATGCATATTGTATATAATTTTATACATGGAATGAGAGCGAGAATTTTTGGGTGCGCGAGTTTGTAGGGAATATCTGAAATTTTTTGGTGAAATATTTTCAGAAAAAAATAGCATATTTGGATTCCTTGCGAAAAAATACCCAAATTGAAAAAAAAAATCGGTCGAATCGGAGCTCGGATGAGGGAGATATCATCGATTTAAAATCAGCTCTTTTTTGTTAGAAAATTTTGCGACGGCGGGACAATTGCAATGTGCGCGAGCCAAGAATCTACATGCACTGAGGTACAAGATGCATGCAAAGCTTTGAAGAGCAAAGCAAAGGTTAGTGACTTGGTGGTTGAGAGGGAGCCTCTCAACATGCAGCGTGAGAAGCAGTCTCGGAAGGTTGTGGAGCAGCCACAACTGGAGATGCAGAAGAATCTTTATAGATTTGATGTAGATGGGATTTCTACGGAGCTTCCTACTATTGGGAAGCGGAAGGAAGACATGCAATTGAAGCTTGAGAGGGAGCGGGTTTTGCATGCAGGTGATAGTGAACCTCGGAATGTGGAGCAGCTACAAGAGGATCATGGAGTGGAAGAGACCACTCATGCAGAGAAATTTCTGCAAGTACGCCAAGCAGAGGGAGTGCATGCGCCTATACCACCGTGTATGAGGTGGGGCGACATGCACGACGATCCCAAGAGGAGATTGCTCGCGCATTCATGAGATGGAGTGGATCTCATGGATTGAACTCCGGGCTACTAGGTGCCTCCATGCGCATGGCAAAAGAGGGCAAGATCGCCTGAGTGATGCAGGCAGATCAAAGTGACATTTTATTTTTTATTTCACGAGGGGAAAGCTCACGGGAAACCCGGGCGTACTTCCCCAGAATTTCTGGATGGTACATGCGGTAAACCGTTCGACGGACTTTCGGCGCCTAACCCCAAAGGACTCAAGGATCGAACCCGTGACCTCCCTCAACGGAGAGGACCACGTATTGGCTCACTACCACTTGAGCTGCTTGGTTTAGCTCCCACCGGCTCTGTCCTGACTATCAAAGTAAACTATGAATATCATGTAATCATCATAACTCATCTATCATTACCATCTCTTGCTTGTATTCATGTTGTGTGATACAGGCACATTCATTTTAGCTCATTCCCTATGGTCATTGCCCACATATGTACCTTATCAGAAACATGGTGTATAGATATAGTCTTGATTGGCACTTGTAGGATTAGTGTTGAAAATGGAAACAAGAAACAGTGAAGGAGGCCTCCTGAAACATCTTTCCTGATCCTAGTTGGAAAGTGATCACCTAAACTAGGTGGGGACCACATGTGATTTTTGTCGAAAAGTCTATTTTTATACTATGTCTATTTTTAGACATATGGATCATGGTCTATGAGTTGCAGGATGCTATTTATGGATGATTGGTCGAGTTGGTAAAAATAGATGGACCTCTGTTACCAGACATACGGTCAAAGTCTATTTTTAAGTGCCTATCCTACGTAGGAAGTAGAATGTTATTAGCTCTTAATAATATTTAGACTCTAAACATTATCTTATTCTCTTGGAGCACTTCAGTTAAGTGCACAGATGTGGCACAGGAGCTGACAGAAGGAATTACGCTATTCCTAAGGGTTATGTGGAGCTATTGCATGGATACTTTAGTTAGAACTCATGTGACGGAGTTTGGTGGAGTTGATTGAGGAAGTTAGTGGAGTTGTATTCGGTTTAACTAATCTAAACATAGTTGAGCTATTTCTATTCAATTTAACTAATTGATACAATTAGTGAGAGTGGTGTGAATTAATTATTAATTAATTCACTAATTATAAACTCTTAAATCAACTAAAGAATACATCAGTTAACTTCAGTGCATGGACAGTTTCAGTGGAGACCAGTGCAGAAATAGGTGAAAGAGCAGGTTAACTATCAGTTGTGACTATACTGTTGCTATTTGCAACACACAGATTAGTGGAGTAATCAATGAGGATTGTGCAGTTCAATCTAGGTGGTTTATCTATATAAAGAGACCATCACATAGCATTGAAACACGCAATTGAGGTTGGCTATCAAGTGGCCAAAGGTTGGAGCATGAGTTTTGCTAGATCTAGCTTGATAGTGTGTAGCAAGGGAGGTAGTGCATGAGAGCTTGCAAAGAGCTTTGTACTATGATTGTTACATGATCTCCATGACATGTATAATATACAGATAGTTGGGGGTTTTCGGCTTTAAGCTTTCCCATGAAATACTGTGTTCATATGTGTGAATTTTTATGGCTTTAATGTGTGCATGCAATTGATTTTATTTCCGCATGTGATGATCAATGGTAGAAGAGATTCTGTATTATGCATGAAGCTAAAATAGTGTGTGATCAGGAGAATCTCGGTGAATAACTCATATCAGTTATTCAAATTTCTACATGGTATCAGAGCTGTGTTATAGATTTTCTACATGGTATCAGAGCGATATTGATCATTGGAGAAATTGCAAAGCATTGAAGCGGTTGAGTTTAAGGATAAACTCAAGAAACATAAATATGGAGAAAGCCGGAAATATACATGCATATTGTATATAATTTTCTACATGGAATGAGAGCGAGAATTTTTGGGTGCGCGAGTTTGTAGGGAATATCTGAAAATTTTTGGTGAAATATTTTTAGAAACAAATAGCATATTTGGATTCCTTGCGAAAAAATACCCAAATTGAAAAAACAAATCGGTCGAATCGGAGCTCGGATGAGGGAGATATCATCGATTTAAAATCAGCTTTTTTGTTAGAAAATTTTGCGACGGCGGGACAATTGCAATGTGCGCGAGCCAAGAATCTACATGCACTAAGGTACAAGATGCATGCAAAGCTTTGAAGAGCAAAGCAGAGGTTAGTGACTTGGTGGTTGAGAGGGAGCCTCTCAACATGCAGCGTGAGGACAAGTCAAGAAGGTTGGGATTCGGGCAAAGAATCTCTACAGACTTGAAGTAGATGGGATGTCTACGGAGCTTCCTACTGTTGGGAAGCGGGAGGAAGACATGCAATTGAAGCTTGAGAGGGAGCGGGTTTTGCATGCAGGTGATAGTGAACCTCGGGATGTGGAGCAACCACAAGAGGATCATGGAGTGGAAGAGACCACTCATGCAGAGAAATTTCGTGCCAGATGGGCAGAGGGAGTGCATGCAGCTATACCACCAGGTATGAGGTGGGGCGACATGCATGATTGATCCCAAGAGGATATTTCTGGGCAGATTCATGAGATGGTGTGGATCTCATGGATTGAACCTGGCTACGAGGTGCCCACAGCGCAGCAGTAGCAAGATCAGTTGGAGTGATGCAGGCAGATCAAAGTGATAGTGTCGGATACTGGAGCGCGGATCAGAGTTGACAACAAGTGCAAGAGTGCATGGGTGCAAGAGTTCAACAGCGCAGTAGTTCCTGATGACATGTGCAGTTGGTACCAGCAGAAGTCGAAGACTTTGATGATAGATGCTAGATGCATCAAGACTGATTGAGTTGTTTGGAGCCTATTCAGTTTCAAAGGAGTTGCAGAGAAGATGCATGAGTTTGCATGGTGCATGCAAAGGGTGCATGGCATATGCATGGAGTTGCATGGTGCATGCATGAGTTTGCATGGCGCATGCAAAGGGTGCATGGTAAATGCATGGAGTTGCATGGCGCTTGTGGAGGTTGCAGGGCGAATGCATGGAGTTGCATGTCGCGTGCAAAGACAGTCCTTTCTTGTTGAGAGGGAGTGTTGAAAATGGCAACAAGAAACAGTGAAGGAGGCCTCCTGAAACATCTTTCCTGATCCTAGTTGGAAAGTGATCACCTAAACTAGGTGGGGACCACACATGTGATTTTTTGGCGCAAAGTCTATTTTTAGACTATGTCTATTTTTAGACATATGGATCATATTCTATGAGTTGCAGGATGCTATTTGTGGATGGTTGGTCAAGTTGGAAAAATAGATGGACTTCTATTTTTAGACATATTGGGCGGAATCTATTTTTATATTTCCAATCTAAAAATAGATATGTCGAATATTATTAGCTCTTAATAATATTTGGACTCTAAACAGTATCTTATTCTCTTGGAGCACTTCAGTTAAGTGCACAGATGTGGCACAGGAGCTGACAGAAGGAATTACGCTATTCCTGAGGGTTAAGTGGAGCTATTGCATGGAGACTTCGGTTAGAACTCATGTGAGAGAGTTTGGTGGAGTTGATTGAGGAAGTTAATGGAGTTGTGTTCAGTTTAACTAATCTAAACATAGTTGAGCTAGTTGTATCTAGTCTAACTGATTGATACACTAGTGAGAGTGGTGTGAATTAATTGTTAATTAATTCACTAATTATAAACTCATTAATCAACTAAAGAATACATCAGTTAACTTCAGTGCATGGACAGTTTCAGTGGAGACCAGTGCAGAAATAGGTGAAAGAGCAGGTTAACTATCAGTTGTGACTATACTGTTGCTATTTGCAACACACAAATAAGTGGAGTAATCAATGAGGATTTTTCAGTTCAATCCAGGTGGTTTATCTATATAAAGAGACCATCCCATAGCATTGAAACACGCAATTGAGGTTGGCTATCAAGTGGCTAAAGGTTGGAGCATGAGTTTTGCTAGATCTAGCTTGATAGTGTGTAGCAAGGGAGGTAGTGCATGAGAGCTTGCAAAGAGCTTTGTACTATGATTGTTACATGATATCCATGACATGTATAATATACAGATAGTTGGGGGTTTTCAGCTTTAAGCTTTCCCATGAAATACTGTGTTCATATGTGTGAATTTTTATGGCTTTAATGTGTGCATGTAATTGATTTTATTTCCGCATGTGATGATCAATGGTAGAAGAGATTCTGTATTATGCATGAAGCTAAAATAGTGTGTGATCAGGAGAATCTCGGTGAATAACTCATCCATTATTCAAATTTCTACAAATTTCTCTTTGGGCTCCACGACTCTGCCTGATTGTAGGTTGAGTTGCCTGCCGACACAGGAGAAAATTGCGACTGTGACACTGACATGGAGTGCGACTGCACGACCTAGGGCGAGTGCGACCTGCGACCTAGGGAAGTGCGACCTGCGACCTAGGGAGCAGTGCGACCTGCGACCTAGTGAACAGTGCGACCTGCGACCTAATGAACAGTGCGACCTGCGACCTAGTGATACTGAGTCATGGAGGTGGGCGTGCAATAGAGAGATCAGGAACATAAATCTTCTTTCCTTTGAGGAAGTCTCGCCAGGTCTGGTATTCTGCTGCTATGGGAGAGACTAGAGGGACCTCCTCTTTCAACCGATGCATGCACTCCAGAGCATTCGGGATTAGAGTTTCTTTCTTTTGGGAGATCTGGTTTGAAAGGGAGGCGAGCTTGGTGTAAATATATATACTGGCGTGACAAGAAACTGACCCAAATTTTCTTGTGATGCTGCGATCTCCGGGGCGGCAGCAGCTTGCTTGATAGGCTGCAGGAATGACTGGATTTCTTGATCTACTTGTTCCCAGGTCTTACTTTCGTCCAATGCCCCTAGCGAAGGAATGTGGTGAAGAGTGTGCATTGAGTCTATGCCGCTGATCAGGTGGTCGTATGAAGACATTACTTTGTCCAAATATTTGGATAGCTTGTCCTTGGATTGCATCTTCATCCGGATTTGGACTTTGGCATCTTGTGTATGAATCCAATCCTTCTTAGGAAAATGCTCGGGAACTTGAGGGTATTGCACCGTCCAGTTCATCATTTTATCTAAAGAAACCGAGGCTTCTTTGAGCTGCTCATGCTTCTGCTTAGTTTCTGCTCGTGCTCTTACCAATGGGGCGACTTTTTGCTTTATGGTGAGCATTTCCCCATACACCTACCTCATGGTTGTCTCTAATACATCGCATTCTTTCATAACGGCAAGTGGAACTTCATTGACTGGGGGAGCCTTGTTTTGGAGTTGTTGCATCCCTTTTTCCAACACCGACCTCTCCTGTTCTGCCTTCTTCTCCTGCTGCTCCGCTACTCTTAGTCTGTTTTGTAGAGAAATTATTTCTCTACTCATTCTGGTGACATTCTCTTCCGTGGCCACGGCGAAAGCAGTGCCTGCT
Organism: Pinus albicaulis; assembly: GCA_034641835.2. Classification (NCBI taxonomy): domain Eukaryota; kingdom Viridiplantae; phylum Streptophyta; class Pinopsida; order Pinales; family Pinaceae; genus Pinus; species Pinus albicaulis. The sequence goes on along the minus strand of CM076571.1, from coordinate 165,635,537 downwards.
GATGCTATCATCACGGGGTTAGTCCTAGTATCAAGGACTATGTATTTTTTAGTTGCAACCGTGGATGCGATGGAAGGACTTTGTGCCATGGACCTTCTCTTCTCTTGCCGAATTTTGAAAGAGAATTGGTCGAATGTGAGCTTGGTTATGTCGAAGACCTCCTCTTCCTGCCCCTGGGGGGAATCAACATCGGAGAGAATGTTTCCTGTACCGCCTAGAGGGACCTCTAGGGGAGACATGTCGATATCTTCTATCAATTCATCCTCTTCATCTTTCTTCTTCTTTTCCTCCTCTTCTCTCTTCTTCCTTTCCTCTTCTTCCCTTTGTTGGTGTTCGGTTTCTGCCTTGTCATGCTCTTCCCTCCTCCTGCGTTTTGTTTCTATCGCTGCTTCTATTTCGGCTTTCCTCTTTCGTTTGGCTGCGGCAGCTTGGTCTGCTTTCTTTTGGCGTTCAGCTTCAGCTTTGTCAAGTTATTCCTTGAGTGCCTGTTCTGTTGCAGCCTGCGCTTCCTTTTCCTGTTTTTCCTTTCTAGCCTCCTTGGCCTGCTTCTTCTTCTTATCTGCCTTTGAATTCTTCTTGCGTTTCTCCTCGTCCTCCTTTATCTTCTTTTCTTTCTCTTGCTGGGCTTTGGCCTCTACTTCTCTCAGTTGGGAAGAAGTGTTAGGCCTTGTGCTGGTCCAGGGCTTTTTAGCTGGAGAGGAAGAAGCGCCTCCTAACTTACGCCTCTTGTCCTTCAAGCTTTGGTCATCCTGATCCTCCTGGCCAGAGTTAGCCCCCGGAGCAAGTTGTCTATCATCATTGTACCAATTCCTTCTCTCATCTTCTTCCGGGCGTTCTACATGTTGGTAGTTCCATTTGAATTTGGCCTTCTTGCAGTGTTTGGGAACTATCCTTACTGGGTCGTATGTTCAATACTCCAAAGTCCTTAGGTGATAACTTTTAATCTCTTCTCCTTCAGCCCCTACCTCTCTGAAGTCTTTAACCGTATAGGCACCGATAGTAAGGGGTAGAGTGGGCCAAGGCTTCTTCTTCCCTTTGGACAGGACACTGGAGAAACCCGAGGTCATTTGGAAGCATATCTCTTGCATGAGCACCTTGTCTGTAACAAAGCGAGGAAAAGCATGTGGTGGCTTGAACGTGCCAAAGACTCGGATGATAGTATATTCTGCGAACGGAAACCAATGTGTCACTTGGCCTAGCATCTCCCTAGCTCGCCAAGACATGCAAGGGGCGTCCTGGAAAAATAATTTCTGGAAAAGAGCGAGGATGAATATCTGAGAAATTGGTTCTATATCCTGTTTGTACCTGGATTCCCAGAACACTTTGGTTTGCAGATGAATTGCACGGGTCTGCGTGGAATCCCAGTTATGTGCCCATCCCTCAAAATGCAACTGTGCAAAGATGGCATCCAACAGATAAGAGGCCATATAGAACTCAGAAGGCATTCCTTCCTCTGGGGCCAATGCCGAAGACAAGTTTGTCTCCATTGAGGTCATCAATATATTAGCCCATTTGAAATGAGTGCCATGCACCGTTACATGTTCCATGATAGTAGCCCATGTGCCGTTGAAGGTAGTGGCATCTGGGCGCCTGTACAATCTGCAGAGCATGGCGGCTACTAATTTATATACTTTTCTCAGGCTGGCCACTGGATATTCTTGTTCCTTATTGACTTTGAATTTGTCGGGTTCCGCCCACCACTGCCTGATAGTGTCAACTACAGGGACTGCATGGGCAAGAGCCCATCCTTGGGTAAATTTTTCTTCTGGTTGAGGCAACGAGTAATACACATGGGCGTCCAAGCCTACGAGCGTTGAGAAAGCCTTGCCTTCGCTGTCTCGGATCACAAACATTTTGGGATGTGTTTTCTGTATGATCCAGTCTATCATTTCGGGACACGAGAATATGGCCGGATGTGCCCCTGCGAGATGCAGTTTGGACCTTTTGACTTTTATGTATATTTCCCGGTCCAGGAGATCTTCTGGAAATTCCACTTCCGGTATGGCGAACTCATGATATACTTGGTACCATCGCATGCTGTCCCCTTTTGCAAAGGTGCAAATGGTATCTCTATATATCAGTGGTGGGGACATTTGCATGTCCATGTCTATATCTTCTTCCACCACTTGCTTGTCCTTCTTCCGGGACACTGGGGGTGCCATGTCGCTAGAATCCGAGAGAACAAGTATACACTCCGCATCTGCTTCAAGTTCACCTGTCAAATTCATGAAGGAATCCCATGATAAGAATGACATGATGATAAAAACCAATTACAGTTTGTCAAAGCTGGGGCACAAACAAAATTTGAAATAATGGCCTACTGGGTCGCGGGGTCGCAGTTTGAGAGGAAATAGCCAACATGCGACCTTGCGACTTTGCGACTAGGTCGTTGGGTCGCAGGGTCACGAATTGTCAAAAAGTATGAAAATGCGACCTTGCCGCCTTGCGACTAGGTCGCTGGGTCGCTAGGTCGCAACTTTAGAAAACCAGGGAAAATGCGACCTCGTGACCTTGCGACTAGGTCGCTGGGTCGCTAGGTCGCAACTTTAGAAAACCAGGGGAAAATGCGACCTTGTGACCTTGCGACTAGGTCGCTGGGTCGCTGGGTCACAAATCTCGAAAACAACGGAAGCTGCGACCTTGCGACCTTGCGACTAGGTCGCGGGTCGCAAGTCACGCTAGGGCTTCCCCGAGGGTTTGAGTGCACGCGGAGTGGAATGTTTTTTTTCTTTAACTGGGAGAATACAAAACAAACAGGGTCCAGGCAAGGTCAAGGAGTAATTCTTGGTGTAGGGGAGCAGCCATGGAAGTCTGAAATAGAAAAGCTAATGATTTTGGTCACTTGTGGGGGAGCAAACAAGAATCAGAAAACCCTAAGCAAGAAAAACAGACAAGGGTTGAGGTAAATTAACAATTTAAAGGCTAAGGATGTCTGGGATTAGTAAGAAAAACAAAAAGGGAAAGAGCATGAGGAAAATGGCAACTTACCCGGGAAAAACAAGCGCCAGTCGACCTGTCAGAGCCGTTTCTTTCTATTCGCTGAATGTGAAAAGTGCGACCTAGCGACCTAGCTTATATAAAGGGGTCGCACGTGCGAGCATTTAATGAGGTTGCAAGGTCGCAATTTGAGTGATTTAGAAGATATGCGACCCTGCGACCTTGCGACCCGGCGACCTGGGGGTTGCAGGGTCGCAGTTTTCATTAAAAGTTGCGTTTTGCGACTTCGCGACCTTGCGACCCTTAGGGTCGCAGGGTCGCAAGGTCGCAGGGTCGCAATTTTCTAAAAAAAAGGAGTTTTGCGACTTTGCGACTTAGCCTTATGGATTCTTTACTTGGTTTTTCTTTAAGTTCAAGGGGCTCCAAAAAATTTTGAAGTGGGGTTTTTGGGGGGTGTTGTAGAGGCTACAACAAATGGCAATTCACTGGACGAACTCAGAGTCTGTGCCGATGGTTAGTCTTGGAGGGGGGAGGGAGGGGTCTCCGCTGGCTGTTTTATTTTACCTTACGGTCGACATTGCCTAGCCTTTTGGCACCTTGCTGGGTTGCTCAATCTGCTGGCCTGTTCGGGTGTTGTTTAACCAAAATTCATTTCTTCAGGTCTCTGGACCGGAAGGGTTGGAGAACTCTAGGCGGCTACAGGGTTCGGTACAATTATTTTGTCCTCATCATGTTGCTCCGCTGCCAGCGAACCTCTCGGTCCCGGCGGAGTCACTACCTAGGAATCGTGAACGTTGCTCCGCTTCCAGCGAGCCTGGTCAGTACCCCGGTGGAGTCGTTACATCACCTCTCTGCGCAGGAAGCCTTTCTCAATCCTTTACCCTTTATTAGTGTGTTATTGCACTTATTTTGAATGTGCCTGAGGCACTTATTTAGATGTGCTCGTGGCACTTATTTGAGATGGAAATTTAGCCTGGGCAGATGAGGGATCCCGACTTATTTTTCTTGCAGAGAGGTTGTTCCTGGTCTGGTATGAGGACTTTGGTTTTTCCCAGATACCCTGTCGTAGCATAGAGTACCTCTTTTCCCTTTTGATCTAGTTACCACTACATCGTACTTTCTTTTGCAGACACCCTCTCAGGCTGGCGAGGTGGGCTTCCCGCTTGATGACTTGAGCTAGGTCATATGCTGCCTTAAGGTGCAGAGAACAAGCAAGTTTTTGCCACCTTCGAGTCTATCGGAAAAGGCCTTCCATCAGCATAGAACCTATTGCAGTGTGCCAATTGCGTGGCTCTAACAGATCCTTCCTTTAAAAGTTTTATATATATATATATATATATATTTTTATTATTATTATTATTATTATTTTTTTTTTTTTTTTTTTTGAGTTTCAACAAAGGTGAGAACAGAAACTATGGTACAAGGATAAGATAGCCCTCTAAGGGCTGCTAAGTGAAATAGTGTTTGAGGTCATGGCTGTTCACCAGGAGGACCTCGACTCTTCCCTCAAGGGTTTATAGTCTAAACGTATGGGAACCGAATTTTTCTTTAACATGGAAAGGACCCGTCCATAGTGCTTGGAACTTAGAGTGTTTTCATTTTTCTTCATGAGATTTATCCCATTTTAGGACCAGGTCTCCTATCTCAAAGTTTTTATTCCCTGCGGATTTTTTATCAAACCATCTCTTGATTCGGCTTTGGTGGACGGCGAACTTTTCCCAGGTTTTTTGCCTTTCCTCCTCCAACTTCAATTCGATTTTGCAAGGTAGGGAATGGGATACCATGACATTCCTGGGACAGCTGAAGGGCCGGGAGAGATAAGTGGGGAGGAAGAACAGCTTCTTTTCCGTACACGAGAAAATAAGGAGAGGTGCCTAGGGAGGGCTTAGGCGTGACGCGGTCGGCCCAAAGTGAATTGTGAAGGGCGTTGTGCCAGTTGCGCTGGTGAGATAATAGGGTCTTCTTGATGATGCGGATCAGATTTTTATTAGTCGACTCAGCTAAACCATTTCCTTGGGGATAGTAATTTGCCGAATGTTTAAGAACGATATCGTTTTCCAGGGCAAAATCACATAATTTAAAAGATGAAAAGTAAGTTGCATTATCAAAAACCAAGGAAGTTGGAACGCCAAACCTGGTGATGATGGAAAGAGTGACGAATTTTATTACCTCCTGATCATTGATTTGGCGTAAAGGTGTTGCTTCGACCCACCTGGTAAAATAATCGGTAGTTGTGAGAATGTATCGGTGTTGTTTGGAGGAGTGAGGTATGATTTCGCCAATGACGTCCAAGCCCCACTGTTGAAAAGGTTCTTCTACTGTTACCGACAGTAAGGGGGCGGCTAGCCGCGCTTCTCTGTTTGCGAACTTCTGGCACTGGACGCACTTCCGGACATATGCATGCGCATCTCTGAACAAGGTTGGCCAATAGTATCCTGCGCGCATTATCTTATGGGCGGTGGTATCCCCGGAAAAATGACCCCCAATTGGTCCGTCGTGTAGTTCAGTTAAAATTTTCTGCGCTTCATCATGTTCTAAGCAGCGTAGCATGACCCCAGCGTAATGTTTCTTGAAAAGCTTCCCATGGATGAGCTGGTAAGATGCCGCTATGAGTCGTATCGCGCGTTTCTGCCGGGCAGTTAGAGCGAGGTCCAGAGTACCCTGGGCAAGGTATCCTAAAATGTCCGAGTACCACGAAGGGTTACTCAACTGAGGTACATGGTCGCTCTGGTACATATCGATCTCTTGTTCCCAACACTCCTGCTCGACTTCATGGGAACTTGCCGCCTCCGCAGCCATTTTACATAAACCCTGTCCTTTGATGGTGTGTACTGGCTTAAATTCTAAATAATACTCTTGCAGGCATGTCACCCAGTTGCCTCGCCTCTCTCCTAGCTCCTGTTACACAAACAACGAGCGGACCGTTGGGTGTGGAACGAAGACTATTACGTGGTTTTTCAAGATGTAGGGTCTGAAGTGCTTGACTGCTTTGTAGACCGCATAGGCTTGCTTCTCAATTTCAGGGTAGTTTAATTCAGCTCCTTGTAAACCAGTACTCATGAAGGAAATGGGCCGCTCATCATTGTTGTCGTCTTTCTACGTGAGGACAGCTGCAAGTGAAGAATCTGAAGCAAAAGTATAGAGGATGAAGCCTCTGCTAAAGTCCACACTTTGAAGGGATGGTGCTTCGGCTATGACCTGTTTGATTTTGGCAAACGCCTCCTTCTCTGGCGGGTTCCATTTGAACATCGCATTCTTTTTTATCATCCCCTGCAATGGTCTAACTATCTGAGAAAAATCCGATATGAACTTGCGGACAAAATTGATTTTTCCCAGGAAAGATTGCATTGCTTTCTTACTGCTCGGGGGGGGAATCTGGGCAATAGTTTTCGCCCGCTCTGGGTCTACTACAATGCCCTGCTTTGTAATGATGTGGCCCAGCAAGTTCCCTTCTGCCACAGTGAAAATGCTCTTTTTCGGGTTGAGAGAAATCCCGTCCCTCCTGCATCTCTCGAAGATTTGTTTGAGGTGGTGTAAATGATCGCCCCGGTGTTTTGAAAACACAGTGATGTCGTCCAAATAGACTACCACGCTCTGACCTATCAAACCACGGAAAGTTATTTCCATGGCTCGCTGGAAAGTTTCCCCCACGTTAATTAATCCAAAAGGCATGCGCCTGAAAGCGAATGTTCCCCATTTGGTCCGAAAGTAGTTTTCAATCTGTCTGGTTCGGCTACCAGCACCTGGTTGTAACCGGAGAATCCATCCAATAAGGAGAACATTTCAGATCCGGACATAGCTTGTAATATTTGTTCCATAGGTGGCACTGGGTAATTATCTTTGTTCGAGGCTCGATTCAAATTCTGGAAATCTACACATAAGCGGATCTCACCAGAATTCTTCCGTACCGGGACCAAATTTGATACCCATGTGGAGTGACGAACTTTGAAAATGATGCGTGCGTCCAACAGCTTCTTGAGTTCTTTCAGGATCATTGGTTCCAAAGTAGGGTGTAATTTTCTGAGCTTCTGTTGGAATGGCTTCACACCTTCGTTCATGGGTATGACGTGCTGAATAATCTGAGTGTCGTACGTGCGTAAATCATTATACGTCCAAGCAAATACGTCTCGATATTTCCGAAATAGTCGGGTGAATGCCTGCGTCTCTTCGTCGGTACACTCTTTCCCGAGGTTAATGAACTTCGGGTCCTCCTCTGATCCCAAATTTACTTGCTGATGTGCCAAAATGGAACTTTGTACCTTAGTATTTGGGGGGCCGCGGAATCTGCTTTGCAGGTCGAAGAGATTTTCATGTGATACTATTCCTTTAGGCATGGGGTTTTCCTTTCGTTTTTCATGCTCTTCCTGCAAGGCTCGGTCATGATCCGCTTCATCAATCGCCGTGTCTTTGAATACTTCAGTGTTGAGCATAAACTCTAATATCTGTTGATCATCATCAAAAACGCAGAAATTAGTAACATTATCTGGCACGGATGGTCTATAAATAACTTCAATAGAAAAACCATCCCTCAAAGGGGTAAATCTAGCAGCAGCATTAGCCAGAGTATCAGCTGCTGCATTGTGCATTCTAAGAACAGATTTAATTCCAAAAGCATCAAAACCAGAAATAAGGCGCCGTACCTCTTGCTGATAAGCCTTCAAATGCGGAGATAAACAATGAATGGCATTGCGTACCTGCCGAGTGATAATCTCAGAATCTCCAATAACTCATAAGCACCTTACCTTTAAATCCAATGCCTTCTTGAGTCCAAGGATTAGAGCTTCATATTCCGCAGTATTGTTTGTGCATTGGAACTCGAGCCGACATGATATCAAGAATTTGTTCTTTTGAGGGTCTAGCAAGATGCAGCCCGCACCAGCTCCATCAAGAGTTTTGGAACCGTCATAGTATAGGGTCCATACATTGTTTTCTGGTTCCTTCGGGATTGCAGGTTGGGGCGGGACCTCAGTTTCAGCTTGGTGTGAGACGGGAGTGAATTGATCTTCCGCGACAAGGGTCAGTTCCGACTGAATCTGGGGATCTACTGGAGATTGAGGGGGGTGATAACATCCAAAAATTTCTTCCAAGAAACACATGCCGAGCTCCTCCTGAGCAAAACTGATGGGTTCATTAGTAGCATCCAAATCAGTGACAGTATGTTTCATATAAGGCTCGCTTTCGATCGGGACTTGGTTATTTCGGCCCTTTTAAGGAAGCCAAAGGTGGGACCAGTCAGTAGCGAAATATCCTTGCAGTTTGTTGGACCAGTCCCTACTAAGTAGTAAGCCGTAGGCTTCCGAAATGTCAACGACTACAATTTCGATGCATTTGTGGACTCTAGAATCAGACGAGAAGCGGATGATGACGTTGTTCAGTTCTCCTATGGCTGGCACTTGAGTTCTGTCAAGTTGAATGATCCTTGCGTCGGTTTTCTCTGGGCGGATGTTCAGTTTTTTGCAAACAGATAGTGGCATGACGTTTGTTGAGGCGCCGGAGTCAACTAGACAATTATGGACGTTGAAGTTGAAGATCTCAAAAGACAGGAGAAAAGGAGGAGTAGACCCCCTGGAATTTGTATTGATGGCGTTTACGATGGACTGAACACTTGGACTAGGTTGCGTGGAAGTGTTGCTCACATGCTTAGTAACTGAGGTATTGGCGAAGGCTTTAAGAATGAGTTCCCGTTGATTTGTGATGCGAGCAAGCTCATAGAGGGATATGTTAGCTCTGGTTTTCTTCATGTCCTCTACGATGTTGTATGTGGAATCATATTGGGGACTTGGTTTGGTGGTGGTTGTGGTGGGACTCATGGGGAGATTTTTTTTTGGATCCGCTCGGGTACTGTCATTTGTGGGCTTCTTAGAGGCAGCTCGTTGTTCATTTCCCGGCGGCAGGATTTTCCGTAAGAAAGCCCTTTTCTTCTCCTCAAAGGATGGTTCAGGGACTGGTCCTTTACTCCTAAGGTTGTAGTTTCTTACAGGTGTGGTCTTAGGATTGTCTGCCATGTTGATATCAGTGATTGTAAGGTGGTTGTCCCCTCGGATAACATCGAATGCAAGGACTGAGGATGTTGGTTCTTCATCCGGGGGAAACTCTTCATCGTGGTCTGAAACATCATCCTCCCCCGCGTCCCCTGGGGTTTGATCATCCAAAAGCTGGTTTACCACTGCAGTCATGCTGCCAATCCACTGGGGGCATGTTTTTTCAGAATGGGCAGCCTGGTGGAAAGAGCAGAAGTTATCTTTTCCTATGTCTTCAACGTTCAGAACAGTGTTCGGGTTGGACGGAGGTCGGCTAGTGTTGGGGTTTCTCTTTCTGAAGAAGGGCTTAGGTGCCTTGGCACTAGATGTAGACTCTATACCTTTCCTCTTCAGATCGAAGACTTCATTTGTTAATAGCTTGAGAGTCTTCGCTATACCCTCAAAGTCAAAAGCATCCTTATCCTTATCTGCAGTTTTGTTTGTGGCGGGCTGACCTCTTTTCACGATTGGTTTGTGGTCATCTCTCCCCTCATGATCTATGGCTCCTATAGACAACATGTCTCTTTCTACAGTGAGGGCGGTTGCGTAGTTGGCTGCCAGTGTGGGCCGAGCTTCGTGTTTCACGAAGACAGCAATATCCCTAGGGAGAGCTTTGGTATAATAGTCAATGGTAATAAAGTCATCCAAAGCCAGGTTTGGGGGAAACTTTTGCAATATGGTAGCAAAGCGTTGATTGAAGTCTCTTACCTTCTCTTTCTTGTGGCATTTAATAGTGCTTAGCTCCGTGAGGAGCATGGAAGGGGTTTTATCCTCTGAAAATTTCTGCAGGAATACACGTCGAAACTGGTCCCACGATGTGATGGAGGCACTTGGGAGGGAGCGGTACCAAGTGGCTGCTTTGTTTTCAAGAGTATGCAGAAACAGACGACAAGCAACATTATCTGACTGAACCCTCATGATTTGCAGGGAAAGATAGAAACTGCTTATATGATCTTCAGCCAAGGTGCCTTTCTCGAGATCAAACTTGGGGAGGTGTTTCTCTGGGTGCCTAGGCAGGTCTTGGATTGGGCCCAAAATATTTAATGGTGACTGGGCCATCCAGGCTAATGGTTGCACCCTCCTAGCCCACTGGTGATGTCTAAACTCATGCTCAGATTCACTTCCCGAACCTGACACCGAGGCTCCTCCCTCATGGCGAGAGTGTTCATCTTGATGTCTCTCACGGTAGAGAAAGTCTCTAAGATATCCCCAGTTGTGGACAGGAGGCTGATTTGGGTTCGGGTGACGGTTGTTAGCACGGTTTCCTTGGCCTCGGCCTCTATCTCCTCTACCTCCGGTCTGGCGGGCTCTATTTCCCTCGCCCTCGTTTCTGCGGGCCTTATTCCCCTCGCCTTCGTTTCTGCGGGCTCTATTTCTGTCACTTTCATTCGCTTGGCCTCTGTCTCCCTCACCTTCCCCAGGTGGAGGGCGCGCTTGGTTGTTGATAGGCTGGGCTTGGTTGGACTGAAAGTCAGGAAAAGGTTCGGTAGGACCAAATTCTTCCTCATCGCCGTCTTGGAGTTCGGGGATTGGTTCGTCACGTTGAGCAGCGGCGGCGAGATCTTCAAGCATGAGATTCACCAACTCGGGCACGGTGCTCACCAAAGCACCATTACGAGTGGTGTTTTCAGTCAGGGTTCTATTATGGGACAAGAATTGCATGATTGGGGCATATCTCAAATCCCTGAGGAGATTGCGGGCGGCTGGGTGCAAGGCTCTCAACTGTGCGTGGGTGATTTCATAATATGGCATCTCCACCCTTGGATTATCTTCCAATGGAGGGATAGTTTCATTGTTTATGACCTCCCCGTGGGGAGTTTGTGATGGAATGTTGGTTGTGTGCTGGGGGGCTGCCATTCGGCCCTCCTTCTAGCGCCAATTATGTTGACGGGGAAAATCGTCTGGCCAACAGTAGGGGATCTCCCCGGTAGAAAGTCCCAATTAGACCTTGAACCATTTGGAATAGGGATTCCGTCCGGGGTGTGGGTCCGGCTACCGCTTCAGTCACCTTCCCTTTGGTCCCAAAAGAACTTGCTCGAACCTGCAGACACACACTTATTCATATGATAAAAAATACAAGGTTTGATGCATTAAACATGTATATAACACTACGCGTAGCAAGATAGATAATAAAGCATACACGCCGAAGGAAATGTTTTCAACAACACATCTTTGGGGTTATGCTTGTAGGCGATTCTGACCACAAAAGAAAAAGTTCTTTATGGCGAGATTCCCCTTTACTTTCTGAAAGATAAAATGAAATGTTAATAAACAAAGTCACTAACATCCATTCAGTAAGAAATTAATCCATACATCATTAACACACATACAGATAACCATGACGCATAAATGATGCCATTAAAGAGTGCAGTTTCATTAATCAAAAGATGTTCTGAAACTGTAAAGAAATACTCGTAGTGTTCACCAAGCAAAACACATCAGCTCCAAAAGGAGTTTCAACAAGTATTTGTATTCATATGCCAAAAGAGTGTTCTCTTCAAATACAATGCTCAGTAGCTTTTCAGTCCCAAAAAGAAGATCTTTACATTTTCCCCGGAGGGGGTTTTATAGATCAAAATTTCCCTTTGGGCTCCCTAACTCTTCGCCTGCCTGCCGGTTGAGTTTCCCTGTGACCTGGGAGAAAATTGCGACCTGCGACCTGGACAGTGAGTGCGACTTCCGACCTGTTTGGCAGTGTGACCTGCGACCTAGTGAGCAGTGCGACCTGCGACCTAGTGAACAGTGCGACCTGCGACCTAGTGATACTGAGTCATGGAGATGGGCGTGCAATAGAGAGATCAGGAACATCAATATGTTTTCCTTTGAGGAAGTCCCGCTAGGTCTGGTATTCTGCTGCTATGGGAGAGACTAGAGGGACCTCCTCTTTCAACCGATGCATGCACTCTAGAGCATTCGGGATTAGAGTTTCTTTCTTTTGGGAGATCTGGTTTGAAAGGGAGGCGAGCTTGGTGTAAATCCGTACTGGCGCGACAAGAAACTGACCCAGATTTTCTTGTGATGCTACGACCTCGGGGGTGGCAAAAAATTTCTTGATAGGCTGTAGGAATGACTGGATTTCTTGATCTACTTGTTCCCAGGTCTTACTTTCGTCCAATGCCCCTAGCGAAGGAATGTGGTGAAGAGTGTGCATTGAGTCTATGCCGCTGATCAGGTGGTCGTATGAAGACATTACTTTATCCAAATCTTTGGATAGCTTGTCCTTGGATTGCATCTTCATCCGGATTTGGACTTTGGCATCTTGTGTATGAATCCAATCCTTCTTAGGCAAATGCTCGGGAACTTGAGGGTATTGCACTGTCCAGTTCATCATTTTATCTAAAGCAACCGAGGCTTCTTTGAGCTGCTCATGCTTCTGCTTAGTTTCTGCTCGTGCTTTTACCAATGGGGCGACTGTTTGCTTTATGGTGATCATTTCCCCATACACCTGCCTCATGGTCGTCTCTAATACATCGCATTCTTTCATAACGGCAAGTGGAACTTCATTGACTGGGGGAGCCTTGTTTTGGAGTTGTTGCATCTCTTTTTCCAACACCGACCTCTCCTTTTCTGCCTTCTTCTCCTGCTGCTCCACTGCACTTAGTCTGTTTTGTAGAGAAATGATTTCTCTACTCATTCTGGTGACATTCTCTTCCGTGGCCGCGGCGAAAGCAGTGCCTGCCGATGCTATGATCACGGGGTTAGTCCTAGTATCAAGGACTATGTATTTTTCACTTGCAACCGTGGATGCGACGGAAGGACTTTGTGCCATGGACCTTCTCTTCTCTTGCCGAATTTTGAAAGAGAATTGGTCGAATGTGAGCCTAGTTAGGTCAAATACCTCCTCTTCCTGCCCCTGGGGGGAATCAACATCGGAGAGAATGGTTCCTGTACCGCCTAGAGGGACCTCTAGGGGAGACATGTCGATATCTTCTATCAATTCATCCTCTTCATCTTTATTCTTCTTTTCCTCCTTTTCTCTCTTCTTCCTTTCCTCTTCTTCCCTTTGTTGGCATTCGGTTTTTGCCTTGTCATGCTCTTCCCTCCTCCTGCGTTCTGTTTCTGCCGCTGCTTCTATTTCAGCTTTCCTCTTTCGTTCGACTGCGGCAGCTTGGTCTGCTTTCTTTTGGCGTTCAGCTTCAGCTTTGTCAAGTTCTTCCTTGAGTGCCCGTTCTGCTACAGCCTGCGCTTCCTTTTCCTGTTTTTCCTTTCTGACCTCCTCGGCCTGCTTCTTCTTCTGATCTGCCTTTGAATTCTTCTTGTGTTTCTCCTCATCCTCCTTTATCTTATTTTCTTTCTCTTGCTGGGCTTTGGCCTCTACTTCTCTCAATTGGGAAGAGGTGTCAGGCCCTATGCTGGTCCGGGACTTTTTAGCTAGAGAGGAGGAAGCGCCTCCTAACTTACGGCTCCTGTCCTCCAAGCTTTGGTCATCCTGATCCTCCTGGCCAGAGTCAGCCCCCAGGGTGAGTTGTCTATCGGCATTGTACTAGTTCCTTCTCTCATCTTCTTCCGGGCGTTCTACATGTTGGTAGTTCCATTTGAATTTGGCCTTCTTGCAGTGTTTGGGAACTATCCTTACTGGGTCGTATGTTCGGTACTCCAAAGTCCTTAGGTGATAACTTTTAATCTCTTCTCCTTCAGCCCCTACCTCTCTGAAGTCTTTAACCGTATAGGCACCGATAGTAAGGGGTAGAGTGGGCCAAGGCTTCTTCTTCCCTTTGGACAGGACACTGGAGAAACCCGAGGTCATTTGGAAGCATATCTCTTGCATGAGGACCTTGTCTGTAACAAAGCGAGGCAAAGCATGTGGTGGCTTGAACGTGCCGAAGACTTGGATGATAGTATATTCAGCGAACGAAAACCAATGCGCCACTTGGCCTAGCGTCTCCCTAGCTCGCCAAGACATGCAAGGGGCGTCCTGGCCAAATAATTTTCGGAAAAGAGCGAGGATGAATATCTGAGAAATTGGTTCTATATCCTATTTGTACCTGGATTCCCAGAACACTTTGGTTTGCAGATGAATTGCACAGGTCTGCGTGGAATCCCAGTTATGTGCCCATCCCTCAAAATGCAACCGCGCACAGACGACATTCGACAGATAAGAGGCCATATAGAACTCAGAAGGCATTCCTTCCTCTGGGGCCAATGCCGAAGACAAGTTTGTCTGCATTGAGGTCATCAATATATTAGCCCAGTTGAAACGAGTGCCATGCACCATTACATGTTCCATGATAGTAGCCCATGTGTCATTGAAGGTAGTGGCGTCCGAGCGCCCGTAAAATCTACAGAGCATGGCGGCTACTAATTTATATACTTTTCTCAGGCTGGCCACCGGATATTCTTGTTCCTTCTTGACTTTGAATTTGTCGGGTTCCGCCCACCACTGCCTGATAGTGTCAACTACAGGGACTGCATGGGCAAGAGCCCATCATTGGGTAAAGTTTTCTTCCGGTTGAGGCAACGAGTAATACACATGGGCATCCGAGCCTACGAGCGTTGAGAAAGCCTTGCCTTCGCTGTCTCGGATCACAAACCTTTTGGGATCTGTTTTCTGTATGATCCAGTCTATCATTTCGGGACACGGGAATATGGCCGAATGCGCCCCTGCAAGATGCAGTTTGGACCTTTTGACTTTTATGTATATTTTTCGGTCTGGGAGATCTTCTGGAAATTCCACTTCCGGTATGGCGAACTAATGATATACTTGGTACCATCGCATGCTGTCCCCTTTTGCAAAGGTGCAAAGGGTATCTCTGTATATCGGCGGTGGGGACATTTGCATGTCCGTGTCTATATCTTCTTCCACCACTTGCTTGTCCTTCTTCCGGGACACTGGGGGTGCCATGTCGCTAGAATCCGAGAGAACAGGTATACACTCCACGTCTGCTTCAAGTTCACCTGTCAAATTCATGAAGGAATCCCATGATAAGAACGACATGATGATAAAAACCAATTACAGTTTGTCAAAGCTGGGGCACAAACAAAATTTGAAATAAATGCCTACTGGGTCGCGGGGTCGCAGTTTGAGAGGAAATAGCCAACATGCGACCTTGCGACTTTGCGACTAGGTCGTTGGGTCGCAGGGTCACGAATCGTGAAAAAGTATGAAAATGCGACCTTGCGTCCTTGCGACTAGGTCGTTGGGTCGCTAGGTCGCAACTTTAGAAAACCAAGGAAAATGTGACCTCGCGACCTTGCGACTAGGTCGCTGGGTCGCTAGGTCGCAACTTTAGAAAACCAGGGGAAAATGCGACCTTACAACCTTGCGACTAGGTCGCTGGGTCGCTGGGTCACAAATCTCGAAAACAACGGAAACTGCGACCTTGCGACCTTGCGACTAGGTCGCGGGTTGCAAGTCGCGCTAGGGCTTCCCCGAGGGTTTGAGCACGCGCGGCGTGGAGTGTTTTTTTTCTTTAACTGGGAGAATACAAAACAAACAGGGTCCAGGCAAGGTCAAGGAGTAATTCTTGGTGTAGGGGAGCAGCCATGGAAGTCTGAAATAGAACAGCTAATGATTTTGGTCACTTGTGGGGGAGCAAACAGGAATCAGAAAACCCTAAGCAAGCAAAACAGACAAGGGTTGAGGTAAATTAACAATTTAAAGGCTGAGGATGTCTGGGATTAGTAATAAAAACAAAAAGGGAAAGAGCAAGAGGAAAATGGCAACTTAGCCGAGAAAAACACGCGCCAGTCGACCTGTCAGAGCCGTTTCTTTCTATTCGCTGAATGTGAAAAGTGTGACCTAGCGACCTAGCTTACATAAAGGGGTCGCACATGCGGGCATTTAATGAGGTCGCAAGGTCGCAATTTGAGTGATTTAGAAGATATGCGACCCTGCAACCTTGCGACCTAGCGACCTAGGGGTCGCGGGGTCGCAGTTTTCATTAAAAGTTGTGTTTTGCGACTTCGCGACCTTGCGACCTTGCGACCCTTAGGTCGCGGGGTCGCAATTTTCTAAAAAAAAGGAGTTTTGCGACTTTACGACTTAGTCTTATGGATTCTTTACTTGGTTTTCTTTAAGTTCAAGGGGCTCCAAAAATTTTGAAGTGGGGTTTTTTGGAGGGTGTTGTAGAGGCTACAACAGAAGGCAATTGTTTTGATGCTTTGGATTGAATGAATGGATAGCTCAGACTGGTGAGGAGCTGAAGAGGGAAAGAGGCTCTCAAGAATCCTCTTCAAACAGATGAAAACATGGAAAATTAAACAAAACTGAAGGCAAAGCAAAGCAATCTAATGAATTCCACCTTTATAACTCATTTGTTTAATTTAAGAATAAAGGAGAAGGGAAATGACACACATAAACATCAATGAAATTACAATCACATATAGAAACACACCATCAAAACACAGAGCCACATGGATCCCAAAGAGTGCTACAAACTTTCAATGCAAACATCCACGGGCAACCCTATTGTTTCATGTTTTGAAGGAGGGAGAGTTTCCAAGAACTTTTTGGGATCTCGGAATTCATATGATTGGATCTAATCATTTAAATACTGAATCTCCTTCTCAAATTTTTCAACAACTAACTCAAAGAAACGAGTTTTAGCTTTAGGAGGAAACTTTAGAGATCTCAAAAATTGAAGCACGGCACTGAAAAATAATTCATCAATTTCAACATCCACTAACTGATCTCTAACTTCTTTTAAAGCTTCACAAAGCACAGGGTTTTCCACATACCCTACCATTTTATTTTAGTGCATGAATGAATCAGTGAGCATTGGAATCTCTGGATTGAGTTGGAGTCGCCAGGTGAATGTTTCAGCCTTCATATGTGTCTGACTGTTGTCCACCATCAACAATCAGATCTGAACTTGATACATGTACTGGGGAAATTTGCAAATCAAGTGTCATGTTTACAAACTAGACCGGAGATTGACTGAAGCAGCGTTTATCTACTTTCGCTAATGCAAAGCAAAATCGTTTCGAAGGCTACCTGGCATAACTTCAGGCTCCGTTTGTAGCTTATAAAACAAATAACACTAACAAGCAAACCATTTTCTCCCCAGTATGGTCGCCACTATGTTATTGCCTAAATCTACCTCAGGCTGAAGGAAGGCAGAGTTCAGGGTAACATCAAACCACGCTTAATCTGGTAGCTAGCCCTACCAGATCGGGGAGAGGGCTCTCTCCGGGTCAATCTCAGCAAAAATAATCAATAAGGCTTGAGATGACTTGAAATAAAGGCTGATTTTAGGCTAGGTATATATGTGAAGGAGTTTGATTTTATTTTTGGGGGTTTTGTTGGAAACAAAGGGAAAGGCAGATTTTGGGTCCGGGAAATGATCAGTTTTGCAGAAGGCTGAATGGGGCAAGGAAGGAAATTTTTTTGATGCTTTGAAATTGAATGAAATGGATAGATCAGACCAATGAGGAGTTGAAGAGGGCAAGAGGCATTCAAGAATCCTCTTCAGACAGATGAAAACATGGAAAATTAAACAAAATTTCAAGGCAGACCATTGATAATCTAATGGATTCCACCTTTATCACTCATTTGTTTAATTTAAGAAGAAAGGAGAAGGAAAATGATACACATGAAACATCAGTAAACTTGCAATCAGTGAGAGAAACACACCATCAAAACATAGAGCCACATGGATCCCAAAGAGTGCTGCAAACCCTGGTCTTTCCTTTGCCAAAATGCAGAGATGAAATGTACAATGAAGTGCCAAGCAATCCCAAGTGTCCAACCCTGAAAATGACCGAAGAAATACCTGATATAGACAAGCCTAACTCATTCCCATGCCTCTAGGGGTAAATCTCATCATTCTAGGAGCTGTTTAAACCATATCTAAACTAAGAACTGGAAAATAGGCAATGAAACAACTTGCCTCTATATGATAGGAAACTGATTCATTCACTCACATTTCACTTTTTGGTGAATGAATCTACTAAGATGAGTAAAAGTGTGCCAAAATTACATCAAATTCATGAAATTACATTAATTTATATCAAGAGTTACATGAAAAAGTCAAACTAGCCAAAACTAGGCGAAAATCTGAGCTGCTGAGTGAAAAATAGGCCAAATTTCCCAATGCGTCGCGCCTGAAATCTCTATCTGTAGCACAACTTTGAGGCTGATTTTGACGGCCTTCCCGAAGTCCAAATTGAGTGAAGGATAGCTCATTGGAAAGCCCTACCTGTCTAATTTCCAACCCAAGTTGAATTTCTGAATTGGGTTGCCATTTTCCCCTCCAAAAATCCAATCTCCCAACACTGCTTCCTGTGTGTGCAAAAAATGGCAGAAAGGCCATTTTTAGGGTGTTTTTGACCCTTTAGGAAACCCAAAACTTGTCAAAATCCTTAGGTAATCCATAGGCATGCATAGCTTTTGATGAAAAATCCAAAAATGCAAAGTTTTCCTCTTGAAGAGCTGCCAATTATAAGCGTGCGCCAAGTGGCGCTACGCGTCGGGCAGGAAAATCTGTTTTAAGGCCAAAAAATTCAAAATTGACAAAATTTTTCCCAAATTTCTTGAAATTTGGGCTGAATGTTCCTCATCAAGCACTATGCTTATCCAAAGAAGCTTCGGCCAAAATTTGGAGTCTATCATGCCTTTTGCGACGCTTTAGTGCCCTCCTTAGTCTTGCCTTCAAAATCTTGATTCGCGCCTTGCAAACATGATTTCACGCCCAATAATGGTTCTTCATGTGCCTGAGTATGTTATTTTCCATTTTTTCTTTCTCCAACAGCTTCTCAAGATGAATGTTGACCCTCTTAAGCCAAATCTCCCGCTCAATGGGTGTCATCTCGGCTTGGCTTCTTTGGGCAACTCGGTTCTCACGAATGTTTTGCAACTCCATGATTGCTTGCTGATGCTCCAAATGTTTGTTCTCCTGCTCCAGGTAGTTTATGATCCATTGGGCTCTCTGAAACTTGACGGTCAAGGTATCAATCTCAGCCTTCTGCTCCTGAATGGTCTCTCTCAACTTTGAGCTTGGAGAGCTCAAATCCTCATCAACAAGTATGAAATCAGTATCCTGGCCTCTTGAAGGGCCTTCATCCTGCATAGGCCTCTTACCTTTGTCCTATACCTGTACCTGTTGTTGTGGATCATCTGCATATCCTTTTCTATTTTATTTTGAAAATCGAAAAATAGCAAAAGAATCTAAATTTCAAAAAAGCATATGCTATAGTATAATGTTTTTATACTGTATCATAAAAAAATGAAGTGTTTCTACAAGCTCGATACAAATTAAAGCTTATCATTAAGCTTTATTTGAATGTATGTATATTTTCATGATTAAGTTTCGAGCATCTCTCCGAGCGGAAGTAGCGATCGTTGAAGACTGTAACCGGATGAGTCAATGCGGAGGCACAAAGAGCTCGTTAATTATCAAATCCAATGCCCCCGCAATTGACTAGTTTGACCGCGGGTGAGCCGTGATAAACGGCTTGGATTCATTGCGGGGGGCATACGCCGAATTTCTCCGCCATATTCCAGGACCCACCGCGGTGACGTCAGGATGCGAGGTGGAAGACAGTTGTCATCCACGATGAGTCTTGTCATTTCAGGCATTTAATACGGGTTTCGGCAGTCGTTAAATGGTTCTTTTATCCCGTTTTCAATTTATTTGTGATTGTTATTCTCCTTTGAGCCGTGTTCTCACCACCTTTCATTTTCAACTACCCCATGAATTGCTTCTGTTGTCTGTTCAGCATGGCCAAACGATTTTCACTACCTGGTTCGACTGGCCCCATCTCCCTCATGGACAGTGAGCAAGACATTCAGGATACCGTGTCTTCTGTAAATCATCTCCTCTTTCACCATCAAGTAACCCTAAACACTGAGAATTCCCCAGTCTTTTCTACCATGAAGAAATCTGGTGTCCTATCTGCATGTATCCCAAAAGCTAATTTCTTTCCCGAATTTATCCGTTGGCTAGTTTCTTCAATGTATCCCGGTAAATGGTTTATAATGAATTCACAGGGGGAGAATGTTCTACAGGTTTCGACGCAGTTAATTCGCCAAGAATTTTGCTTCCCTGAAGATGAGTCCCCACTTCAATTCTCAGAAAGATCATTAGCAAGTTATTTTGAAAACCTTTCAGGAGAAGAATTCAATCAGTGTATGTTTTATTTGAGACCAAATTCAAAGGAATTTCAACCAGAAGCTGAGGAATTCAATTTGGAGATTTTTGATGTTGACAGTAGACCCGTCCTGAGTTTTATTGCAGAAATTTTGGGCAAAGATAATGATCATACAGTTGATAAATCAGTATTAGGAATGTACGCAATGATGATGAAACCAGGGACAGTTCTGGATATTCCATCTTTCTGGCAAGAAATTGTCAACTCTCAGTTGATGAGCTTTTCTCTCATAGGTTACTTTAAGTTCCCCTCATTAATTGTTCATTTATTCTTATATCAAAATGTTGAAGAGTTTATGAGTTTGGGGTTAAATATAGTGGATGTTAACAAACAGAAGCAGTCAGTTATATTTTGGACTGACATAATTAGAAGAGAGGGAAATGAAGCAGGGTTATTTGAATTTGCCAGTCAGTATATGTCTATTGCTTACAGAGTATTGAATGGGGTTTCTCCTCCTTGTTTTTTACCAAAATCCAGGGAGTTTTTACAGTTGGGTCCTAGTTGCAGGTTTGGGGATTGGTTTGCATTTGAAGAATATTCTGAGATAAGATTGTATGGAACTAACATTGAGCCAAACAGGCTCCCTACTTTTTTGCCTATGAGGCTTTTTGTTCTTGAATTCATCAGACAGAGTCTCAATGTAGATCAGGTGCATTTTGTTCCCATGAAGAAAGGTCTCATGTATAAGTTTCCCATGAGGGTGGGCCCTTTGTGGTAAATACAAGACAAGCATTTGATGAAGTGTCTAAGTTGTTGGAAGAGACACATTTATTACTGGGTGAAAAATGGTCATATGATCCTCATGGAGTGATTTCCCGAAGGAGAGTCAAAAATGGATACTTCGCTTTTACTCACGAGAGCAGAACTGAGCAAGAAAAGCTGGCAAACCTCGGAGAAGAAAATTCAGGAAAAACAAGTATCCAGACACCCATTATAACTGAAAGGATAAATAAAAGAAGTAAGGATTCTGCTGATGAGTTAGATGATGAAGAGCCAAGAGAGGAGAAGAGAACTAAGTTGGCTGAAGATCATTCTTCAAATTCACCAGGTTTTCCCTTCCATATAAATGAAGAGAAAAATTCTCCCTCTTCTCCTGGAGGTCATGATTTTTACCAAGAACAGTTGCCCTCAGTCAAACAGGTGTTTACACAGATTGAAGAGAATAATCAAAGGATAAAATCTAGTATGGAAGCTCAGGCAGAGCATCACATAGCTACTAATCAGTCTAGGTTGCTAACTGTGATGGATCTCGATAAGGATCAGTTCAGAATGGCTTTAACACATCCAACAGGGATGTCTCTTGGATCTTCAAGCAGTTTTAATGCTGTAAATATAACTATGGATGTTAAAAATATCCCACTGTTGGATAAGATGAATTTTACATATGCAAACTAGACAATTAATTGTCAATGATCTAACTAGGACCAATGTCACGGCTGTTAAAGCTGAAAATATGTTAGCAAAAGTTATCAAGAAATTCAAGATGGAGAAGGCCAATTCAAGGGCCTTATCAGTTCAAAATGAGGAATTGAAAAATATTATCATAAAATTTGGTGTAGATCCTAGTGACAAATCTGCAGTACAGAAGCTCATGAAGAGTGTTGAAACAGAGATATCCACCCTGAGGAAAAAGCTGAAGTTACCTACTGCAAAGCATTCAATGGCTGCGGAAGTGGCAGAGCTGGAGAAAGAGAAAGAGGAACTTCGTCAGAAATTGCTACAAAAAGTTAAAGAATTGACTAAAGTAAAGCAGACTACTATCTCTTTACAAAATCACATTGAAAATCATACTTGTACCTTTGCTTTTTCTACAGGTGATACAAATCCCCAATCACGGATTTCTCAACTCGACATAGAGATGAAGATGGCTGAAAGAGATCGTAAGCAAGCTCAATCAGAATTAGAAACGGCCGCAAAAATCATGCAGTCACACCGAAATGAGCTAGATCAGGATAAACAGAAATTACAAAAGGCTGAAGATGAGATTAAATATCTCAAGGATAAATGAAAAGGAAATATCTCACTCATAAAGGCCAAAGATATCATTTGGGGTGAAATTATATCAGAGATGAAGTCAAATTGGAACATTTTGAATATAGTTGCAAGGGAGAAAAGTCTTATCTCAGAACATGAAGAAGAGATGTTATCTGAAAAGCACACAGCGATTAAGAGAGCCAATTGGGCTAGGAAGTTCATAAACTTTATTACTTAAAATTCAGATGAAGAGTTAGAAGACATTGGAATACAAGATAGATATTTTTATGCTGTGGAGGTTAATAAGATGATAATTAGGAATGATCTCCGGAAAGTTGCAGAAAAAAGACTACTGGGAATCAAAGAGTCAGTGAAGAAATTTGATATATCATTTGATGAACTAATAAGAATAGGTTTACCTTCATGTTGGACAGAGAAAGGAAACATTTAGATATGGAAATTTTATGAAGATTCATTAATATTGGCAAAAAGAAAGGTGGATAGCAGATATGAAAAGACTATGATTTTAAAGAGAGAAACTATGTTTAATTTCTTGCAAAGGCATTTCAATTTGTTATGGATGGTGAAGACTCTCTTCACAGAGATACCTACACACAGTCAAATTGTCGCCTTCAGATTGGAATATGATAGTTTCAATAATTCATCAGCAACACAAAGTGAAATATGGAAGAAGTGCAAGACATTCTCAATAGAATCAGCAGAAGAAGCCCCAGCATCACAACGAAAAGTAGACGTTAACTCAACAACCGCATCAAAAGCGGCTGTTCATATAGATTAGGAATTTTAAATTTCATGCTATGTTATTTTCTCAAAAATCATGTAAATTGTAATAGGATATTTTTGAGGCACGTACCTCCATAACTGAAAGTAGTTAAGGTAGTTAGAATTAGTTTCCTCACGGGAAACTATTTTGGGACTTTTTATTTAAAGAAAATCCCAAGAAAGGAAAAGGTTCCGAGTTTTTGAACCTTGAAGCAAAATTTTGTACTCAAGAATGGAAAATCAATGAAAAGTATGCAAGTTTCTATCATGCTGTTTATGCTGAAAGTTTATCCAGTTTACGTAATTTTTTCATGTCTCTGAATAAAATAGAGTAATCTGAGCAGCGGGTCTCTTTATACATGTGTATTTAAGAGTTAAACAAACCTTAATGTGTGCTCCTCTATTTTAACTTTTCTTTACATAATTCCTCAGGGTTTTAAAATGATAGATTTTGTTTCAAACAGCATATCAGATTGAAATCCTCTTCTCTTTTTCTTCCGTTTCATTCATTTCAGCATAAGTGGAATATAGCATTGCAGAACATGTGTGGGTTTGATATTTGAGGTTTGCATAATCAATGTTTAAGGGTTTATAATACAGAGACAGAAAAATATCCATTTGTGACAAAATAAAATAATGTCCTGAGCACTAATTCCGTATCACATCTAAGGAATTGTTTCTTGAGGTACAACACCTATGCTGCTGATGACAGCAACGAGACCCCTTCCACCCCAGGTGGAGATAGTACTCATCGGGCTGCTGCAAATAATAGTCTAGTGCCTCTCTGATAAGTAACAAACACTGGCACATTGATAGGCTTTGTCTCGTGACCTTCAGGCTGATGTGAAGGCTCACCTGCATCATGAACAACCTCCGGAGGAACCTAAGGAGCTGTGAAGAAGTCATGGGAAATGAAATCTTCCCATGAAATACCCTTCAATCCAAGTTGATGTACAACCACGATCTTGATGAGTGCATAGTGATAAATATTGTTGTGTTGTTGTTCAGAAGTTTTCTTCTGCACAAGAGTGGTCATTCTCTCGATGTTCCGGCACATGAAATAAGGAATTTGCATCATCCTCACTCTGGTGAAATGCATCAATAGTCTGATGTGGTGGGCATAGAGGCATGAGAACTGGCCCTCACAACTGAAGTATCTGATAATGAGTTTCATCAGTGGCACATAGGACTCCTTCAAGAACCGGAATGGGAATACTCTACTGAGCTGTCTAACATAGCTAGGCCTGATGTATGGTTCATAATGCACTCTGTCCACCTACTATCTTTTGTTCCACTGTTCGCCCACATTTGGTATTCCTGTTGCTTGAGAGATGGTTTCCAGTGTCAAAGTGAAATTTACACCAGCAAGAGTCATCTGACCATCATGTAAATGTAATACAAACAAACGAGCCAACTCCTGATGATGACGAATCCTAGCAATCATCTCACAATACTGATATCATGACTGCTCTCGAAAACATGCCATGGCAGGTGGGCAAACCTGCAATTCAGTCAATGAGGTGGGCTCTTCTCTCACATGTTTGCCACCTTTACGAGGCCTTCAAGGTGCATGCAGCTCAGTGGTAGAATAACTATCTCTATCATATGATGTATCAGTGTCTGTCTCCATGGTACTCAAGGTTAATGCAAGGTGTGTGTTGGCTTGAATGAGATGAAGAATGAGAAT
Source organism: Pinus albicaulis (assembly GCA_034641835.2). NCBI lineage: Eukaryota > Viridiplantae > Streptophyta > Pinopsida > Pinales > Pinaceae > Pinus > Pinus albicaulis. The sequence goes on along the minus strand of CM076571.1, from coordinate 165,611,048 downwards.
TTTGGTGTTTTGTTTCAATTGCCAAATATGTGCCAACTATGTGGTAGTATGGGAGGGAATGCAGGAGATATAGGGCAGTGGGGACAATGGGGTCTTGTCAAGTGATAATTTGTCTTTTGGAAATTTGACAAATGTAGGAACAATGGACAGTTACTTGACTGTTTGGGGAACTTGGGGTTTGGGAATTTTTTACAAGTGAAATGGGAAAGGGATAATGATCGGAAATGAACTGACTTAGAGATAGGGAAATGGGCTTGTATTTGATGGTATAACAGTGAGAGGGAGGGTTGAACAGTGAGGAATGAACATGTTTGGCACAAAACTATTTTAAAACACCAATTTTAAAACCCTAAGGGAACAATTTTTAACAAGAGGATAGGGTTTATGGTTTTGACATTAAAACTCTCATATTCCCTTTTCAAACAAACCCAAACATTGGCTAATAGCAATTGCAAAGTCTCACAAACTTACTTGAAACATAGGAGGCAGATTCATTTTGAAATTTGAGAGAGATGGCAACAAATTAAGTGTTTCGGCCCTGTGCGCTACGACAGAGGCCCAGTGCACCGCGCTCTCTGTGTGCGTTGCGCAAGTTAAAATTAACACAGTGGTGAGCAGCCTTATGCACCGCGACCTTCACCCAATGCGCCGCGACATAAGATTTCACACACAGTCCGACCTCCAACGTTGGCTTTTGCTTCCTCCACGATTTTCTATTTGCTCTTTGATGACTCTTGCACGCAAATGAAGTTTTGCATTTGGAAATATATTATATATATATATATATATATATATATATATATATATATATATATATATATATATATATATAATTGATTTTTCCTTTAGCAAACCCACTTTCTAATGTTGCAGACTTTGGCACTTTTTAAAATAAACTCTGTTTTTGTTTCCTTTGTTTTTTAGCTGAATGATGAATTTCTTTTCTGTTCTTTGCAAGGATAGCTGGCATGAGATTTGGAAAAGGCGACCAGGGTTGCACCTGAAGAACTTCACAACTGAAAAACTTTGAAAATTACATTGCATTTATTACAAAAGGATAAAATAGACAATTTTTCTTCAAAACAAAGTTTTGAAGAAAAATCATTATCAAGCATTATGACGATGAAATTTTTGCAATGAAAACTTATTTAGAACCTCCCTCATGTGCCTGCTGACATTATTAGCCATTTTGAAGACTAAATTAATGAAACCCTATACTTAATGAGACCGAAACCCTAAAATGACTCTTTGTTTGACCAAGGGACCAAACATGACTGTAAATGATTTTAAAATGATTTCGAAGAACAAACATGAACCAGCAGGTACATGACATGAGGGATATGAGAGAAAAGACCCTTCCATCAGATGATCCATGCTCCTAATGGAATGCAGTTGACTGAACTGAATGAGACACCTAAAATGAAATGCAACAAGAGAAATTTTGATCTCTGACGGAGGGATGAAGATACCGACTCTAACAGCCTCAATTCCATGACAAATTTAAGGAACATGACCAACATAAACATGTAGCAGATCCCATAGAACCGCATAATAATAGTTAGAACACACAGGACAAAGGGGACAGTAATGAAAACAACAACAAGTCCAAAACTAGCCCTCTTTGGATTATGAGTTTTGATGGGTCTTGTAATAGAACTGGTGTAGGAGCAGGTGTGTGGCTTCACAACATAGAGAATAATTACACTGAATGCCATTCATACAAGCTAAACTTCCAATGCACAAGTAACATAGAAGAGTATGAAGCACTCCTCTTAGGACTACAGTTACTGAAGAAATTAGGAGCCAGGAGGGTAGCTGTTCATGGAGATTCTGAACTGATCATTAGGCAAATAAACGGAGAGTACACTGCCAAACATCCAAGACTAAGAGCCTATAAAAATGATGCCATGGACCTTTTGAAAACTTTTGAGGAATATGAACTTGTTTTTGTCCCTAGAAACCAAAACATTCTTGCCAATGATTTAGCTTGTGACGCTAGTTCATGCCAAAGACCCTATGACAACAAACAGTTCACAGTTAAAATGAAATATAAACCAGCTATCCCAGACAATGAAAAGTATTGGTAGGTCTTTGAGGGAGATAAATAGATAGAAGACTTTCTACAGTCCAGAAATGAGTTTGAATTGCCAAATTCAGACTCACAATATGATAAAGACTGTCTTAATGAGGAACAACCTGTTGAAAAATAACCTCCTCCCATTACAGAGATAAACCTACTAACTAGAGAGTTTGAAAATCAAACAGAAGAGTACATAAACTCAGGAAAAGAAGACATAGAGGTACTACAGTCTAAAGACAAAGGCCTACCCAAAGGACTAGCACCTCTAGAATACTAGTTTGATTTTAATGACGTTGCCAAGAAACCAACAATAGAACCCACTGACTCTGATATTGAGGAATGAAATATAGGCAGTAAAGACTAGCCTAAAATCATCAAGTTATCTAAAATATTGCCAGCTCACATGAAACTGAAATATATTAAGTTTCTTAAAGATTTTTCTGATGTATTTTCTTTGAGCTATGAGGATTTAAAGGCATATGACACAGAGACCATTCAGCACAAGATACCACTTAAATAAAACCAAAAACCGTTTAGGCAGAAATTACGCAGAATAGACCCTATGTAGTTGCCTCTGGTCGAGAAAGAAATTAGGAAAATGTATGATGCTGGCATTATTGTCCCTGTGAGATACTCAAAGTGGGTATCTAATCTTGTAGCTGTAAGAAAGAAAACATGAGAGAAAAGGCTCGGTATTGACTTCATGAACTTGAACAGAGCCTCATTAAAGGACAACTATCCCTTGCCTAAAATGGAGCACATATTACAAAGGGTAGTTGGTTCCAAGAGGATTTCTTTGCTAGATGGCTTTTCAGGATATAATCAGATATTGGTACTTCCTGAGGATCAACTGAAAACACCCTTCACTTCTCCTTGGGGCACTTTCATGTATGTGAAAATGCCTTTTGGATTAATGAATGCGGGTGCCACCTTTCAAAGAGCCATGGATATTTCTTTATTAGAATAAATAGGCCACTTCATTGTGATTGATTTAGATGACATTACAGTCTATTCCAAAAAGAATGAAGAACACCTAGTACACCTAAGAAAGGTCTTTGAGAAATGTAGAAAATTTGGGCTATCTTTAAATCCTAAAAAGACATTGTTTGGTCTCCAAGAGGGTAAACTTCTTGGTCACATCATATCTGAAAAAGGGATTAAAATATACCCTGTATATACCAATCTAGGGCTCTAGATTAGGCTCAATTTATTGTCAACCAAGGTAGGTAATCTTAGAGGCACGTGTCTAATGTTTATAGACCTAAAAGGATCTGTTTGCCTAAGTAAATGTTTATTGTGGTAGGCTCCAGCACTCTTTTACAAGAGATTGAAATGTGGTTCCTCTCACACTTTAAACACTTATGTAACTAAATCTGATATACTATTCTAAAACAAAGTGCTACTAATTGTCTGAGTTTTCAATCCTTTTACAAGTTTTATAGTTCACAAGAACTCTTTCAAAGTAACACTAAAGCATACTAAAAATCGAATTCATTAAAACAGAGATCACAGAAATGATTTGGAATTCAATACTCAATTAAACCTCTTACAAGGACTGTTCATTAATTTTGTAATTGAATTCTTCAATTATAACTGTGAATCATGAAATAAAAATGGTGAATGAAATCACAAGCACTCCTAATCAAAATCGATGAACTCAGAAGTATGAAAATGAAATAAAATACTAATCAGATCTGAATACTAAATCTAATAGAAATGTAAAGAAAAGTGTACCGACTTCACATGGGGACCCTTCCATGCTTTGAAGGCACACTTGGGAAAATTCAAATGATGAGAATGCTAACTCAAAAATACCATAAATGATGAAATTTTGTCTCTGATTAAGATCTGGGAATGAGTTACATTAAAACAGAGTTCTGAAGCACGTATACAGTGTCAAGTCTTCTCTTACATTCAATATTATCACTAGCATCATTAGTCTATTACATGCTTCCATTCACTTATTTATCAAAATTACAATAAAAAGAGGCTATTTTCATTCCTTCTAATCCTAACTGATCTCCAAAACAGATCGAATCATTTTGGAGTTCCTAATCATAGGAAAAATATCAAGCTCATTCATTATGACTTCAAATTTTTCTACTAGATTGGTTGGGTTTGACTAGCGTTGACCGGCTATTTAGGAGCTCTAAATCTGATGCTGGATAGATTTTTCATCATGTGTGTACATTCTATATCATGTCCTTGTCCTTCATTTTGATCTACCTTCTATGCCACGTGTCAGAACATAAACCATTTATAGGAAGTTATCACATCCTGTAATTTTCTTGAAAATTTTCAATTTTTAACACAAAAATTCCATAAATTAAATTTAATGTAAAAATAACAATTATAATGCTACATTAATCAATTTCAATAAACTATAAGGGATTTACGGAAGAAAATGGTGGATAAATGATGGAATTTTAGGAGAAAAAGATAGCCATAAAATAATACCAACAGACCCAAAAAGGGTGGCAGGTATATTGCAGATCAGTCACCCCAGAAACATCAAATAACTTCAATCTTTCATTGGAAAGATAAATTTCTTGAGAAGTTTCATACCCAACCTGGCAGAACTCCTTAGGAACATGAAAAACATGTTAAAGAAAGAGATAGGAGTTAAATGGACCTTAGAAGCAAAGAAATACTTTGAATTGGTCAAACATGCACTTACCCAAGCACCGATTCTTATCAGTCCCGATTTCACTAAGGACTTCCTCATATTTTCATTTGCATCAGAACATACTGTGGTTGTTGTCCTATTACAGAAAAATCCAGAAGGACAAGAGCAACCAATTGCATTTTTCAGCAAGGCATTAAGAGATGCACCTCTGAAATATAATATCATGGAAAAACAGGCCTATGCCTTGGTCAAAGCCTTGAAGGATTTCAGAGTTTATATCTTACACTCTCACATTATTTCATTTGTGCCTCATGTAGTGGTAAAAGAAATTTTTTCACAAGACCCTGATGGAAAATGAGGAAAGTGGATTGTTGTGATACTGGAATATGATTTGGAAATTAAACCCACTAAACTCATCAAGGGTCAAGGCCTAGCACAATTAATGGTTGAATCTAACTTGCAAGCACTTGATATAAACATGATAGATGCATTGGATGGGAAGGAAGAATTACCAACTCCACTTATTGAGGATCATTTCCTCAATTCAACTTGGTATGTTGATATTCTGTATGTGCTTACTAATCTCAATGCCCCTCCTGGTATGTCTAAAAATAAGGCGAGATTCTTGAAGTTAAAAGTTGTTAATTACTACATTTTAGATAAAGGTCTATATTGGAAGAATTCCATTGGTTTATTGCTTAAATTTTTGCCTGAGGTTGATGCAGATAGGATCAAGCATGAGTTTCATGAAGGAGAATGTGGAGGCCACCTCAATTGGAAAACCACTGCTAATAAAATCCTTAGAGCTGGTTATTACTAGCCCACCCTCTTTCAAGATGTCCAAAAAATGATAGTTGCCTGCCACAAATGCCAAATCTTTGAAGGCAAGAGAAAATTGCTTCCCTTACCCTTGCAACCAATCACTGTTGAAGCTCCTTTTCAACAGTGGGGCCTAGACTTCATTGGGGAAATCCATCCTGCTTCATCTGCCCAACATAGATGGATACTCATAGCCACTGACTATTTCACCAAATGGATAGAAGCCATCCCTTGTAGGAATGCCATAGACTCAGTTATCATAAAATTTATTAAAGATCATATCCTATCTAGATTTAGCTGTCTTAGGAAAATTATCACTGACAATGTTGCTACATTTGGTTCTAGAAAGGTAGTTGATTTATGTCATAGATATCATATTGTGCTTGGTCATTCCACAGCTTATTACCCTCAAGGTAATGGGTTGGCAGAGTCTTCAAATAAGAGCCTGATAAACATAATAAAGGAGTTTATGGAAGAAAATCATAGGTCATGGCACAACAAGTTGGTACATGCTTTATGGGAAGATAGATTGACAACAAAGAAATCAATTGGGATGTCTCCCTATCAGCTGGTTTATGGAGCAGATGCAGTTTTTCCTACCAGTTTAGGAGTGCTAGTGATGAATCTGGTCCAAGAACTACAAACAGAGGAAGATAGTATGATGAGAAGGATAAATCAGACCATACATCTTCAGCAAACCAGGGAAGAAGTTTATAACAGAGCACAGAAAGTACAAGAGAATATCAAAAAGCTGTTTGATAAGAGGACAAAGGCAAGTGATTTCAAAATTGGTGACAAAGTACTCAAATGGGATTCCAGGAGAGAAGATAAGGGAAAACATAGCAAGTTTGACAATTTATGGCAAGGCCCTTACATCATTCAATCTTCCATTGGTCATAATGCATTTTTTCTACAAGATATGGATGGTACAGACCAGTTTGGGGGTCCTGTCAATGGCAGGATGCTCAAACAGTATTTTTGCTAAAACCTCTATTTAAAGCTTTCATTCTTCATTGTAAATATGATAGCTTTTTTTTGTTGGAAAAAAAATAGAAAAGAGAAAAGAGGGCAGATTAAAAGAAGAAAGGTACAAGCCCATACCAAAAAAAGAAAGAAAAATCTGAAAGTGTGCAAGCCTAAATGCCATTACTTGAAAGAGCACTGCTATTTAGTCATACAGCCTAATCATGAATAAATAGATTTCAATTTACTGTTGATAGGTTAGTGAATCATATTTTCCAAAAAAATTAATCTTGTCTTATCAGCAGAATAAATTAAAATAGAAATAAATGGCTCTAATTAGACCAAAACCTAAGCCAAAGAAAAAAAAAAGAACTGGTTCTAACATGCTGAAAATTTGAACTAGGTAAAGAAGAAGAAGACAACTCAAAGAGATCAAAATCAGAGCTGAAAGAAAGAAGGAAGGACTCTCTTTGTTTTCAGATTTTAAGCCTTCCAAGTTTTGTTTTACTTTTCTGCAAATAAAGGTCTATGTGCAGTTTGTTTGGATATCATAGCCATCACAGCAAATCATACAGCTTAATCCTGGTTTGACTGTGTTTTCAATTTCTGTTTTAGAATATAGAGAATGAAATCTGTCAGACAGTTTAATCCTGACAGATAGTAGATTAGGTAGAGAATTTATGAGTTCAACTGTTTAATCTGGGCTCATGGAAGTTATAAGGGTAGATATAGATTAGTTTTCTTACTTCCAATAAAAGAATAAAAATGTTGATGTCAAAATGTTTGCAAGTCCAAGTGCACCTTATGAAGGAAAAATGATAGGAATGTAGGTTGCATAGGTAGAATTTTGGGAGAAAATCATTTTGCTGACAATCTACAGATCATCTTCTCGAGCAGCATGATCATCAAAGAAGAAAGAGGTTGTTAAAGTACAGCAAATCATCAATACACTGGTCTACATTCCAGGGATTATTTATGAGGTTCTTGACACCTCCAAGGAGCTGCCATCCCCAAGTTGGAGCCGTTGTTAGCCATCTATAAATTTTTCATATACTATGATGGCTTAAACAGGTCTATTAGTCTTCAATAAACAAATTTCAAGAAAATCTGTGACTTCTTGAAGCCTTGCTATGTCCATTTGTCCAAGGGATCCATCTTCACAAAAGCCCTGCTGTTATCATGAAGAAAACCGTTTTCAGACTCATTTTCCATCTTTTTTCCCTTTGAAAATCCCTCATTCATCCCTCATTTCTTCAAAAATCCCTTTAAACCATGTAAAACCCCCCTTATAAGGTTTAAAACCCCTTTTTTTACACCTATCAGAACTCCTCAAAAAAGGCTAAAAACCTATTTTTCGGCTTATTTTCCGACTTTTCAAACATTGGGTCTTAAGCGCTTTTTGGCTTAAGCCCAAGCCTCTTTTTCGTCATATAGCCTGGTCCTGTGACCAAGCGCTAAACCCCATCGGTGCATCGCACCTCGGCAAGTCCCTTTTCCACCTTCAAAAACCTTTTTCCCCTATAGATGCGCTTTACTGATTTAATCCTAGCTGATGATCTCATTTTCAATCCGACAGTTCTCATCACCTCGCTCTGACTCATCGGCATCGCACTTTGGTGATTCCAATTTCCTCTCTTCCGGAACTCTTTCCGCCAATGGCCGATCCGCTGATAAGATCCCAACCATCGATCTCGTTCCAGATCCAACGGCCCTCCATCCATCGCATCCCTCCATCGCATCGGCGCATCGCTCATCAAAAATTCCAGTTCCCTTGCCCCATGACCCTCTTCACCGCTGATGTGCGTTGCTCCAAGTGCATCTCCGCTGTTGATATCGATCCCGATCCGACGGTCCTCTGCCCATCGCTCTGGCCTTTCCCATCATCCATCGCAAATTCAAAATTCCTTTGTTCTCGGACACTCTTCTCCTCCGATCGCCGATTCGCCGAAGTTAATCCAGCCATCCATTTTAACCCAGATCGACGGTGCAGGTTCACTACAGGGGCACCTGACCAAAGTGACCCGTACTCCCCAGTGCCCCCACAATTGACTTAGTTGACTGTGGAAGATCTTCATCCAACGGCTGAGATTTATTACGGGGGCACCCGACCCGCAAACTCGTCTGTACCTCAAGTGCCCCCGCAATATGCATTTTTCTTTCAATTTTGTTTATAACCCTGCTGGTCCCACCCGACCACGCTGGGGCCTTTCATTGTGTTTCCATGTGATTTCCACCGTTGATCTATCTCCCCCCCAAATCCAACGGCCCATAGACATCTTCACGCTCGTTTCTCCGTAGTTGTCCAAAACCCATTTTCAACACAAAATGGGTGGTTTTTAGGAGCATATGTGTCAGCCATTAACACGTATCACGTTCCCCCCACTCATTACCACTTACCACCCAGACCCTACGCGAAAACTGCTGCCCGTTTTCCAATACCGCCATCCTATTCTTCGCGCCCGAAACCTCATTCAAACCTTGGCTTCAGGTTTCGACCATTAAAGCTCATCTCTGCTGCATGCACTTTCTTTGAAATCACTCCTTCGCCTCTGCCAGAGCCCTCTGAAGCAGTTAATCCACATCCACAAGATTTTATAATAGGTTGGTTGTTTTGTGCAGGTTTCATGGTGTTTAAAGGTTTAAAGCCGTCCCACAGTCACTAAAGGTGACAGAGGGCCAAAGGTGAGGATATTTGGGCCATAATAGATTTCAAAAGGGATATTCGGGGTTTATTATTACTGTTTATCAATGTTTCATGAACACTGGTGAATAAATAAACCCTCCAGCGCCTATTAAAGCCACCTGCACACCACAAAGGATTAGAGTGAAGACCAGAAAGGACAACGGTTAAAGCATAAGCCACGTGAATCAAAAGATTAAACCCACAGATAAAGACCGAAGACAACATGAAAGCCTAATGAAGCCTAAAAGCATGAATCTGAGGCCTAATTCAGTTTAAAGTGACAAAGGCAAATAGATCAGCAAAGAAGCCTTGGAATTTTAGATCATCAGGGCAATTAAATCTCCAGAGATCAAGAAAAGGACACTCGTAATCTACTTCACCTTTCAAAGACACCGTGATATCCATCCTGATGATAGAACGTCTTTAAAACTTCCAGCGCAGTTATTACACAGTCATGGGAGGCCTCAGAACTGAAATATGACAATTACTTGTTTCAGAAGTCAAACAGAGTACTTCGGCTACAGTTAGTTTCAAAGAACACACTTTGGAGTTATTACTCGCCTACAAGATATGCCTCAAAGACAGGAAAAATAGCTAAAGTGGTACAAACAGTCAATGCTATGATTATTAAGCAGAATGGGCATCTGAATACCTCTCCCACTCTGTCTTAATTAATATTTATTACCATTTCTGCATAACTCTTCCTCTTGGCACATATATGTATTCACAGAAAATTCACTGTAAAGGGTTGGAAAATTGTTAATTGTTGGAATTGTTATTGAGTAAGAGTTACTGAGTAGTTTTAATATAGTAAGCTGGGAAGAGAAGAATTGGACTGTAGAAATCCATTGGACTCAAAGTATGTAATTGGTTTTGCACATCAAATAAACAAGCAGATTCACTAGATCCTGATCTAAATCATTGGTGATGTTTCTCTCACTGTTATTGTTATCCTCCTTATGTTTCCACTTTGTTCATATTCTTTGATAAAGAACAACAAATATAGATTAGGATTTACTTCTAAAGTACCCTAATTCTAAATGATAAGCTTTATCTTCATGTTTTCTTCTAAATGTGTGTTTGGGAATGATTTCAATAGAGTATAACCAGTCAAGGAATGTTGGTGAGCCCATGTCTTGCTGAGTAGAACTTGAGATGTTGTTCTTGAATGTTATTTTCACTGCATGCTAAGTAGAGTCCTAATCAAGGAAGTTTATGGTTAGCCCTGTCCCTTGTTTAGTCTTAAACAGCTGTTTTGAAGATTTCCCTTAAGAGTATGCCAAAAGTAGGATAGGTTCAAAGTCCTTACTTGATCTTAGGTTACTTTTTATGTTTATCTTAAATGTTTTTTCCCTTGAGAGTGTGCCGAAAGCAGGATAGGTTCAAAGTCCTTATCTGATCTTAGGCTGCCCTTTGTCTCCTATATGTTTTCTTCTTTCACCTCACTTCTTAGTGTTTCATACCACCAACTCAAATTAAAAGATTTTCTAATATAGATGACTTGCCCTTTGAAAACCCTTGAATATTTTTTGTGCAAGTAAACCCTTTTATGACTTCATAGCCCTATGGTTTAGCACGGTTTTTTGACCTATCTTCCCATGCTGAAACATCCTTCCACTTATTTCCTCCTTCACTTCGCATGACCTTCTCATTTAATTATTCCCAACAAACAAACAAAAAAACCCCTTGTACCTCACAACTAGCCTAATATAATATCATAAGACTTAAATATATATCCATTGAAAACACATATAGAGAGATCCCTCTCTGAATCCAGGAGGGCTAGATCCTAGGATTCCAAAGTGGTTCTGATGTTGCCTTGTCATTTAGTATGCCAATCTGCTAAATCACAGGACCCGAACACTATGTATGAAAGAGTCCTTCCTCAAAGGAAGTATCCTCTCCCTCTCCAAATCTGAGGAGAAATCATCCTGCATCATGAAGATGCCATCCTCCATCCCTGCAGCAAACTATGTCAACACAGTATAACTGATGAGAGTGGGTGATACTGAAAATGAGAGAGTGTCTCCCTCCTCCTTGGGTTTATCCCAAACTCTCTGCTCTTTGTTGGACTCCTCCAATTTCTTCACCTCTCCAGAATCCAAGAGTGGTGAATCAAGTGACAAGATGCCCCTCATCAACTCTAGATTAGGTGGCCTCCCAGGTGGAATGCCTCAATATAGTGATACATCAAGTTCAGAAGTGGATTGTATGTATGAGTGGACTGATTTGCCCCTCCCTTCACTATGAATTACAGTCTCCTCCTCTGGTACAGAATCTTTCCGGAATAGATAAGGGTGTATCAACCCTTAATGTTGATCCTTCTCTTCCTCCTCCATCTCACAATCCCCAAAAACTGTTACATATGGCTCCGAAATTGTGCCTTGGTTTCCACATGTTGAAACATTTGGAACTCCTTGGAAAGATACAAGGGCTCCTATAATAGAATCAATGGCTCCCCTTTCACCTCCATGTGGTGATGGATCTCCTCCCAATGGGACAGCGTTGTTAGATCTCTTATGCTCATCCTCCCCATCAATAATTGAGATTACCTCGTCATCAAGGAGAGACCCTAGATCTTGGTAATCTCTTGAAGGAAGTACCTCCATGAATTCACAAATGGAAGAGGGCCCTTCACATAATTGGGATCTTGCTCTTAGCAAGCTATCATATATGTTTACATCCCCTTTAGAAATATAGAATGGAGTTTGTTTCATGGTTCCCTCCAATGCATGCAAAGTGTTTGATGTTTTGATACATAGAGTTTCACAGTGATTTTCATCAAATTTCCTCACCAACCCTTTAGTGAATCCATCATATGATTCTAAATTTGCATGATAACATGAAATATAATTTTCAAACCACCAACCATGAGCCATACCTTTAAGTTGCACCGCTGCTCCTCCAATGGCCTCATCTTCTTCCTCCATTCTCCCTGTAGTGCAAGTGGGCAATGAACTGTGTTGTGGATCTGCATGTGTGGCTGAATTCCCACACCCATAATAATAGTAGCTATGGCTTGCTTCATCTTCAAACCCTCTCAGAAACTTTCTGCAATTCTACCTTTCTGTCTCCTTGAGATCTTCTATGATAGCTTCCATATTTTGGAAAATAAGTAGGGATATCTCCTCTTTTGTCATTCCTCTTTTCTTATTTCCTTTGTACAACTCCTCTCCTATGTGAGGAGCTTCTCCTTCTACTGTAATATTATCTTGGGTGAACAGGCTGAGCCAAGATTAATGCTCTAATACCACTGTAATGTTCCTTTTTCAAGATTTTCTGCAATATGGTCCACAAGGACGCTGTATAAGGAAGGAAATGAAAAAATAAGGTAAAAGGGGACTTGGATCCCTTAGTTAACACAACATAAATTACACTTCTAGCATTTTAGCTCAAATAAATCCCCCTAGGTGGGTTATACAAACCTCCCACACCTAGGTATCTTAGAAATGTGCCCAAAGAGTGAGCTACGACAATATATGAACATAATCATGAAACTCTGCAAATATGAATATGAAATAAAAGGGATTATGATGCAGCCAACATTATATTATGATCTCAACAATAATACAAAAGAAAATCATGAGGGACAAGTCACTCAAGCTATTGGAATCAATCTCCAATGATCAAACTATGAAATACATGAGATGCTGCAACTGCACAAAATGCCAAGGGGTAGTGACTGCGCAGTCTCTATGAGAGTAGTAGCTGCTGAATACATAAAAAATGATAATGAGGCTGAAGGATACAAATAAATTCCCAGGAATAGAAGAATGGGCTCCAATACAAGATTTCTAGCCAATCTAGGAGAGATTGCTAGAAATGCTAGAGAATGTACAAGGTGACAATTAACTTGTCACTGCAACTGAATCAAAATATGAAATGAGGCTGTAGAAGATCTGAAGTACTAGTGCCCTCCTCTAATATTGTCTCTAAGAAAAAGGCTAATCCCTTTACTCAGAAACAACTCCTCCTGATGAGCTCAAATGACCCTTCCAGCAACTGCCTGCAGAAATAATGCAGATCTAGCTAGAGACTATGCTGTGAGGGAAGAAGGATGGTTGGCCTAATGCCAATGATATAAAAATAAGCCCGGGAGACCTCCTCAATGATCCTCCAATAGATATCCAAGCCCTCCACTAGAAAACAAGCCAAGGGAAGCCTCAACATATCCTCTGTTGCTGCACCCTGCAGCACAACGTTATCCTGCTCCAGGAATAACGTTGTGACTGAAGGAGGTAGCTTAGCCAAATGCTAGAATGAGGAAATGGAGCTCACAAACCCTCTCCTTCCTTAAGGATGAGGTATGGATTCCCGACCAGGAACACCCTTGTGCTCAAGATCACTGCAACCCTGCTAAACAGCTCGGGTATGCAAGTCTAAGCATACCATACGAAAATGATAAAGCAAAAGCATGAATAACAATGGCTCTTCTCCTCTTCTTATATAGCAAGTGATCCTCTCCACCACGGTTCCCATCCACATGTGCCTTCCAATTCATGCATGTGATCCTCCTCTAAAACTGCACAATCCACCAAGGAGATACATTGTATCTAGACAATGTATGTGGACTTGGTCAAAATGACTAGATCAAGCATGATCCAATCCTGTTCACACCATGTGGTGCTCAATTTAGCTGCTTTATTCTTCCTCCTTTCACATGAGGAGTGTTTATTATTCCTTCTCAGGGATTATGGGGCCTCCTTACCCATTTTATTTAACTAAATAAAATACTGCTAACTATAATGTTCCTTTTAGCTTGAGGCTAAAAATTGGGAACATTATAATTTTTATCGATTTTAGAGCCAAAGGAGGAAAGAGGGACACGTGGAACACCATACAAGTTCACTCTACTGAACCAATCCATAATTAGGTCATTTTAGGAGATTGGGCATAACTTTGTCTTGAAAAATCTAAATCAGGTCAGAACTGTGGCATTTGAAATAAGCTTCAGAGGGCTACTACAGGGCCAAATTTCAGATACTGAGGATCTGCAATTATAGAGATAATTCAATTTCAATATTGAGCTCCTCAAAATCAAGAAAAATTTGTGTATGTTTTTTTTTTCTGAATTGCATAAGTCTTGTTTGAAGAATCAAGTTGAATTGATTCCAACGGCATATTTTAGAATAGATATCAATCTTGGGTTCTAGAATTCCCCCTAAAAATAATTCAACACCCATTAAACCTTTATAAGGCTCTACCATGACTCATGAATAAAAAGAATGGCAACATGACATATCAAAATTACAAGAGCAAGTGCAACAAATTTCTCGCAAAGAGCAACAAAAAATGACATAGAAGTTTTGAAGAAAGGCATGGAAACTAAGATGGATGGTTTGAAGAAAGGCATGGAATCTAAGATGGATGGTTTGAAGAATGGCATGGAACCTAAGATGGATGGCATGGAAGCTGGCATGGAATCTAAGATGGATGACATGAAAGCTAAGATCGATGAAAAAATGGAAAACATGAAGAATGATCTAAAAGCAGACATGGAGGTTTGACAAAGTTGATACAAGAAATGTTTCCTAATGGTGAAAAGATAGTAGAGAAAACTCATGATGAGAACAAAATAAATGTTAATCATGATTTCATAAACTCTAATGTTGGAGGGAAGAACCACCATATTCCAAAAATGGATATGAGGAAGTTTGATGGAAAGGATCCCATAACATGGATACTACAGATGGAGCAATATTTTGATCTCAATAATGTGAAAAACACACAAAAGGTGCGCATTGAAAAATTACATTAAGAACAAAATACATTTGAATGGTATCAATGGCTTTGCTCCCGTAAAAAAATGGTCACTTGCCCAATTTTTACAGAGGAAATGATAGAACACTATGAGGATACAAAGAGCAACACCTTCTTTAGCCAATTGATAAATCTCAAACAAAAGGGTTCAGTGGGGGATCACATTGAGGACTTCCAAAAATTGAATATAAGGGTAACTAATATTCCAGAGGAACACAGGATTGATGTCTTCATAGGGACTTTAAAGGATAACATCCAACATGAAGTTCGCATTTGGGAACCTAATTCATTAGAGAAGGCATTCAGGTTGGCAGTAAAAATTGAATGTAAAATTATGACAACAAGGAAGCCTACCACTCACATCTATAAAGATGGAAGTGTTGCTACTCCTAGATTTCCACAACCTACAAGATTGACACCACAAAAATTGGAAGAAAAAAGAGTAATAAGGCTTTCCTACAGTTGTGATAGCAAATACACTAAAGGTCATAAGTGTGCCGAGAAGAAATTATTTTACATAGATTGTGAAGAGGAGGAAGAAAATGAACAAGAAACTTCAAAAGAAGAGGATATACACCAGGAACCAACCCTAGAAGAAGAAGAAATGAGTCTGACCATATCATGTAATTCATTGGCAGGAATTACCGCTCCTCAAAATCTCAAGATAGAAGGCTATATCAAGAAGAAAAATGTAATAGTGTTGATTGATTCGGGTAGTACCAATAATTTTATTCATTGTAAGTTAGCCAAGGAATTGAATTGTTTCCTATACCCAGCACCAGAATGTCAAGTGATGGTTGCAAATGGAGGAACTATAAATTTCTCTGGAAAATGCCATAATATCAAGCTAGCCATGGGAGAATATGTATTGAATATTCCAATGCTTTCTATTCCAATGGGAGGTGTTGATGTTGTACTAGGAGTACAATGGTTACAATCTTTGGGGATGGTAGCTTTTAATTTTCAAGAACTTTTCTTGAAATTTTTTTCAGAAGGAAAGGAAGTCGAATTACGGGGTATTGCGGGGAAGCCAGGAAGGATAATAAGTTCTAATGTCATGACAAAGCTTCTAAAGAAAGAACAACGAGGCGTAATTGCACAATTATGCTCACTAGAAGTTCCAACATCAAAATCATCTATTTCTGCAGATCTCCAACAAGTCTTGGACAATCATTCCAAGGTGTTTGAAACTCCCAAAGGACTCCCACCTATTTTTGATCATGATCATGCTATTCATTTGATTCCAGGAAGTGTTCCTCCAAACATCAGGCCTTATAGATATCCTTATGTCCAAAAGAGCAAAATTGAACGTATGATTACAGAAATGTTAGAGGCGAGTATAATTCAACCTAGTGAAAGTTCTTTCTCTGCTCCTATAGTATTGGTACACAATAAGGATGGATCATGGCACATGTGTTCGAATTATAGGGAGCTCAATAAGCTCACCATTAAAGATAAATTTCCCATTCTGTGATTGATGAATTATTGGATGAATTACATGGAGCAATTTATTTTACCAAGTTGGATCTTCGTTCAGGATATCATCAAATTAGAATGAAGACTGAAGATATTCCAAAAACAGCATTTCGAACTCATGAGGTCATTATGAATTTTTGGTCATGCCTTTTGGCCTTACCAATGCACCTTCTACATTTCAAGGGTTGATGAATTCCATTTTCAAACCCTTCCTTAGAAAATTTGTGCTAGTATTTTTTGATGATATACTAATCTACAACAGGTCTTGGAAGGATCATGTTCAACATGTTGACAGGGTGCTCAAACTATTGGAGGAGAAACAATTATATGAAAAAGCATTCAAATGTTTCTTTGGAGTACAAGAGGTGGAATATCTGGGTCATATTGTACCTCACGAGGGTGTTAAAGTAGAACCTAACAAAATTAAAGCCATTAAGGAATGGAAAGTCCCCACAACCATAAAGCAGTTGCGTGGGTTTCTCAGGTTAACATGGTATTATCACAAGTTTGTTAAGAATTATGGGGGAACAGCAGCACCTCTAACAACATTATTGAAGAAAGATGCATTTTCATGGAGTACTGAAGCAACTAAGGCCTTTGAACATCTTAAAGAGGCAATGTGCCTAGCTCTAGTCTTAGCTACGCTAGACTTCACAAAAACCTTTATTGTGGAATGTGATGCCTTAGGAAATGGAATTTGTGCCATTTTAATGCAAGAAGGAAGACCCATTTCTTTTGAAAGTCATCCAATCAAAGGAAATTATTTATAGAAGGCTATTTATGAGAAGGAAATGTTGGAAATACTACATGCACTAAAGAAATGGCGACCTTACCTAATGGGAAGACACTTCAAGGTAAAAACTGATCATGATAGTCTTAAACACTTTTTGGAACAAAGACTATCATCAGAAGAGAAGAAAAAATGGGTCACAAAAATTTTGGGTTACGACTTCGAAATCATCTACAACAAAGGGAAGCTAAATGTTGTTGCAGATGCACTCTCAAGAAAGGATGAAGAGGTGGAAGCATTGCTTTGTGCCATTTCTATTATCCAACCAGATTGGATAATCGAAGAAAGGGATGAATGGAAGAAGGACAAAGAAGTGTGGACACTCATTCAAAAATTGCAACAAGATCCTAGTACATCTGATACATATAGTTGGAAAAATGATTCCTTATGGTACAAATATCGCTTATATATTTGCAAGAATTCCCAACTAAAAAAAAATATTCTTTCGGAATTGTACACTTCTCCTTTAGGAGGACACTCGGGATTTTTAAAAACTTATGACAGGGTGAAGAAATAATATTTTTAGGATGGCCTAAAATCTGATATTCAAGAGTTTGTGGTGGAATGTTTGGTTTGCCAGCAAAATAAATTTGAAACAATTAAGACCCCGCGTCTTCTACAACCTTTATCCATTCCAAGTCAACGTTGGGAGGAGATTTCAATGGATTTTATCACAGGTTTACCTAAGTCCAAAGGAAAGAGTGTCATCATGGTGGTAGTTGATAGAATTACCAAGTATGCACACTTTTGTGTGTTATCTCATCCATTTAAAGCAAGTACAATTTCTAGTGCATTTATGGAAACAATTCAAAAGGTACATGGAAACCCGAAGATTATTGTAAGTGACAGAGATCCCATTTTTACAGGAAATGTTTGGATGGAATTATTTTCTTTTTTGGGTACTCAACTAGCTCATAGCTCATCTTATCATCCTCAATCCGATGGTCAAACTGAGATAGTGAATAAATGTTTGGAAGGATATCTTCGTTGTTTTGTATCTGATAAGCAAGAAAAATGGATCAAGTGGTTACCTCTCGCTGAATGGTGGTATAACACTTCCTTCCATACTACAACAAAAATTACCCCATTTATGGCACTTTATGGATATCATCCACCGTCCATCACATCTTATTTAAGGGAAAATTCTAGGGTTCAAGCAGTGGAAGATCACATCGAGCATCAACAAAAATTCTCCAACTCTTAAAGGATAACCTAAATTTGGCACAAAATCAAATGAAACAACAGGAAAATCAACATCGCAACTATTAGTCATTAGTAATTTTTGCCTTTGAATATGACTAAATGCTTATCCTAGATTTCTAGAAACAAAGTTCATGAACATTGTGAGTTCTAGAAATCTCACTGCCTTCATTATCCTTAGGATAATTTTTTCACTATTTCATCATCCCATCATGTCAAGGTCAGCTCACTACTCCCAAAGGACCCATCATCAGCTCATGCCACTCATTATCACTATGTTTTTCCACCTTTTGCCTCAGCCCTCTATTTTGGTTTGACTAACTCTTCCATTTTCCATCTAGGGTTTTTAAGGGAATTTTTTCTTGGTTTCATGACCTCCATGGTTAAACATCAACAAGGCTTGTATCCTGATTCTCTTACACCCCTCCTATCCTTAATATAATTTCATAAACACTTCCCATCACTCCTATCCCTCAAACTCATCATTTTTCTATAAAACCTAGCCTATTGCTACAATTTGATACTTTTCGAGACTATACCTGTGTTTTTCCCTTTTGGACCCTTTCCCCTCACTCAATTATTGAAATTCCACTTTCCCCTACTCTCTAACATCTATCCCTATCCCCCGAAATTTCCCCAAGAAATTAGACAACACTTAACCCCTTCATTCCCCTCCCTCTACAAGGTGGTCCTAAATCCCCTACACCAAACCCTAATTTCCTCTTCCAACTAAGCTAGTGTTTGTTATGGAAATGAGGAATAAGAGAAAAGGATCCATTTGATAGACCATATAAGCAATCATAAGTCCATAACAACTCATAAACATCATGCCTCCATCATTTTCCAAGAATTCATTCCAAGGGCAAAGTCATTTGCCACACCTAGGGTCAGTTTTGTTTAAAAATATGTTTCTGACCAAAAAAAGATGAATTTAGAAAAATTGAGAGATTTTTTGGTCCAACATATGGCAAATAAGACAAAAATCCTTTGTTTTTTACACAGGTATCATGTTTTGGGAGAAATGTCAAAAATACAGGTGTCACAGGAGAATTTCTGCACTACTAGAGTAACCTTGGGAAAATTAGGTTTTCTCATAGCTGGAGTATCCAAATGATTTAATTGATGGATAAAAAGACAAATATACTTGAATAGATTTCCAATGATCTATCATGAGCTCAGTTTGGAGTTAAGGAAGGCCTCCAAAAGTTGTCTACACCACCACTCTGCATTTTTGCACCATCACTCAGCATGCTTTGACCAGTCTTGGGAAACTCAACTTTTGACAGGGCAAAGAAACTCTAATAAGGGAAAAACTAGTATATTTGGAGATTAGACAGGATACACTTTCCAACACGCTATCACAAACCCAAATCCGACTTTGGGAAGGTCCTCACAAATATTATGCAAGTTGACCCTTTTTTGGCGCTGCGCAAATAAGTGGCGCTGCGCTAATCCATGGGCAGGACTACCCGGCGCTGCACTAATGCAAAGGCTCCTCAAACAAGGAAAGAACTTGCCCCAAGGCTAAAATTCATCCTCCAGGCTACATTCAAAGAATAACAAGGTCAACTAATTTTTCCAAAACTTATCAAAATCCATTCAAGAAAGGCCTCCTTGGCCAAAGCACAAATTATGCAAGGGACAGCTGCCCTTGTTCACATTTATGCAAAAATGATCAAGTTGGTCATCAGTATAAAAGAGGTAAGGTATTAAGATGAATCATCACAACAATACATCCAAAACAAAGAGAAAGGCAACAGGCATGTGTTTAAAGAGAATCAGGGTTTTTTGACGATCGGAAAAATAATGTTGCCAAAGCAAGGAACCATCACAAAAACCATCAAGACAGAAGGAAAAGAAACACAACCAAGGACACATTGAATATTTTCAGAAATAAAGAGTGAACTTGGAAGGGTTATAGAGAACTTAGAAGACAACACTGTTTATTTTTCTCTAATAGCCCTAAAACCTAAGAGTTTGGGAAAGATGGACAGAACAGGTCCAAGAAAAATGATAAGTCCTCCTTCATAACAGTAGATGGCATCCAAAAGTTATCCAAGGTGTCCCTTAGGGTTTGTCAAAGGCAACACTGCTTCACCTGCACCAAAGAGAGAAATGGCGAATAATATCAGTTTAAGAGGCTAACTTCGCAAATGCAGTCAAAGGTCTTCAAAGTAAACAAAAGAAGGCAAGCATATGGTTAAGTATCAAAGAGAGAAATCAAGTTGAAACCTAAGGTTATTTTTCAGAAAATGAGGTATCAAACTCCAAAAAGGCACTAAGGGATCAAAGGAAAATGTAATATAGGCACCTGCAGAAAATCAAAAGTGGCCAAGTGAAACCATGGCATGGTATGATTTTTTTTAAACGTTGTGGCAAAATAGGTATGTTACTGCCTAAAAAATCAGTAAGGAGATAAAGGGACATGTTCAAGTCAATTGCACTTAGAAGGGCCAAAAAGGATAAAACTGTGTTTTCAATTTGTCAATGGCATGCCTAAAGAAGTTTGAATAAGTGCCCAGGTTTTCAAAGGTAAAAGGGATGAAAGAGGCCTTTACACCCCCTCAGCCAACCATCACCAGAAATAAGAAAAAGTACTTTAAAGAGAACCTTCAAAAATCCCTATAAAAGATAAAAAGTTATCAGTCCAAGAAAAAAGATTGAAAACATAGTAAAGTTGGTTTTCAAGTTTAATTTATTTTTACCAAGGAGTATAAAGGTGTTTTGATCTCATTATTAAGCTCATTCAGCACTTGCAAAGGAGAAAGAAGTTTCAAGGAGAAAAACTAGGATTTTTAGGCTAATTCTGGGTAGAGTTTTATGGCGCCGTGCAAATAGAAGGCGCTACGCAGATACAGGGCGGCGCTACGCAAACCGGCCCTCCACCCATTCAATTTTGAATGGCACTGTGCAAATAACCCCGGTTCTATGCAAATACCGGGCACTGCGCAAATGCAGGCCCGACTTTCCCAAGACTGACAGAAACAACACACTAACCGACACCTTTGAATGACCACCCAACACCTCTGTAAAAACCACCCAACGCTACGCAAACACTCCACCTGAATCGCTCAAGAGACTGGAAGACAGTGCACGCAACTGGCGCTGTGCTAACTATCATGCAAGCCCTGTCGGCGCTGCGCAAATGGCCCAACCTGACAGCTCGGGCAGGATGTTGCACAAACGCAGAGGAACTTCAAAGGGCAGAATCTCTTGCCCTAATTCAATTTTCTGTCTTCCATTTTGATCTCCAAAGTCTACAAGCAGGCCAAAAATTAGTAAGTTGCATCCTCCCCTTGCTCCAAAGAAATTTTCACATGAATTCTAGTTTTTTATGGCTTTAAGTGCTCAAAACCCTAAGAGGGTAAACCCTAGGTCCTGCCTAGAAATGAACCTATGTTCTTAACCTTCTTAGACCAGCCAGAATCGCATGAAGATCAGGTCGAAGGTGATGACATTAGTAAGGAAAAAACAGAAAATTAATGATAAAGAATAAGAGGATGACAGTGGAGATGAGGAAATTAGTGAGGTAGAAACATAAAATTAATGATAAAGAACAAGAGGATGACAGTGGAGATGACGAAATTAGTGAGGCAGAGATAGAGATTAATGAGGAATATTAGGAGGATAATGATGATGAGGAAGAAGGCAAATGAAGGCTTGGACCTACAAAGAAAGATGACAAAGTATTATGCCAAGAAACACAAGCTTGTTTGTGCCAAACTGAAGGAAGCCCTCCATGACGCCCAAACCCTAAAGGAGGAAAAAGAGCATGACAGCCTTGGAGTTTTGGCTGAATCTTCTCAATAGTTTTCCAAGACCACTTAAGGAAGGTCTCCACCAAATTTGAGAGAATTTGGAGCAAATTTTATTTTTTGAGATTTTTGAGCTTCATTTGTGCAGCGCCATTGGCGCTATGCAAACACGTGGAGCATCCTCAAGAGAAGAACTTGAAATTTTTAGATTTCTCTCAACCTGCACATCATGCCCACCAAATTTCAAATGATTTGGAGCAAGTTTTACCCCTCAAAAGGTCAAAAAACCTCACTTTTTCCACCTTTCTGCCACTGTTTTGGGCATAGCGCTGCGCAAATGAAAGTTTGGGTATTTTTGACTTTTTGACTAAGCTAGAGGAGATGGATCTGGAAAATACAAGCATTTTTGGAAATTAGACTCATTAGGCTTTCCAACGAGCCATCATGGAGCCAAATATGACATCGGGAAGGGGTCCAAAACTTGGTCACAAAAGACTTTATTTTCTGTTTGAAAGTGGTGCTACGCAAATGGGATGTGTAGTGTGTTTTGGACCAAAAGTCAACAAAACACACTCATTTATTACAAAATGATATTTTTGAGTTTTTTGAGGAAAAACTCTCTAGAGTTAGGTGCAACAAGTTATTATAGCATTTATTTCTTAGGATATTATGTGCCTTGGGCCTTGCATGGTATCTTGGCCATAAATGACATTTATGGGTGAATTTGACATTTTCCTACCTTATTTAGGGTTTTTTCCCTCTCTTGCTAAGATAAATAGAGCATGAGGGCTTCATTGTAAATGTTGGCATTTGATGAACTTGGAGAGCAATACATGGTTTTTATGAGCTTGGAGAAGAAATTGGTTTTGTGAAGTTGATGAATGGCTTGCTTGGATTGAAGATGGAGAAGCTTGTTTGCGGGATTCCTAAGCTTGGTTAATGGTGATGTCTTCTTAATTTGTTTATTTTTTCTTGTTATCAATATGTTTCACTCTTCTTAGCTGCTATAGAACAGAAAAGTATAGGTTTAGAAATGCTCTTTGAAGCACCTTATTCCTCCTGTTTGCTATGGCCTTAATGTTTTCCTCTGCTGGGTGTGTTTGAGGAATTATTAATTGCTCCTCAAGCCTCTTTATGCTTGATTGTTTTATTTATGGATTAATATGTTTGTTAACAAATATGATTCATGGTAAGCCCTGCTTATTTGAGACTGTCTAAAACTCTGTTTTGGAACCTTTCTTTGAAGTATTGCTAGCTAGGTTAAGTCAAAGAGGTCTTGTTCTGATCTTGCCCTTTTTCTATGCCTATCAGCTTGCCTTAGAGTTCCTTATAGCTTGATCAACAATGTTTAGGAGTTCCCTCTTTGCTTGATTAAATTTATTATGCTATCTTATATGTTTTCCCAAATTCTGAAGGTGAATTTACTAAAGTTAGAAGCTCTTATGCTTTCTATGTTTCATTAGAATGTTTATCTTGGATATATATTTGTTTAAAGTATTATCATTGAGTAAATGGTTTGCCCTATCTCATGCTTAGTATCTTTTTCTTATCATATTTAAGACCTTATTTTTCATAGGTAAATGACAAAGGATACCTCACTGCCCTTTGCCCTACCTTGTTTTTCCCAAACTTGATGTCCACCCCACCTCACACATTACCTTAAGGATCTATTAACCTTGCTAGATTGGCCCTACAACACACTCTAATTCATCATTGAGACACTTATGACTTTCATTGACTCCATAGCCCAATGATTTAAAGACCTCTCACTCCACCTATTCCACTTGACCATCTTACCCAACCAAAACAATCAACAAACCCTACACTTAACAACTAGCCTAAAATAAAACATCTAAAGTAAACAAGAACACATCCTTTGCATCTAATAGAGAGATCCCTCTCTGAGTCCAGGAAGCTAGGTCCTAGGACTCCAAAGACTAGTTCCATGTTACCCTGCCATTTGGTATACCAATCTTCCAAATCACGGGACCCTAACAACAACGAGAGAAGTTTTGATGTAGGAGACTGGGTATTTTACGGCTACAACCATACAAACAGATGTCCCTCAAGCAATCTAAGAAGGATAATAAATTATCACCAAAGTACTATGGTCCTTACAAGGTGTTGTAAAAGATTGGTACTATGGCATACAAATTGGAGCTTCCTACTTCTTCGCGAGTGCATCCAGTTTTCCACATTTCATGCTTAAAGAAGGTTATAGGGGACAAACTTCCAATTCAAAAAATATTACCAGAACTTTATGAGGAAGGAAAAATCATATTGGAACCTGAAATAGTCACTAAAACAAGAACTCAATAGCTACGAAATCGATCAATTTCAGAGTATCTCATCAAATGGAAGAACTTACCCACTGAAGATTCTACATGGGAGGATGAGAATTTTATACAGAAGCACCCGGAGCTACTCAAGCGTTGGGGACAACACTTTTTTGAAGGAGAGTAGCATGTTAGGTCCCTATATTACTAGTATAGTCCCTTATTGTTGTTAGTGTAGCCCCCTTATTGTTATTTTTGTACCCCTGTAACCCCCATATTGTTATTATTGTGCCCTTACATTTTATTGTTAGGTCGGCTTGGATTATATTGTGGCCCCATGGACTCCTATATATAGAAAGGAGGTTTGGTCATTTGTATCATCCAAGAATTGTTCATTTATGTAATGTATTGGAGGTTTCCCCCTTGAAGTGGCTTATTTCTAAGGCGTTGATCTCTCTTTTATTTTACTTTTGGAGCTGGTTTCATAACAAGTATTCACCATATATGTATGTTGAAAAACAATATACTTAAGGACTTTAAGATAGATTGTTGTTGAAGATGAAAGTGATTGCATTTCTATCTTATTTGAAGGATGAATATAATTTGTTTTTAATTAATATTTTTATATCATATACGAAAACAATATTATTAAGGATTTTGATCAATTCTTAATCAAATTAAAATAATTAAAATATTAAATAATCATACTTTTATCATTATTCATTATATATTTAAAATAATCAACATTTTATATAATCATAAATTTATCCTTATTCGTAATATATGTATGTTGAAAAACAATATACTTAAGGACTTTAAGATAGATTGTTGTTGTAGATGAAAGTGATTTCATTTCTATCTTATTTGAAGGATGAATATAATTTGTTTTTAATTAATATTTTTATATCATATATGAAAACAATACTATTAAGGATTTTGATCAATTCTTAATCAAATTAAACTAGAAATTGCACCATATATTGCAAAGGAAACGTTGTAAAGCATTAAAAAAAGAAATAGTAGTATAGAGTAAGTTGAGTTTTAAGGTGGTGAAGGAGTTGGAGCTTAAGAATATGCATCATTTTGGGAAGGCTTTGGTAGCTAGATGCATATGGAGGCTCATATCAAATAAGGGTCTATGAAGCTAAGTTATCCTCTAAGAGTACAATGAACCTAATTCATTAGAAGACCTTCCAAAAATACTCATAATATAATTTGTTGATATGTTGGAAGGGCATTGTCCAAGCCTTGATGAAGAAGTTGAGTTTTAAGGTGGTGAACGAGTTGGAGCTTAAGAATATGCATCATTTTCAAAAGGCTTTGGTAGCTATATGCATATGAAGGATCATATCAAATAAGGGCCTATGAAGCTAAGTTATCCTCTAGAAATACATTGAACCTAATTCATTAGAAGACCTTCCAAGAATACTCATAATATAATTTTTTGATATGTTGGAAGGCCATTGTCCAAGCCTTCCATCTTGTGTGGAATTGCCTACTGTGGGAAGTGGTTAATGGAGAAAGAGTAAAGGTAGGAGCTAATCCTTTCTGGGGTTGGAAATGGAGAAGATTATAAAGTCCTTGAAAACAACTATAACTTAAATTATACAACCTTCCTAGAATCCTATTGTAACACATATATATACTCTTTCAAAATTTAAACATATTAAATTATAAAACTATACCAAAAACAAAAAACAAAGAAGCTGATAGTCCCATAAACTATTTTTTGTGTCGTAAACAATAAAATATCATTCATTTATACTATTACAACCATTTTACCGAACCATTTCAAATGAATTGATTACCTAACCATTTCAAGTAAACTCAACTCATAAATACCCTTTCTATGAGAAACTTTTACATACATTTCTATAATAGACTTTTAAATATAAAGAATCTACACTACCAAAAAAATTGACAAATAAAATGCCAATGTAAACATTTAAAACGTGTGGACCCACTTTCTTATTTTCAAACCTAACACGTAGCAATCGTTTACACGTGGCAATTCAACATTTATCCAATCACTGTTCACTGCCAATAACAGACCGTCAAGTCCACACAAATCATAACCAAACTTGGCACAAAGTCAAACACACTTATCAGGGCAAGAATCTTCGTGCTTGGATTATTATTCAAATGGGAGAGCGAGGTCACAGATTCAATTAGCGACAGCTGGGATCAGTACCTATGTGAATCGTGTTTTTTTCCTTGCAGATCGTGGGGTCCCCTGGGAATTGAGTAGATTTTTTACTCTGCCTCGCCTGCATCAATCTCAATAAATAGCAGGGACTCTATATAAAATACATATATACATTCAATCAATGATAGAAAACAACATGCAAATTTCATACCTTGAAATTGGCCAAAGCATTTGGCATTATCCTTGTCCTCACTGAGGATAAATAGTTCCCCATATTGAATTATAAAGTTCATAAATCATGCAAATTTCATACCTTGAAATTGACCAAGGAAATAGTTGTTGTCTTCATCGAGGGAAAATAGTAATATAACATAAAAAATTCTTATATGCTTTTACTATCAAAGAACAGATTAGCTTACCACAGGGCAATAGATGCAAGAGAGTAATTCTTCATGCAAATGAATCAAGGATTGCATTCAACTTTGACCACACCAACTCATACTCATAATTAGATTTGTGCCCATGGAATTTCCAAAAGATAGTATTTTCACCCTAGAGTACCAAACACCCTTCACCTAATCTTTTTACTTATAAGAAAAAGTAAAACAACAAAATCTAATTTATTAGATTTTGACAGAAATTTATTCGAATTAAAAATTGAATTATAAAATTAGACAAGACTTTATAAAATTCAAGACACAAAATCCATATATACAATTTAGAAAAACACATTTTAATAAACAAATCATTACAATTTGACCTAAACAGTTTAATTTGGCCAAAAAATATGTAGTCCATAATAATAATTAATCACATACTGGCCCATAGTGAAATTTGATACAAATAAAAAATTGTACAAAATGATACTGGCCAATTTTTGAAGCCAATAATTATACAAAATAGTAGAGGGTCGTTTCACATAGCAATGAATCAATTGCAGGAAAACTAAACACATCACACTCGTACAAAAACACGTTTGTTGGATATCAATAAAGGCGAACCCTGTAAGCAACATCAACTCCAATTACTTTTGAAATAAATAAAGTCATTAAAAAATCAAAAAGTTATGTACTATTATTATAATTAAATAGAAAGAAAAAAATATATAATTAAACCTGAATAGCCTTTAAAACTGAATCCCTGGATTCAAATAAGATAAAAGCAGAGCCACCCAGTCCCTGACAGTTCAAAATATTAGGGTCTTAAAATTAATCTAAAGATAATTCCTCTCCGCTTATATTTCAGACGTTTCAAAATTTTCAGAAATAAAATGTATGTAAAGAAAGAAAAAACGATAGGCACACCTCATTCGTCAGTTGAATTTTTCCAGGTTTGATATTTCCAAACTTCTTAAACTCCTTTTCAAGACGAGATGCAGAAATGTTGGGAGGCAAATTCTCGACGTATACTATTGGCCCTATTCCTCCTGCTTCAAAAGTTGCCAACGAGAAAGTCATTTAAGATTAATGCCACGATTTATAGTTCAAATTCAGAAAACACATTTATCTTAAAAATAATATAACGATTCCTTTAAATATATGGAATCAAATAATATAATGATATCTATAAATATATGATACAAAAGCTATACTAATTGCGAATCAATTGGTCTAATGGCAAATCAGTTGGTTGAAAATATGTTTGAATCACACTAATGTAAGGACTATTTTATTTGAGAATATTTCAAACTAGTTAAATTTATTAACCTTTTACATTCAGTTTATCAATAATCACACCTGACATAAATAGGACATAAATATAGGATAGAGAAGCTATATTGACAGCAAATCAATTGGTTGAACAAATATTTTAATCACACTAATAACAAATATCTCAATTACATTAGTATAAGAATTATTTTATTAGATAACTCTTTAAATAAATTAAATTCAACATTCTCTTATATTCTTTTTGTTATTTTAAAGCAAGACCGCAAAAATG
The DNA here is from genome assembly GCA_034641835.2 of Pinus albicaulis. Lineage (NCBI taxonomy): Eukaryota > Viridiplantae > Streptophyta > Pinopsida > Pinales > Pinaceae > Pinus > Pinus albicaulis. Next base: position 165,582,533 of record CM076571.1, on the reverse strand, counting down.
ATATACAGAATTTATAGAGGTGCGATGATGCCAGACATGACCATTATGTTACCAATTGCCCTTCATGGGAAACCATAATGTCCCGATCGAAGCATGAGGTCCAAAAAATCTTGGTGGTAAACAATTTTTTGATAGAGTATCTGTTTAACATAAGGTATCAGTACAATGAATTCACCAACATCCATGTCCCCAATTGATCTGCAAAGGCACAGACCACCAGGCCAGCATCGTAAAGGACCAACCTGAAACAACACAATACAACATTTGGCAATATGCTTGGCCAAGAAAAGTCAACACGAAATTAAGTCAAGAATAGGAGAAATAAGCAAATGACATCTTCCATGTGTCATGTAAAGCGAATTCATCTTTCAGATGGTTATATATACAATTATGTGATTACCTCGGCACCAGCAATGCCCCGGGTTCGAATCACCGCCGTGCTCTGCCAAAGTGCAGTCTAAAGGAGGAATGTCTGCTCCATTGTCAACGTTTGAAGAGCGTCAAGCCGCCCTAGTTGCGGAGGTTCTTGACAGAGGAATTTCGTGTAACGGGAATGATACTGCGCAGGACGAGCAGGGGCAAGAGCCACTGCATGTACATCGTCCACTTGAAGACGGTCATAAATATTTGTCAGCTGTCGTGCAAGGGATAAATCTTCAAGGGAAACTATCAAGATGGAGCCTGAGGAGGAAGCAATTGGTACTTACGACAATTCTTTGCACTTCGACCATCGTTTTGGCCCCTCTGTATGCGATTTCTCATCTGCGAGGCTCTCGTCAAGCTCCGTAATGGTGCAGCAGAATGGATAGAAAGATCGAGGAGCGGTTTTGACCTCAGGTTCATGCGGTGTGGAGGGTGACGGGTGGAAATCCGCCATTACTAACCAGATCCTTGATTACTATTCTTTGCCGGACCTGAGCATTCGCAATGGCGACTAGTTTCCGAAGAGTGGTAACTACCAGCAACCCCTTATTGGAATGCCGGTTCATGCCATTTTCAATTCCGTGTCCCCTCACCCAGCCCCGCTGAACAAGTCCACAATTTCAGAGTTGAAACCTCCAGCAGCAGCAGCATGGCGTAATCTGTCCAATCCCTCCAAATCATATGCCTCCGGTGGTGAGGAACCTCCTGCTAAGCGTCCAAGATTCTCCGGTTGTTATACTCTCGAAGACATTCTTAAGAAACTACCACGAGGTGCTGCTCTCTGCCTGCAAACCATATGTAGCAACGAGAGCTCGCCGAGGAATTTTTCACCCACTGCAGACAGAGAAACTTATTTTGATGTTCGTTTCCTGTGACTGATTTAAAATTGTAACTATTTTTAATCCTTCGGTTGATATGATTTGAATCGTCTAACATTACATTCAAGAGTTCAGAATGGTGCACGTAGCAATTTAGGAAAGTTGTTTTCAAATAAATATGCTTTACAACGTAATTAATCCAAATATTAGATAATCATAAGTTTATCATTATTCACCATATATTTAAAATAATCATACTTTTATCATTATTCACCATATATATATATATATATATGTTCAGAAACAATATTCTTAAGGACTTTTAGATATATTGTTGTTGTAGTAGATGAAAGTGATTGTGTCTCTATCTTATTTGAAGGATGAATATAATTTGTTTTTTTTAATATTTTTATATCATATATGAAAACAATATTATTAAGAATTTTGATCAATTCTAAATCAAATTAAAATAATCAATATTTTAGATAATCATACTTTTATCATTATTCACCATAAATGTATGTTAGATATAAGATAGATTGTTGTTGTTGTAGATGAAAGTGATTGTATCTCTATCTTATTTGAAAGATGAATATAATATATTTTTATTTAATAGTTTTATATCATATATGAAAACAAAATTATTAAGGATTTTGATCAATTCTAAATCAAATTAAAATAATCAACATTTTAGATAATCATACTTTTATCACTATTAGCCATATATTTAAAATAATCAACATTTTAGACAATCATACTTTTATCATTATTCACCATATATGTATGTTGAGAAACAATATACTTAAGGATTTTAGTAATTAAAAACCAAATTAATTTATCATTATTTACCATATATGTATGTTGAGAAACAATATATTTAAAGATATTAGTATTTAAAAATCAAATTAAATAATTGAAAATCCATTAAAGCTTTTATGGTATGAAATGTAATGTTATAACTACAAAAATGGATTATAAGATTAGTGGGACTCCCATTTTTTTTTTTTTAAGATGTCAAATGGCATCATTATTATTATTATTATCCAATTTTAAGGTCATGACCAAGCTAGACACCAAATTGGTGTATGAGACCCCTTGTTTGTGGGACAAGGGACCCATCTCCCCGCAGCTATTTCACGGTTAAGTCTATGAAGGCATACATACTCTACTCCCCTCTGGTTTTGAACATGTGACCTCTTAGGAGGAAACACTGCTAAGTCTATGAAGGCATACATACTCAACCCCCCTCTGGTTTTGAACCTGTGACCTCTTAGGAGGAAACACATGCTCTTAACCATTAGGCTTGTAAAATTGCAAAAAAATAAATTGTGGTTTTTAGTTTTGTGTTTATTTTTTATTAAAATTTAGAAATCAAGGTGTTCAAAATATGAAAATTGCAAAAAAAAAGTTTTTTCTCTTGTATTTTAAATATTTTCAAAATTTCGAAGTAAACATCTCTTAACCTTTTACGTTTTTTACATTCAAGTAATTTTCACCAAAATTTAACTATACAATTTTATACAACTATGTAATTTTATATTATTTTAAATTATTTTTTTAAATGTATAGATCCATCTCACACCTTGAAAATCTTGAAGTTCTCAAATTATTCGATCTCAACGCAAAAAAAAAAAAAAAAAACTGTACAATCCCAACTATTTTTTTATTATGCTATGTATGTATATCTTATTGAAATTTAGAAATCAATATGTGTATGTACATGTGAGAATTGCAACAACTCTTTTTTCGTTGTATTATAAAGATTTTTCAAATTTTCTAAATAGATAAGTTTAAACATTTTATGTTTTCTTTTAATCGTAAAGCAATTATCACATAAATTTGTTATGCAATTATTATTGAAGAAATTGTAGTTTTATATTGCTTTAAATTATATATTTAAATGTATAAATCAATTCATTTGGCTAAAACCCTAATACACTATAATTATGTCATTTGAACAAAATCAATTCCAAACATTCTTCTAAATTTATAATCAAACATTGGACCAAAAATAATCAAGAAAATGTATAAAAATTTTAAAAACACTAAATATTTAAACTACACTACAATTTTCTCACTGTATCTCAAATGTCAACAGTGAGATTTCAACCCTTATTTATTTAGAAATTAATTTTAATGACTATAGATTGAGACTGTGTGTTGTAGTGCATGCTTAGAAAACACCTTATGAATAAGAAACTGTCACTAATATTTTTTTTCAATTATGCAAATCTAACCAAATAAGAAATCAAAGCGTTTATCATTTTGAAATTTTGATAATTTTGTTATATTTTAAAATTTAAATTATGGCAATCATTTGAGTCTAATAATACAAGTTTTTTATACTATTAATTTAGCATTGACTAATACATTTTATAAGGTTTTATATATTTTTTTAATGTCTAAATTAAAAATAACAAACATTAATACGCTGCAACACTTATTTTAAATAAATTGTTAATTTTATATTCAATACATTTATATATAATCACAATTTAACCCTAATAAAAAAATTAAGTTCTTGCTCTACTAGTTCTTTACCTTCCTTCAGCTTATACTCCTTGTTAAAAAGTCTTGTGATGGAAAAATATTTGAATTTTAACTATGAATTTCTTAATATAAATGAAATATCAAAGACAAACAGAACACTTAAAACGATAAAAGGATAATCATAAATTGCTTCTACATGTTATCTATAAATTTAAAATAGACTTAAATAAAAAATATTTATTTAGTAATTAAAATTAAAATTCTAAGAATCATACTCCGCACCAAATATACTTAAAACATAATCCATCACGATTTTTCATTAAAAAAATATGAATTTCTTAATATAAATGAAATAGCAAAGACGAACATAACACTTGAAATGATAAAAAGATAATCATAAATTGCGTCAACATGTTATCTATAAATTTAAAATAAGAAAAAATTACACTTAAATAATAAAATATTTATTTAACAAAAAATTAAATTTCTAAAATCATACTCCAAACCAAATATATTTAAAATAGCATTATTATTCCAGCAAACTATTGTGGCGACTAAAAGTTTATACTTTTCACATTATCTATTACAACAACAAAATATATGAAAATCAAATGGACAGGACCAATATTCATCCAACTAGAGTAAGATTAATGGTTAAGAGCATGTGTTTCTTCTTAAGAAATCATAGGTTCAAAACCAGACAGATAGAGTATATATGTTTTTGTAGACTTAACAGTCAAATAATTGTACAGATATGAGTCCCTTGTCTCACAAAAAAAAACATATGGAATGAACATTGTACCTGGAATCTTGCTTATTGTGACTAGCCTGGGAGGAGGAGTTGATGCGGTTGGAGGTCGGGGTTGTGGGCAGGCATCCATGCGGAGACCATATTTCCAAGAAGCGAGTGGACGATTATATAGGGCATTTCGAGTTTCGTGAGAACAGTAAGGTGGAAAATATTCCATGCATGTAGGACTGTAGAATTCTACATCTCATTTATTTTTGGAAAGTTACGAAAAAATATCTTTTAATCCTTCTGCCACAATAAAAGCTCAATCAACTTGAGCTTTGCTTCATCATACCCTGTTTCCATATCCACTAGATCGTTGAGAAATGAATTGACAAGCTTCTCTTGAAATTTCACTGTGTTTAATTTATCAAAAAATTGTCCTTGCTCATGTTGTAGTTGATGATTAATATCAGTGGCTTCATGTTTGAATTTATCAAGATATATTACGTTGCTTTGGCTATCTTTACCTGTTTTTGCAACTCTTTCATCTGGGCATCCTTCTGCTGATTTTCAGATTCAAATTGACTCTTCATTTGAGCAACCTGAGTTTGCATTTGAGACCTAATTTGATAATATTTTTTCTCCAATTGATGGAAAATTTCATCTTTTTGTTTGATGAATTCTTTAAATTTAGTAGTTGTATCAATGTCTGCATTTGTATAAGCCCTTGTATATTGAGCTAACTCCTCAAATGTTTGATCTAGTGTAATTGAGACTCCTTCCCAAACTATTTCTAGAGGAGTTGTTATTAAAACTTGTGTTTTAGCAGTCTTTTTTTCTTCTTGCTTTTCTTGAATATGACATGTTGCTTGGACATATAGAAGATTTTTTTTTTTTTGGTCTAACCCACGGGGAATTGAACATTGAATCTCTTCCTTTATACATGATTTCCTAAAAAAATTATAATCAATTCAGCTACACCTTGTGAGGTGACCTATAGAAGAATTCAATAAAAGGAATATATTCTATTGTAAATTGAGGCATAGTGGTAGATGTATAAGGAATTTGAGCAGAATTGCTCAGAACCAGGTAAGACATTGATGAGAATCTTCACAAACTTCATGATTTGAAAGCCTATAGACTGAAACGTTTAAAGGGGGAGACAAAAAATGTTGCCTTTGTGTACTTTTAGAATGTGTCACAGTTGTTGTTGACTCCTTGACAACCTGTTTAGGAGTCTTTGAAGTAGGTTTCTTGAATACTTCTCATTCTTTATTCATGTTGATAGCTTCTCACTTAACTTGAATTGTTTCTTTGAGAGAAACATTAAGGGACTCATTTTCTCCCAATACTGGGACATTTTCCTGCATAACAACACTCTGAGTGGAAGAGCTTGCAATTTTATTGTAGTTTCCTCTCCTTTTGTGTTGAAATTCAACAAGAAAATGCAACACACACACAGTAGTGTGGGATCATAGGACACACAGCGATGGGTCCTAGCGATACATTAGTGTGCAACCAATTTATTAAATAAATTGGAAAATTAATTGTAATATTATCTCATAACAACTTGTAATAGTTAACTAAGTGTGATAGACTTAGTTAGCTAAAGAATTTCGAGTTGAGGGTCTAAGGATAGGCATGTAGAGTGATTATATTATTTACATGGTCCAATTGCAGCTGTAGCACTAGTGTAGTGTAGGTTGGATTAGTTAACTCACAATAATTGAGTTAAAATCAGTTTAACTAGTTCTAACTGTTGGATGAGCTAGTGTAAGATCAAGTGAATTAAAATATATTTAATTCACCAGTAATGATCTACCAAGTAACTGATGATTCACTATTTATAGCTGCATGCATGCTAATTCTGGTGGATACCCAGTTGAGACAAAGGTTCAAGGCTAGTAAACTAGAAGTTGTATTTTAGGCAAACTGCCCAAGTGCAGTTATAAAACCATGGGAATCCCATGATGAATTGTGCAATCAAGGAAGGTTGAATTTCCTATTTAATAGGGGTTTAATTCTCTAGGGATTGCGTAAGTAGGGTAAGCTGAGGGTAGGCTGATAATGGGCTATGTGTTTGTCCAATTTTTCCTAGATCAGTGTGAAGCAATTGGTAGAGTGTGTGAGGCTGTGGCGATCACAAATACATTGTATTGTTTCATGATTCCTTGGTTGATTATACAATAAATATGGAGGGGTTTTGAGTAGTTTCTTTCCCCAGGAAAATCTGGTGTTGTGTATTGATTTACTTCTTTCTCTTACTTGCATGTGATTGAGTGATCATGATTTATATTCCACAAATATTGTAAAAGGATTCAATATATTTCTTTAGTACATTACATGATCAGATTGAGTCCATTGTTGTAATTTCTACATGGTATTATAATTGTGTTAGAGATTTTCTACATGATATTAGAGCGCCAGGAATCAAAATAGTGGAAAATAAATAAAGTTTGTGTTTAACAATATTCAAATTTGCATGCACCTTCTTTGGAGCAATTAGCGGAACAAGATGTCTTTCAATAGCTTGAGACTCAAATATGCCCTCGAGGGCAGTTCAAATTATATTTCATGGAAGGACATGATGGAGGCAGTGTTGGAGGACAATGGGTTCAAGGAATTCATAGATAATGACATTCCAAAGCCCGCAGCAACAAATTCCCAACTTCTTGATGCATGGCGGAGGAAGGTAGCAAAGGCGACGAGGATCTTGTTAGAGGGAGTTCAAGATCATATTGTCTCAAGTATCCATGGAAAGGAAACTCCATATGTTATGTGGAAGGCCTTGGCAGATCTGTTTCAAAGCAGCAGCAACCACAGAAAATTGGCACTCAAGGACAAGCTCAGGAAAATGAAAATGGAGAAGGGCGACACAATCCAGAAATACTTGACCAAGTTCACTCAATGTCGAGATGAGCTTGGAAGTGCTGAGATTATTGTAGATGATGATGACTTGGTGAGCCTAGCACTTCTAGGACTTCCTAAGAGTTGGCATAGTTACCAGGACTCTGTGAATGGAAGGGAGAAGTTACCATATTGGGAGTGTCTTTGGTCAGATTTGGTACAAGAAGAGTTTCAGCGGAATACCAGAGATGGATCCTCATCCAATACTGATGACGAAGGAAATTGTGCCTTGGCTAGTAAGGCAAAGAAGGGGAAGGGGAGGAAGTCCCATTCCAAATCTGAGACCAGCAAAGAAGGCAAGAAGCGTGACATGAAAAAGGTGAAACGTTTTCACTATCATGATCATGGACACTATGCCACAAATTTTCCACAAAAGAAGAAGAACAAAAAGAAGGCTCTGAGAGCTACAGTGGGTGAAGCTTTGGCCTCACAGTTTGAGTTGGAATTTTCTCTCATCGCATGCATGGAGTCAACTGTGATGGGATCTATGTGGTACTTGGATAGTGGAGCATCTTTCCACATGACGGGAAACAAAGAACTCTTTAGTAGTTTGGAGGAGAAGTATCTTCAGATGCACATCGAGATGGGTGATGATGGGAGGTATAGTGCTACCGGGATTGGTAGAGGTACTTTCCAGAGACAGTCAACTAAACCTTTCTTATTAAAATATGTCATTCATGTACCGAGCTTGAAAAATAATTTAGTTTCAGTTTCTATGCTGGAGGATCTTGGATATGATGTGTTTTTAAGTGAAGGAAAGGCATTCCTTCGTCACAAAGCCACAACACAGGAAAAGAAGGTTGGGGTTCTTGTGAAGAACCACTACAAACTTGATGTAGATGGTTGCACAGCATTGAGAAGTAAAGAAGGGAAGGTGGTGAGCCGGGATACAGGTGATTTATGGCACAAGAGATTGGGAAATCTACACCACAGTGCTTTGAGGATCAGGTAACAAATTTCTACAGGTCTTCCAAAGGGTACTCTTGCGCAGATAGACACATGCAAGGGATGTACCATGGGGAAGTATACTAAGGCCACCTTTCATGAGAAGGAGAACCGAGAAGCAGAAAACCTTGAGAGAGTTCACTTAGACATGTGTGGACCATTCTCTACGCCTTCCACAGCAAATCACATGTATTATGTGATTTTTCTTGATGATTTTTCTAGAAAGTGTTGGATCTTCTTTCTACAGAAGAAAGATCAGGGTTTCTCCAAGTTTTGTGAGTTCAAAGCACTGGTAGAGAAATATACAGGGAAGAAGGTGAAGGCTCTAAGGAGCGACAATGGTTGTGAGTATATCTCTAATGAATTCAAGAACTTCTGTGCCAAAGAAGGAATTCAGAGAGGATTGATTGCACCTCATAACCCATAACATAATGGGGTTCCAGAAAGAAAGAGCAAATCAATTATGGGAGTAAAACGAGCTATGTTACATGATCAGGGCCTACCATTGCATATGTGGGCAGAGGAATGCAACACAATGGTATTTGTGCAGAACCAGAGTCCTCATCAGATACTTGGCATGATTACACCAAAGGAGGATTTTTCATGTAAGAAACAAGATGTTTCATATTTTAAAATTTTTGGCTCATCTTTCTATTGCCACGTAGCTAAAGATTCCAAGAAGAAGCTAGAACCAACGACAGAGGTTGAGATATTTTTGGGGTACAGTGTTACTCCCCACAACTATCGGGTGTATTTGTCGGCTAACAGGATGGCAGTTGTCAGGGGAGATTTTAGATTTGATGAGGAGAAAGCCATGTGATTGTCCCTTGAGAGGGAGCTTGATTTGCATGCAAATGAGGAGCTATTGGTTCCAAAGGATGAAGCTCGGGATGTGGAGCAGCCACAAGCAGAGGATCATGGAGTCGTAGAAACCACACATGCAGATCCATCCACCAAAAATGGTAGGAAGCGCATTAGAGAGGTTGACAGATTGATGCTAGATGTGACAGAGCATGTAGGATCACCTACATCACAACGCAGGAAAAAAGTTTCCCCAGACAGGTACATTGGATAGCAGGGAAGAGTTTGAGGATGGAAGTTTATCTTAAATTTTAGAAACCTTGGTGAATCTTACTAGTCCCTAATATGCAAATTATAAAATTTTTGGTGATATTTTTGTAGAAATATTTAGATTTGTAATGATTTTATATTAGTTGATATAATATTTTGGCTATTTTTAAGGTAAAATAATGGTGTACTATAAAATTTGGGCAAATCATTTTAGAAAAAAATGAAAATTGGCGAATATTTGTTTTTGGAAAAAACATGGAAAATTAGCCCACCTGCGAATATTAGCCCCTAAAATTTTCCCTGCTGGATAGATGGCTCTTGTGAGTGAATGTATTATGACAGAACCATCCTCTTTTGAGGAATCAGTGCAACATTCAACATGGTTTGATGCCATGGTTGAGGAGTATGACTCCATTATCAAAAACAGTGCATGGGAAGTGGTCCCAAGACCAGTGGGGAAGTCAGTGGTTGGATCCAGGTGGATCTACAAGAGTAAGCAGGCAGCAGATGGGAGTGCGGAGAAATACAAGGCTAGATTTTTGGCCCAGGGATTCTCATAGGTAGATGGGATTGACTATGAGGAGACTTTTGCATCGGTTGCAAGGTACTCATCGACTATATCTATCCTTGCACTCTCAGCGCAGATGGGATGGAAGATACATCAAATGGATGTAAAGACAGCCTTTCTCAATGGAGTTATTGAGGAATAAATCTACATTGAGCAACTAGAATGTTTTGAGACCTTTGACAGGGAGTCGCATGTGTGCAGACTCAAGAGAGCACTGTATGGGCTGAAGCAAGCACCTCATGCTTGGTACACCAAGATCGACATCTATTTCACTGGGTTGGGCTTCACAAAGAGTGAAGCAGATGTGAACCTATATCATATTGTGGTTGATGGTAAGCTTTTGATTATTTTCCTTTATGTAGATGATCTTATACTGACAGGTGATGAGCAGCTCATAACTTCTTGCAAATAGTATCTTGTAAGAGAGTTTGAGATGAAGGACATGGGGCTCTTGCATTATTTCCTAGGCTTGGAAATATGGCAAAGAGATGGGGAGCTATTTGTATCTTAGGGAAAGTATGCAAAGGATATTTTGAGGAAGCTCCACATGGAGGGCAACAAACCCATGGATACTCCTCTTCTAGGTAACTGGAGGAAGGAGGATGCTACTTCAAGTGAGGTAGTGGATGCTACTGTTTACAGGCAGCTTGTGGGTTCACTTATGTATTTGGTGAACACACGACCAGACATATGCTACGTAGTTAACCAACTTATTCAAGCTATGGTTAAGCCTACCAAGCTCTTTTGGAAGGCGGGGAAGCATGTGTTGAGATATCTCAGGGGCACTACAGAGTATGGATTATGGTACAGATGGATAGAGGGAGTGAACCTTCAAGGCTTCATCGATGCATATTGGGCAGGTATTCCATTAGACGGGAAGAGAACATCAGGGGGCATCTTCAGCATAGGATCAATAGAAGTTTCTTGGTACAGCAGGAAGTAGAGATCAGTTGCACTCAGTTTAGCCGAGGCAGAGTACATGGCAGATAGTTAGGCTACTTGTGATGCCATCTGGATGAGGAAGATACTTGTTGGTTTGTGCGGTCATCAGATGGATCCGATGGTGATACATTGTGATAACCAAAGTTGCATAAAACTCACAGTTAATCTAGTATTCCATGACAAGTTCAAGCATATTGAAATCTAGTATCACCATCTCAGAGATTGTGTTCAGAGGCGCATTATGTTGTTGCAATACACTCCCACAAAAGACCAGGATGCAGATATCTTGATGAAGGCGCTTGCAAAGAGAAAATTCGAGACCACAAAGGCAGGATCAGGGTATCAGACAATCCCTTTCCTGTTGAGAAGGAGTGTTGAAATTCAACAAGAAAATGCAACACACACACTAGTGTGGGATCACAGGTCACACAGTGATGGGTCCTAGCAATACATTTATTTTTTCTTGTTCAGACTAATCCTAATTTTTTCCATTTTTTCTCCTCCCATGCCACCCACGGGTTTCGAACCAGTGACCTTACAGAACGGAGTGCCTTAACAGTGCACCCCATCACCGATTTTTCTACACCACATGGGCGGTCCTAGCAATACATTAGTGTGCAACCAATTTATTAAATAAATTGGAAAATTAATTTAACACTCCTCTTAGTCGCTCCATATGTAACATCGTTAGATATGGACGTAAATTTTTACTTATGTAACTATATTTATGGACCTTCTAGATATTATTGAAAGTAAGCACATGGATAAGTGCATGTTTGCATGAGTAATAAGTAGACATTGCATCCTCCCATACTATTATGGTCAACAAAGTAACAAATAATTTTTTCTTAGGAGCTTCAATTGATGTTATTGTTGTTGTATTGGCAAGGTCAATAAATGTAGACTAGTATCAAGGAATCCTAATACAATTATGTATTATAAAAATCCAATCCAAATCATTATTGTATTTATAAATTTATCAAATAAAAATACTACATTTAAATATAATATTTTTATAATTTAATCAAGCATAAAATAGGCTACTTTTAAATAAATTAAAATGATATTTTAATTTATACGTTAAAAAATGAATCAGGTGATGAGGATAGTTATTTTCTTGTGTCAACCATGATAAATGAAACAGGTTCCCTTGAGGATAGTTCATTTACTGTGTCAACCTCGATAAATGAAACAAATTCTTGAGGATAGTTCTTTTACTGTGTCAACCTCGATAAATGAAACAGATTCATGAGCATAGTTCCTTTTCTTGTGTCAAGCTCGTTAAATGAAACAAGGTTCCATGAGCATAGTTCCTTTTCTTGTGTCAATCTCATTAAATGAAACAAGGTTCCATGAGCATAGTTTTTTTCCTGTGTCAAGCTCGTTAAAAAATGAAACAAATCCTCTCCTAATTAAGACGAGTCTTCCATTTGATCTCATAAATGAACCTTCATTCCATCCAGCTATTAGTAACCAGTAGTCTACTTAGGTGAATGAAATGAAGCTTGGGGGGCATGTGCTCTTGCAGGGGGCATCCAAACCTATTTCAAGCACAGTTTTCTCTTTTTCAAGCTTGTGTAAAAATGAAACTACTCTCAAGCATAAGTTTTCCTATGTTTCAAGCTTGTATAAAAATGAAACCTATCTCGAGTCCATTTCAGTTATTTTCAAGACTTGTTAAACTCATGAAAATCCTGAGCTTGTTTTGCTATCTTTTATGCTCGTAAAACACATGAAAATTCTGAGTTATTTCCATCTTTTCCTACTCGTAAATTAAATTGAAAGTTCGTCAAAGCATACTTTTATCCTTCTTTTTCAATCTTTGATAAAAATGAAAAATGATTTAAAGCGCACTTTTATCTCTTTTTCAAGCTTTGATAACTACAAAAAAGGAACCCCCTGGAGTCTTCTTTGAGCTCTCTTCAAACTCCAATAATGTGAAAATATTGTCAAGCACTTGTCTTTTCGAGCTCTTAAAAGTAAATGAAATGACATTCTACTCAGTATAAGTTTAACCCTTTCCGAACTGAGATAGATTATTTATTAAAAAAGAAAACTTAGTCGAACATGGCTAAGAGATTATCTCATGTATCATTTTACACTTTTTCGGATGTGAGCGAAAAAATTACGAAAAAGGACTCATGGAGTTTTCTTTTTGTCCTCTTTTTAAAACTCTCTAAACATGAAAAAGGACCAGGTTGTCACTGTCACTAGGCTCTTCAAAACATAAAATAGTGACGGACTTGTCGATCATGGAAAGATCGAGTTTCATTTATCACTAGACTCATTAAATTATTAAATAGCGATGGATTCACCCAAAGGGTCGAATTATAGATCAAGCATATGTTACCCTCCTCAAGCTTGTTAAAAAATAAAGAGGTACTGGTCGTCATATGACTAGGGAAAATTTGGGAAAAAGAACAGAACACTTTATGGTAGCAGGTCGCTATTGAACATGACACTTTCACTCCATCACCGTGATATTTGGGTTGGGTAATATTCTTGATGGTTCATCATACCTATGGTTCATCATACCTTCACTTCGGTTTTGGGTCAATGCTTCCAACTCATCTCAGTGTCACTAATATGTTCAAGAGAAGTCATCCAGTAAATCCTCATCCTTCTACAATACTAATAAATATTTATTTTCATGACAATCATCCGTGAACATAGCTATATCAGGTCCCATTTTGTTTCCAAAATCATTACTCCCATTTCGCGATAAATTTTCTTCCTATCGACATCAGCTCATCATCCAGGAAGTTTACTTAGAAACATTTTCCATTACCTTGAAAGTTTGTCTCAACATTGGCAAGTTTCTTGCTTTCGGACCTTTGACCAAAATATTTTTTTTGGCGTTCAACATCAAATCATCTATTCACACCTTACAAATTGTACTGCAGTACCTTGAGAGCCATTAACATCAATGGTCATTTTCTCGCGTCTATTAACAGCTCACATCATTGGCTGGTAATCAGATGATGTCTTCCCATGTTTGACTTCAAATCATATATTTGCATGGTTAGACTTGTACCTGAACAATCAACACTAGAGAATTTGGCGGAAATTCCGACGGCCAATTCGTCGCTATTCCGACACATATTCGTCGCAAGAGCGACAGTTCAAGGGCGGACAAACCGTGGTTTCTCATGCCGTCGTCGTTCCGACGCAAGTAAAAAGTGTCGCACTATCGACACTTATTGCGACGTTCCGAACAGGCGTCACTCTTCCGACGTCTCACAAACCGTCGCGGCTCCGACGTTTTAAACGTCGTTCTTCCGACGCTCATAAACCGTCGCAGTTCCGACTAAACGTGGTCCGACGTTTTGACGTCGCTCTTCCGACTCTTGTAAACTGTCGCAATTCCGACTAAACGTGGTCCGACGTTTTGGACGTCACTCTTCCGACGTCTGGAAGATGTCGTAATTCCGACGATATGTGGTCCGACGTTTGGAACGTCGCGCTTGCGACGTTTTCATACTGTCTCTGTTCCGACGTTTCTGGGTTGTCGCAGTTTCGACGTTTAGCACGTCGCGCTTCCGACGTTTTCATACTGTCTCTCGTCCGACGTTTCTGGATTGTCGCAGTTCCGACGTCTACAAGGCGTCGGTAGACCGACGGAGGGTTCAATTTTAAAAAAAAAAATTAAAATTTTAAAAGACGAGAAACGTTGTTTTGAAGATATTATATGAAGTAAAACAGTCCATGAAAGTGAAATAGCAGTATGTAGAATAGTAAAGCAACGGATAGAGTACCGACGTCCATTGTTCCAAATACAAATTAAAGTACCCAAAACCCTACAACAGTGAAGTAAAACAGTCCATGAAAGTGAAGATATTATATGAAGTAAAACAGTCCATGAAAGAGAAGATATTATATGAAGTAAAACAGTCCATGAAAGTGAAGATATTATATGAAGTAAAACAGTCCATGAAAGTGAAATAGCAGTATGTAGAATAGTAAAGCAACAGATAGAGTACCGACGTCCATTGTTCCAAATACAAATTAAAGTACCCAAGACCCTACAATAGTGAAGTAAAACAGTCCATGAAAGTGAAGATATTATATGAAGTAAAACAGTCCATGAAAGTGAAATAGCATTATGTAGAATAGTAAAGCAACAGATAGAGTACCGACGTCCATTGTTCCAAATACAAATTAAAGTACCCAAAACCCTGCAACAGAGAAAACGCTAATCATGTGAGGAGTGTGATATGTCCAAAATATAAAAAGACCATCAGACCATATCAATAAACCAGCAACATAGACCAGCATCGCTAGTTTTGAAGGCAGAGTGATAAACATTAATCATTTTTTTTTTCACGAGAAAAAACGCTGTTTTGAATATATTATATGAAGTAAAACAGTCCATGAAGTCATTACATTTTCACATCTGAAGATTGGAACCCAAATATCCATCCAGAAAAGTGGAAGTCCCACCCCAGACAATGATAGAAAAACACCCCATGTCACATACAGGGACTTGATATAAAACCCAGTAACGGTCCACATGGAGATTATCGACAATCTGAGAAAGCATCCAAATATGCCCGAGGCATCTATAAGAAAGTGAAATAGCAGTATGTAGAATAGTAAAGCAACGGATAGAGTACCGACGTCCATTGTTCCAAATACAAATTAAAGTACCCAAAATCCTGCAACAGAGAAAAACGCTAATCATGTGAGGAGTGTTATATGTCCAAAATATAAAAAGACTATCAGACCATATCAATAAACCAGCAACATAGACCAGCATCGCTAGTTTTGAAGGCAGAGTGATAAACATTAATCTTTTTTTTTTTCACAAGAGAAAAAACGATGTTTTCAATATATTGTATGAAGTAAAACAGTCCATGAAGTCATTACATTTTCACATCTTAAGATTGGAACCCAAATATCCATCCAGAAAAGTGGAAGTCCCACCCCAGACAATGATAGAAAAATACCCCATGTCACATACGGCGACTTGATATAAAACCCAGTAACGGTCCACATGGAGATTATCGACAATCTGAGAAAGCATCCAAATATGCCCAAGGCATCTATAAGAAAGTGAAATAGCAGTATGTAGAATAGTAAAGCAACAGATAGAGTACCGACGTCCATTGTTCCAAATACAAATTAAAGTACCCAAAATCCTTGAACAGAGGAAAACGCTAATCATGTGAGGAGTGTGATATGTCCAAAATATAAAAAGACCATCAGACCATATCAATAAACCAGCAACATAGACCAGCATCGCTAGTTTTGAAGGCAGAATGATAAACATTAATCATTTTTTTTTCAGAAGAGAAAAAAATGCTATTTTGAATATATTATATGAAGTAAAACAGTCCATGAAGTCATTACATTTTCACATCTGAAGATTGGAACCCAAATATCCATCCAGAAAAGTGGAAGTCCCACCCCAGACAATGATAGAAAAATACCCCATGTCACATACGGGGACATGATATAAAATCCAGTAACGGTCCACATGGAGATTATCGAAAATCTGAGAAAGCATCCAAATATGCCCGAGGCATCTATAAGAAAGTGAAATAGCAGTATGTAGAACAGTAAAGCAACAGATAGAGTACCGACGTCCATTGTTCCAAATGCAAATTAAAGTACCCAAAATCCTTGAACAGATCAAGAAAAACGCTAATCATGTGAGAATTCAAAGTAAAGTTAATCTATTAACATTGCGAATAAAATTACACCGAAGTCAAAAACATTGCCTGGCCATGCTCATGGCAAATTTGTCATCAAAAAATCAAAAAATTAAGAAGACTGCCCTCATACGGGGAAACCAGTCTTGAACGTTTAATTTACAGAATTCAAAAATATAACTTAAAGGTCCAGCACAGTAAAATAAACTAAAAGCAGCCCAATTAACTGGGCCTGCTAAGCAAGAAAAACAAATCAACCAAACTAATCCTCCGCTGGTTCCTCCACGATTCGGCACCATCCTTCGGAAGGTCCAGGATCACTAGGTGCTACCTCCACATGCATGCCACGGCTCCCCTCCTGAAGGCCCGAATGCTGGCCGGCTTTTTCTGAGCTCAGACCCGCCGAACGGGTGCATTCTTCCTCCGTTTGGGCCTCCTCGCGGAAGACCACAGTGACTACAGCTGTGATTCGCGGGCGGTTGAGAGTGCAATCAAAGGAAAATTGCGCAGTGCGCGTCGTGGGAGAAGGTGAACTAGCGGTGGGGAAGCCAGGAGCAGGGGAATCCATACGGTGGCCAGATGCTACAAGCCGACCCCGCCCACTCCTAGTATTTGGATATCGACCTAAGTAATAATCACTAGACTGGCCGGAAGTCATCTCTGTTGAGGTGCTGGAGGGAGCGCGTCGGGATTGACCTCTAGTGCTCCCCCTGCGGCAACGCATCCTATGACGCACGCGAGGCATGGGTGCAATCTTAGGCGCAGTGGGCACAAGAGACGAAGAAGCAGAATTCCAATTAACAGAGGAAGACAGACAGAGACAGAACCGAGAGAAATGGAAATATGCAGCAAAGTCTAGGCAGAAGTTCTGCTGGCCACTTCTCTTTATAGTCACAGTTACCAGACAGTGTAATCCAGCAACCGGCTTGTCTGAAAAACCATGGCTAAACGCCATTTTTTATGTCGACCCGTCTGCAATGCAATCAAAGGACGGCCGTCATAATGAATCTCTGATCATTAATAATAAGAGCCGAAGGCCGGATCAAATTGGAGCGTGCGGAATCGCTCAGAGGAGTGGAGGTCCGATCTTGAACTGTGTTAAAAATTAATTAATGTAGATTTGATGTGAAAACTTAATTGAACAGCGTTAAATGTTAATGCGAATGATATGAAATTTCCATATCCATGTCCCATCACCTTAAACGCCATCGAAAGCACCCGCAGCCGGGAGCAGGGCAAGTTTTTATTGAGGACACGTGGCAAAAATTGACTGGAGCGGATATTTGTTTGGGCCGCTCGCGCAGTGGAAATCCGGACCCGTAAAATATTAGGGCGAATTTGATAAGAAATTCGCGTCACAAAAATTGGCCGACGTCAGCAGGCCATTTTGGAACGCGAATTTGGTTTGAATTATGGTTTATCGCCGTTTGAATTCCGGCGGGCTCGACTTTTGAACAATTTTCTTATAAAATTTGTGTTAGTTTTCTTTGATAATACACATATTAAAATCCCGCTTAATAAAGAGACAAAATTGTTGTGCTTTCGGAACCCGTGGTCAAGCCCTCTACCAAAACCACTAGCGGAATCACAAAAGCGGGTTGCCCATATCGCACCGCTTTTGCGGAGTAGGCGGTATTTCCTATTCGCGAGCGATTCCATAGGGAATGCGACACGTGGCGAAGTGACCCCCGGAAAACAACCGTTTAACCCACGCCATCGCACGTTAAAGCCCGACGTTGGAAGCCGAGCGAAATTGCCAAGAGTCGTTGATTTGGAAAAGGGCCATCGGATGGTGGTCGCACGTTGAACTTGCCCAGAGGTTAACTAAGGTGTGCGGAGGATAGCCAGGTACGATACGAGTGTTTGATTGGTTATTGATATATATAGGTGGGGTCGGAGTATAATGAAATTGTTTAATTAAACGATTGGCGGATAATTAGCATAAGTCTGGAGGGTGATTGTTGTAAGGCTGGGTGGTGAAATATAGAGCCGAAATTTCACTACAAGTTATTTATTTAAAAAGAAACGTGGAGTATAAATACAAAGTGTTGAAAGTTAAACATTGGTTATAAGGATTGGAGATAATATAAAGTCGGGAATATAAATTAAAGTCCAACCATTGTGGAATAGTATTTATTTATCAAATTCTACGAATTTGATAAATAAACCTGAAGAAAGAAGAAGTCAATTAAGACTCGGGCTGGAGGAAAAGAACGAGGTACACCAAGGGAAAATGCTGACAGAGCGATTGTAGACACACCAGCTCTCCTTGGGGGTCCAATTTCAGTTTTGTTGCATCACACGATGATCTCTCTTCTCTGGCATTTACTTGTATTGAAGATCACTATTCTAGGAATAAGGAGTTATTTTCTCCAAAAATAACCCTAACCAAACATTGACAATGCATCAAGGATATCTTTCTATGCTTCATAAGCACATTTGTTCTACTTCTAAATCATGTCTTGGAAGTGGTTGTTGTGCTGAAATTATTCACCAGTTGGTTTCATACCAAAGTCTTTTTCACATTTTCAGCATCCAATACATGAAAAAGATAATGGTTTAAAACAACATAAATATTTGAAATTTTGCAAGAATTGTCTGGCACACTTTGAATATAAATTTTGAAGTCAAGTGCATGATGCTGTATAGGATCAAGTGTCATTTTGAATATCAAATGTTTCACAAAAAACTTCTCAACATGCTACCCTGCAGTAAGGATTAAATGACAATATTGCATCGACTATTTCCATAATAAAAGTGCACCTCGGCCATAAGACTAAACAACTACAAATGTTGTAGATCTAACAAGACCACACAATCAAATGTATTCCACAAGGCCAATACTGTATGAAAAATGAAAGGAGTTTGCAACCAAAAATACCTTAGGCAACTAATTCAATTAGATACACCAAACCATCGGCAAAAAGGAAAACCAGCCTACTCAAAAGGCAAGCGTTTACCTCCTTTGACAAAATTTTGAGTTCCGAAACAAGGGCCTTTATTGTCTTGTCAATGCCCCTAGTAATTTGAATGGGGTTTGCACCTGCTGCAACAACCTAAACAAAAATGTTTCATTTCAAATTATTTTCCACAAATTTAAGATACAACCATTGTCAGTTTTGTATTTCCTAACAAGCTCATAAATTTTGACAAAAGAACAAAATTTTTTTAATACCTGATAGCAATTTTTTCACTCAAAAACTATCTTAGACTCAATAAACCCAACCCAAAACTAAAAAACCAAACACCATAAGACCCTACAAAAATGAATAGATGATCTTAATCCGGTACCATCGACAAAAAGTTACCTTTACACCCTCACTTATTAAACCCTGTGCTGTTGAATTTTAACTTCAACTGCTGCAGCAGAAGGACGGATGCAGCAACAACATTTTTTTTTTGGAGGTTGCTTGCATGCCATCCAGAAATTTAATTCAGCATTTAAAATTCCTGCAAGTTTTTTTTGTAGACGGCCGCAGCCATATTTCTGTACAGGATTGTATTTAAACACAACAACCAACATTAACGCAATTCACCAACCAGAAATTAAACAAACAGAAATTTACCGGACAGTTTTGTAAATTCAAAAGGAGGACACGTGGAGCATTAATATTGGATCGCATGAAATTGAAGGGAATCTGAAAACCTGAAAACCGGACCCGAATTTTTATAGGGCACATTGGATTGAGAATTCGAGTTAAAATTAGGCAGACGTCAGCATCCCATTTTGGAACGCGAATTTGGTTTGAAATTCAATCTATTCAGACTTTTGAAGTCCGACGGAAAGGGTTCTTTAATGTTTTGATAATTTAATATATACATATGTTTTAAACATATGTTATATATATATCATATGCGAAATGAAAGGTGGGCCATAGAATTTAGTTTTAATTTTATTTTTTTTAAAAGAGGGTTTATTATAATATGTTTTATATGTTCCGGCATATAAAAATAAAAAGATCGAAAAAGCTTGGTAGTTTTTTTTATAGACAATACGTAAATTTTTTATTACATAGCAGTGTGTAAAAAGTGAAAAACTGAGTGTAACTTTTTAAGTGTGTATGCACAGCAGTGCGAAAGGGAAAAACACAGCAGAGTGTCTTAGAGACAAAGTATGTTTGTTTTGAACAGACAGTGAGTTGGTTTTATGCACTGCGTTTTGTAGCAGTCATAATTTTGTAATCCCTCTCAGTGAGGAAGTAGTGTAATAGTTTTTTTTTGAGTTATTGAAGGGAATAGAAGTTTGTTTTCAAAGTATTGAAACTGTCTCCTGTCAAAGAAATTTTTATTTTCTGTGTGTTAGAGGAAGGGAGATTTATGGGTGGTTCTTATGAATCAACCAACCATTCAGAACATGCTCATCAATCCAAACCATAAGTATTATGTGACAATATTCAAGTAGGCACTCAATCGGATTTCTGAAGCTATGTTAGAGAAACCCTAAACTCTCACTGAAAATAGGTGAAATGTGGCACCACTCAGAGATTGACATGTGCCAATTGGTACAAGTGGTAGACAATTAGCATGCTCAAACAACGAGGTGATGCAGGAATGACATGAGGGAGAAAATATCAGAAAAGCCCCAAATCTGGAGAACTAAAGCTCATCACCAACTTGAGATTGACAACTTTACATGATGTAACCTATGAAATCGTAAATGGAGAAATCATAGTAACAATAAAGTAACCTATGTAACAATAAAGTCGGATTCATCCTGGGAGTGGTAATGGGATAAATCATAGTGAACAACAGGAAACATGCAGAGTTGCTTATAATCAAATAGATGAAAAAACACATACAAAAAACCTAGATAATAATCATGAACAAGCTTAATATTGAATTATGAACTGTAAAGGAACTTACAAAATGTGACATTACGAACCTGGTCAAGCGCACAAGAAAAAATATCATGGACATGACCCTGGTTGACAAGTTGTATTGCTCATGATGCAAGAGGATTTGTACCTGCACTGCCAAGTCAATTAAAATCCATCATTATCTATACAATAAATACAAGTAATTGATGTAGTATTTTTTACTCTAAGATGCATTCTTATGATAATGTTAGAACATATGTTGAAAATGTCAAAACATACCTGAATAAGCTCCTCTTCGTTTCAAGAACAATTTATTGGAGTCGCATGAACTTGGAACAAGCCTCCCACGATCTGAAAGAGTAGCAACTAAGTCAACGGTGACTTTTTTGTTGCTACACTGGATCGAGGGTGGTTTGCTCCAAGATTAAATCGCTCCAATAAATTATTCTCTACTAAACAGGGCCAACCACGTGAAGGTGGAAGCTCTTATGGCCCCTCCCCCCCCCCTCACATCACTCTCAATTCCCCGATACCCAATCTATATTTCATTTTTTACTTTCATGAGCATAAAAAAATATATTCAATAACTAATAAAAAAACAATTCAACAAAAAGTACACAAGGAAACATTGCAATTAATGCTTGACATAAAAATAGTATGATAAATGAGTTTTTTATATAACGCAAAAAAATGTTCCAAGTATGGTAACGTTTGTCTTATAATAATACAATATTTTACATTGTCAAATTTTCTTTTTCTTCTTCCTATTTTAAAGCTCCTAATTACATCATCAATATCATCGTGCTCTGCTCCTGTTTCGTGCCTTTCAACCCGCACTGCTGACCTAGTTGCGTATTCACGATGTCTGGGCTCATCCAGTGACGAGGCATCGCCTACAAAAACAGATAATATTAAATTTTAATTGTCAGTTTTTAAATATCATTGAACTAGTTCGGTAATATTAATAAAAAAAAATTGCAATGAGATTATTTACCTGGTGCACCAGTTGTCGCCGCTGACCTAGTTGCATTGTCACGATGTCTGGTCTCATCCAGTGACGGGGCATCGCCTCCAAAAACAGATAATAATTAAATTTTAATTATCAGTTTTTAAATATCATTGAACTGGTTCGGTAATATTAATAAAAAAAATTGCAATGAGATTATTTACCTGGTGCACCAGTTGTCGCCGTTGGGACTGTTGCCCTGTCTTCCTCTCTGGTGGTAAGATCCTCAAGGGAAACATTCTCTGTCATATAAACAAAAAACGTTATAAGGACAACCATCGAGGTATAATTAGAAAAAATTATAAGTGGAAATTAATTACCGTCACGGCCCTCACTGATAGCAGCATTGTCGGCCTGGTCCCCACTACAATGATCAGGTTGCACGAGAGGATCATCTACATCTGGCTCTAAAACTGGGTTATTTACCTCGTTGGTAGTGTTGCTCCCCTGATTTAAACAAATTTGTTAGACATTAAATTTATGGACGAAAACAAAAATATTGAAAGGTTAATGTTTTACCTTATCAGGCATTGTAGATCTTGGGACCTGCCCCAAGCTTCTGCGACGTTCAACTACAGCTTGATAGCCAAAATGGAAAGCAATATTTTTATCTTCCTCTGTAGTTATTGTTCCAAAGTCATCACCCTACATTATATATGATTGTGTATTTTTAATCATATATGATAGGATTACAAAAACGTTGGAAGGCGATACAATTAATTATAAGATGTTTAGCTACTTAATTACAATTCTTGCAGCTAATTTCAAGTAGCCACCCTGGCCGAGCTTGTGATGGCCCTTTTTCTCTATCCTAGCTTTGGTTGCCTTTGAGGTGTCGGGCAACCTAGCATCAAAATATTGAAGTCAGATATGACGTAGCACACTTTTATTTTAGACATAAAGAAAATTAAAGCTATTGAATTAAAGTTGTAATTTACCTTGCGGGTCCAGTTGGCATTTTTCCTTCTTTCTTTGCCTTTTTCTCTTTTCTGTCATGGATGAGTGCTCTCCACTCACTCTATGAAATTGCGAGAGGACGCTCATATCTAGGGTTAAATTGCAATTGCGTCCTATAGGTGTCCCTGGTATATTTCAAATATTTGCCTGCTACCTGAGCCACCGCTTTTCTGTCAAATGTGCCGACCCCAAAAAGGGCTTCTAGATAATCTAAAAGTTCTTTTTTCAGGTTGGAATTCTGGGAATTCCACCCTGTACGTATGGTTGGGCCAAAAATTACCAACGCATGGCTCTCCAGAATCATGTAGAACTCATTGTTTCCTACACAGAATAAAACCAAAAGAAAAAGAAGATATTATCATTAATTTAAAAATAAAAATCATGATAAATATGTTTTAGATAAAGTACATGAAATAGTTAAAATATTAAAATTCACCTGGGAGTTGTACATGCTTTATAGGGACACCCTCATCATTCACCAACAACGTGCCATTAATGGTCCCTGTGGAGCTGACACGTGTAGCTCCAGGAAACACAATAATGTAGTTGGCCATATCAGCCTCATCATTGCCAACATGTTCAGCGGTTGGTTGGGTGTTTGCTTGGGCAGGGTGTGTTTCTTGGCTTGCACCTAAAGGAGTAGAAGGTGTATGAGAGGGTTGTTGGGCAATCTCTTGCCCTTGTGTCCTACTACCACCAACAACGGGTTCAGCAAATGCCAGAAAACGCTACATACAAAAGAACTTTTTGTTAGTTTAGTCAATGTAAAAATTAAAAATCAAACTATCACAATTCATCTCATGCAGAACAAAAAAAATATCCTTTTGACTTTTTATTATTACCTGATATCTATTTAGTTGCCTCATAATATGTTGTATCCTCTCTTCTGTTTCAGGTGTTTGAGGCGCATCTATCAAAGCATTAAATTCCGACGTTGCATCTCGTGCCTTTTTTTGCAACAACAACACTGGAGATAGGGATGAAAAAAGCTCTTCCTCAAAGAGGGAATCATCGGGCGTACCATGGCTAGGTGTCTGCATATTTGAACAAAATTAATATTATTTCAATTATGTAAATAACTAAAATACCTAAAGATAGAGCAATGCTGGCACTTTACATGTTCTTCCGCTGGCCTCTTTCCGCGATCATCCTGTCTCGGGGTTGTTCCTGCACTGCTCTGATCAGTCTGCTACATTGCAATAAAATTATAAATGTAAAAACTTGAAAACAATATCTAACTTGAAAACACAAAATGAAAACTGAAATAATTTCTAATAAGACATCGGAAGACAGAGTTAGAGTTTCAAATATGCCTTGCATTGAATTTAGTCCTGGAAACATGTCATTGCACATTAAGGCACCCAAACATTCAATCCACGAATGATATATTTAAGTAGGCTTCTCCTATTCTAGGAAAACACCATACCTATAATGCATTCACTTGCATGTATAAAAGGAAAGGAAAACATGTTTTCATACAACGGTGACAAAGGCATCTTGGGGAAAGGTATCTTCACTTTTTATTTATGTTGTTCACCCACACCACTCTCGTGTTTTCACTAATCCTGTTTTGTCATTTTTTGGATTCAAATTAAGTTAAGGCCTTAAGTATTTTTTGACCTTTCGGTGTAGTTTTTATAAGTGGCATGTATGGATTTTCCATTAATTCTGCACTTTTTCTCTTAATGCGCATGTTTCCCTGGAAATCAAATGCATGATTTAGTCCCATACATTTAACAAGTTGTTGGATCAACTCCATAGGAAATATCATGTTTCCTATTCAATCAAAATTTATCTCGGTTAGGGTAGGTAGGAAGGTTTTCCCTTTGTATTAATAGGGCACTTCTAGCTTGCATTTTTATTATATCTTTCAAATTTAGTGTCGTTTCAATTAGGGCATGATTTTTTGCAACTTTCGAGGTGAGAATGAACAAAGACAAATTTTTGTGATGGATGACTGTATATGACTCCATGGCTAGAGGAAAAGGCACTAATCTACTTCTTCAAATATCTATAGTTCTCATTCACCTCATACGAAGATGGTCCCTGATTTTGAGCCAAATGTTGCAGCAAAAAGTTCCCCCCCTCCATAATTTGATAGTCGATGGAAATTTCTTAAATTGATGATGGGGCAAGATTATGGAACATTGGCACATACATATGTAATGGATTCCAAGATCATGATATATGTTTGCATATGTTTATGGCAATGTTCCACCAATTCCCCTGGAGGTGGGAGCGAGGGGACGAGGGAGTGCGGGAGCGGCCTATGCAAAAGCTCCCTACCAATTTTCAGGAAACGTGGGGGGACGTCGGGGTCATAAAAATTATAAAATTTAATATTTAAAATGTAACTATATTTTTTCAAGGAATGTATATACAATCATCATACACTTGCATCATGAAAGATAAATCATAAATGATAAAATTACAAATCGATGAATGATGAATCATATAATTGAAACAAATTTAAAGGTTAAAAGTTAAAACATACATCATACAATCATGCATGTGAGTTTGTAAGTTTGTAACTATATAATCATTAATGTAACTACTAACAATGTACACAATGAAAATAAAGTTTAAGATATCATATGACATATTATATCAAGATTCAAAATAGAGTTTAAACTGAAGTTTACAACTCAAGTCTGAAACATAAAACTTAAACGCAAATAAGTTATATCTGAAACATAAAACATAAAACATAACATATGAATATCAAATGATATCATCATACTGATAAATGAGCATAAATTCTCAAGTTAATGCCCCACTAGTCTCTGCATCCAACTTCTGCATGAATATATCAAGATCAACCATGTCACCATCCGAATCAGAATCACTTGGATTCTCAAATATGCTAAGTGGCACATCAAATTTTAACACGAAACCATAAACTAAAAGGGGCGGTGAGGGGACGTGAGGGGGCGTGAGGGAAACATCCCCTAGAAGTCCCCAAGACCACGGAGCGCGAGGGGGTGAGGAATCTAGACCCCTAGGTGGGGGGGCGAGACCCCGTGTAACACTGGTTTATGGAGGTGGTGGAGCAAAAAAGAGCTCAAATAGAGCTGAAATTTTTCACATAAAAAGGACTGTGGGCTTGACTAATGGTTCCATTTAAAAAATGATATCTAGACATAGAATAAGTGTAGCATGAAAACATGCATTGAAAATCCATCTGAGTTTGCATTGTATTACTTATGATGGATTCAAATTTGGGTTTCAAAATACCAGGTTATGGCATGATTTTGTCGAGAAACCCTTAGTTGGATTCTCATGTTGGTTTAATTTATATTTTAAGTTTGTTTTGCAATCTTTGGGTGATAGTAACTCATGAACTAGTTTACCAATGTGTAACAATCATATTTCAAGAATAAAGTTGTGATTTTTTATATTATTATTATTATCTATTAGCTACGAGTATTGACACCTAATGCCTGGAATTTTGACATCTTGATAGCATGGATAATTTCGAAAATGTTTCTAGTAATGTTAACATAATAACTATCATTACATGTCTTCACTTTTTTCACCATAATAGACCTATGATATGGACTCATCACACAACTTCATATGCTATGTCCCAACAAGTTCAAACTGGTTGAACCTACCTCATAGTGTGGTTATTAAGGACAAGTTGCTTGGTATATAACTCGATAGCATAGACCGCGTTGCAGTTCTAAAAGAATCCTCAAGTGTCAAAAAAACTTCACAATATGTTCTACTATAAAGCCTTTTGGGATACCTGAAATAATATATGTATCATTGATGACTTTTAAAGTATGACAAGATCCGGAGGGAAAGGAAATCAATGGAAGAGTGATCCACCAATGAGAACCTAGAATTTAGCATCAGATGAGTTAGAGTCTAGGAAATTGAAAGCCTATAATTTTCATTAGTGATGAAGGACATCACATAGGTAATTATATTTTCATGTAGAATAATCTGTTAATTCAAATTTAAACTACATAATATGAAAGGCATACCATAAATTTTTCCACGTAAGTCCAAACAACCTATAAAAAGGGAAAACCTTCTTTTTCCATGGAAAATAATTTACCTTTCCTTTTTCAAGATAATCTAAATCACAAAAAATATGAACTATACTGCACACATTCTTGGATAATGTGAAAGTGGAAAAAGAATACCCTACACAAGTGATGCACACATGTACATTTGAACACTAATAGATTTTTGTAGTTGAAATGCAATGCTTTTTTTCATTTAAATGTAGGATTTTTAAAGCAGGGAGAAATAATGGCTGCCAAATTAATAAGCGTTTCTTTGGGAAAAATTTAAATCTTGTATTGGGTGATGAAGATAATAGAGGGTATTGAATCTTGATTCTTGACATCTAGAGAGAACCATACAGCCTAACACAATCCAATATAATTTACCAAAAAAACCCAAATAGAGTCAACCCTACTATAGGAGGAAGGGCCTGCGGTAAGAACTTACCATTTTGCAAGAGGGCGGGGGCGAATGTTGTTCTGCAAGGGCGAGGGGGCGAGCCGAGGGCGAATGTTGTTCGCGAGAGGCCCCGGGGTGAGAAGAACGAGCGGGGAGAATCTGCGGGGAGCAAGGCCCACATTGCAAGAGGGCGGGGGGCGAATGCGGGGGCGAATGCTGTTGCAGAAAGAGGTGGCGAGGGGAATCCGGGGGTGAATGCCGTTCTGCAGGCTCGGGGAGAATGCGAGGGCGAATGCGTGCACGGGGGCTCGGGCGAATGCGAGCGAATGCGTGCACGGGCGAGGGAGAGACGAATGCGGGCGAATGGGGTGCACGCGGCCCGGAGGGCGAATGCGCGCGCGTGACATCGGACGTTAATGTAGCACATATACATTTGAACACTAATAGATTTTTGTAGTTGAAATGCGATGCTTGTTTTCATTTAAATGTAGGGTTTTTAAAGCAGGGAGAAATAATGGCTGCCAAATTAATAAGCGTTTCTTTGGG
Organism: Pinus albicaulis; assembly: GCA_034641835.2. NCBI lineage: Eukaryota > Viridiplantae > Streptophyta > Pinopsida > Pinales > Pinaceae > Pinus > Pinus albicaulis. Next base: position 165,554,246 of record CM076571.1, on the reverse strand, counting down.
AAAAATTTAAATCTTGTATTGGGTGATGAAGATAATAGAGGGTATTGAATCTTAACTCTTGACATCTACAGAGAACCCTACAGCCTAACAAAATCCAATGGAATTGACCAAAAAAACCCAAATAGAGTCAACCCTACTATAGGAGGAAGGGCCTGCAGTAAGAACTTACCATTTTGCAAGAGCTGAGGGCGAATGCTGTTCTGCAAGAGCTGAGGGCGAACGCTGAGGGCGACCGCTGAGGGCGAATGCTGAGGGCAAATGCTGTTCTGCAAGAGCTGAGCGCGAATGCTGACCGCAAATGTTGTTATGCAAGAGCAGAGAGCGAATGCGCGCGTGATATCAAACGTAGCTATTGCGACAAATACCAAACATTTTTATGTAGCGCGCATATAAGTTTCGAATTTTTATGTAGCACCCATATAAGTTTGGTATTTTTATCTAGCGCGAAAATAACTGTCACTAGACCGACGGCGGAAAAGGCGTCGCTATTAGGACGGTGCCTCCAAACGTCGCAATGGCGACACCTAGACATTGTGTCGCCGTTGCGATGTTTAGAGTCGTCTCAATAGCGACGCTTTGGGCCATGGTGTCACAATTGCGACGTCTTCCTTTAAACGTCGTAATTGCGACACTAGTTTAAGTGTCGGTATTACGACACTTTTCTATAGACGTCGGTATAGCGACGGTTTCGGGCGGGATGGAAAAAATTTGGGAAAATTTCCGACATTTGGTCAAAAGCGTCGGAAACAGGTGTCGGAATATCCGCGAAATGTAGTAGTGCAAGTGAACAAGATAAGAAGACCCCAGATCTAGTTTCATCCATCCGGGCTACGATTTCAGGATTGTTGTACACATCATCTATATGATGGCTTTACATACAGATAGTCATCCAAACATGGGCATATATCTGTAGGCATGTCTATATTGGGCAACATTTCAATGTAGATGACTTTCTAAATTATGTACATGTTATGATATTTTTGTGCTGAGCATGGGTATGCCTCCCTCAACAATTCATGATCAAGATGAAATATATCATGATGTAATGTATTGCGATATTGATTCAAGCACCGTCTGCTTCAGATCCTACTCATCACATCATAAAACATCTCATCCAAATACTATTATTATTTTGAATTCATGCTTTAGGGGCAGCTATTATAGGCCAATTTGGGCATTATCCCCCAAGACCTGGTCAAACTAGACATCATCCCTAGGACCAATGAATAAGGTCTATCGTCCCCTTATATTTGAGTTGATATATGCCCTAAGTGAAGACATTCCATTTATGGCTTCAATTGTGAGACTTCTAAGGTTTGAAGTATATATTATATGACCCACTAACTCACCAACGCTCCTCTGCAAGGGACTAACTACATTGCAGTGCCAATACCTCCATGTAAGGGTGCACTGCAGTGCACCTCCTGACACTCAAGGGTGTGTTGGCCACCTCAGAGCGGAATTGTCATTGTTCTGGGAATCTCCACATGGCCAATGCCTTCTAGAAGAGTCCATAGGTGTCATACTTCAAATCCAAGTGTCCATCTAACACCTATGAACTTGGAAACATGTCTTGCCTATTATTAGAAAGTCATTCATTGAGAAACTACCATTAGTTTCCCTATAAATTGAGCACTCATCTAAGTGCTAGGAAGGAAGAATTTTGTGCAAAGTTATGCCATTGGATTCTCATTTGATAAGATATTGGAGGTACTGATATGTTGCTGCTATGATGCTGGATGTGATGAGGCTGGAATGAAGTTGGAGCAGGTTGACGACAAATCGTTCCATTGGTTGTAATATTCTCCTCCTACTCTTTAAGAAAGGTATCTGTTAATTTTCCCATACATATGTCTATATCTTGTGCAATGTATTATTGATGATGTATGTATTTCAGATATAATCTGTTTGATTTGACTAAGATAAGTAGATACTTGTATATTGTATGTTGTTTGTTTTTCTCTGTTTTTTTCCGTAGGAATCGATCTAGCGACTTGATTTGGATTGAGAGCGACGACAACAACAACAGAAGGAGAAGGAGAGCAAAAGAAGCACAAGTAGGCTCTTTTACCTTTCTGTATATCTACTTTTTTTAGAGAAAATAGTAGTTGTCTTTCTTCTATTGTTCTGAGTGAAGGAACACCACACTCAGGGAATTTAGCTTATCCGTAGATTAAAATTCCATATAACAGCTTTCCCTGTTCATCTTTTCTCGTGATACTCAAAAAATGAAAGCAAAATCTCCATCTGAGGCTTAATCTATGAGAGCTTATGTCATATTTTGTTGGAGAGTGATGAAGTCTGGCGATTTATGTTTCATCGATATATCTATTGTGTTGATATAAAACTATATGCCCTTTACATTTACAAAAAAATATTATTCTTCCTATACGGGGAATCCTCCCTTACTCCTGTCCTCTGTTACTATATCAATTGACTTGTAAATGTGTTCCTCTAATTTTTGGGGACAAAAAATTTAACACTTCAAATAAATCAAAAATTTAGTGATTTGATACTTATTCCCAAGAAAGATAATTGTTTTGAAACTTGCACATTCTTCCAACTCAACAATAATGATAGAATAGCTAATTTTTTTCATGTTTAAGAAATTGTTATAATTCATATTTCATTTAAATCATGTTTTGTACATTATAAAGATGACTTTCATGCACAAATGCCTCAATACCTATCTCATTCTTCTGAGTTTAAGATGTTCAATTATTTTTGGAATGGTCGATGTGAAAGTTCAACCACCTTCGTCCTATCAATTTCATCTTCAAGCAACCCTCTTGAAGCTCCATCATCACCTCTTGTGGAAACATTGATATGTTATGAATAGGTACAAGCTCTATTCTAAACAACATGCTATGTACAAAGTTGGTGGATACAATGTGTTATCTGTATACAATACCTATGAGTACAATGGTCCCAACTCATGTTCCTTCATTAGAACTATGCTTAATATTGTTGAATATGTAAAGATATATAAGCTTACTTGTATTCATAAATTATTGTATTCCACTGTATTGGTTCAACTTAGCTTATAGTGATAAATTGGTTCAATTCCAATAACTTTAGTAACTCTCTATTAAAGTGTAATGTATATAAAACCATGTAACGGCCTATCCTTATAGAAACTAATAAGATCCTTATATAATTCTAATAAATCACACCTTATCTCATTGTATCAATATAACTACTTACTTTGTTGACTAGACCGGTATGCATACAGTCTGTTAGTTTAACCAAAGTTGATAGTTCAAGCATTACTTGTATGCAGTAAACAACTTGGTGTTATAACTTATTGCAACAATAACATTCAATTGTAATAGTACATCCATTTATATCTTCTTATAGACTAATGATTACAATTTTTAAGAGTAATGGACATAATATTAGTTTAGCTATCATTTATTATCCATAAGTACACTCTTACTACGAGCTAATAGAAACAGTAATTCATAAGCATTGGTATAGTATTGCAATTATGGAACATGAGGTATTGATGAGAGCTAATAGCTTAGTAAGTAGAATGGTTATGTAAGTATTATTAATAGTTACACTCTTATAACTCCATAGATAACATGAAACCAGTAACGAATCGCCATCAGATTAAGCTAGAATAGTAATCATAGTATGCTTAAGAAGTTGAGTTACCATGGAAATAAATCTAACAGAAAAAAGATAAGTAAGGCTTGTAGTACTGTTTCACTTATACATATGAGTTTGATAAGGTTAATCATCATATTAGTAATAATCATATTGTCATAGTTAATGTACTAGAACTAAACCCATGTAGATGAAGATCACTAGTATTCACTATACTAATAAGCTCGAACAAGTGCACTAATTCATAAGTGTGACTAGTGTTTCCATATCATATGTGGAAACTCTTAGCATAAAACTTATGTAAACATGATTACCTTACTTGGAATTGTATCCCTTATTACTCATAGCTATTGACATATCATTATTCACACTACCTGATCATATCAATTACTAGGATATCAATATCTCTATTACTTACATTTATTATTCTCTTACTTATCCATAACAAATAACACTAATCACATCAATTGTATAGAGAAACCAGTATGTGTTACTAGTACAGATTAGTATGACTGAAATGTTATGTTCATTAATCACACTATCCTTTACCAAATTGATCAGTATAAGGTAACTAGATCAGTAATCGATGTGATACTATATTACACATACAAGCACCTATACAAGATCATTTTAATACTACTGTTTATGTGAAACTTCAATCACCTTCATCCTATCCATTTCATCTTGGAAACCCTCATGAAGCTCCATCATCACCTCATGTATCTCTGCCACATCCTCTAACTTCCCAACCCGGTCACATAATTCTTTAAATGGCTCTAGCTTAATGTAAGAGCACCTGCTTTACATAGGAGGTTGGTGGTTTGATTCCACTGTGCCCTAATATGAATTAATCAATGATATTGTTGTTTATTTTTAATTAAATACATTTTATATTGATTTATATTAATGGTAAGATATTTTTCTAGATTCATTGTTTTAGACAAAAGACATATTGTCTCTGTAAAAAAAATATGTCTTTAATCCAAATAATTGTCTCTGGAGAGACAAAAATGAAATTGTCTCCTAAGAGACAAAAACACTCGTGTTATATATTTTCTTTATAGAGACATTTTTTTAAGACATTAATTTGAGACACCCGCTTATAAGACAATATTTAAGACAATACACAAGTTTTTTTTTGTCTCAACTTACGGCAATTTACCAAAAAAAAAATGTCTCCTAAGAGACAATAACACTTGTGCCATATATTGTCTTTATAGAGACATTTTTTTAAGACATTAAATTTGATACATTTTTTTAAGACATTAAATTTGTTACAATTTTTAAGACATTAAATTTAAGACAACCACTTAAAGAAAACATTTAAGAAAATACACAAGTTTGTTTTGTCTCAATTTAAGACAATTTACCAAAAAATTGTCTCAAAATTTGTCTTAACTGCACCCCCCCTGTGTTGTAGTGGTTCAAGTCTTAATCTATAATGATTTTTTTCAGTATTCTTGTCACAATTGCATGCATTATTGGCCCCCATTGTGACACCTAGCCCACAATGTATTCAAATATCACTACAGTTCTAGACCGTCACAGATGACATCAATGATGTCGCTCCAGTTACTTCTTGACATATGTAGATTAACGAAATGCCCAAATTTAAAACTAAAACTCTGCTCTGGATCATAAGCTAACCAGTAATAAACTTGTCTATCTCAAACAACATTTAGCGAGAAACAAAGAATTATTAATGTAACGTGGATGACGAATGTACACAATCAAATGCATCTCGATCTTCACCTCGCCCCAGGTAGGTTGCAGATGATGATGTAGGTGAGTAATTGTTTGCAAATATAAATATAATTAATTATAAAATTATATTTGAAGGCTGAGTGCAATCCTAAATTACATGTCATCTTCCACGTCCACAAATATTACTCCCACCCAACCCCCCTCCCACATGAATTGCAGAGTTTCTGTAGTTCTAGAATGCATTAAAAATTTTTGATATACCATCAGTTTTCCTATTTCCACTAGACGATCGATTTGAGATATGCCTTCTTTCATTATTATTATTTCCTGTAATTACTAAATAGACATTAAATTTTATCTTTTATTCAGTAAATACAATTTTGTTTTTAGTTCATTTTTATTTTTAGTCAATTTATCTTTTAGTTTACTGATATTTAAATTTTTAAATAGTTAACTTATCCTTTAGTGACTTATAATTAGCTTAACTATTGCATGCATCCTCCCATAATTAATATAACCAGCATAGATCCATCTCAATTATGGATCTAACACGAGTAGATAGGGATCAAATCTAACATGAGTAGAGAGGGATCAAATTTCTTCACATGCAAACTTCTTTAGAGTGCAAAATACAATGTGTCATGCAAATTTAAAAAAAAAAATATTATTAATATATTTTAAGTATATGTGAATATTAAATTGTATTAAAATAATTTATTAATAACTCACATTTAATATTTTTCTATATCGAGACATTTTATCATGCAAATCTAGGAAGACATGCATACTCTAGCCCCCTCTGGTTTTGAACATGTGACCTATTAGAAGGAAACACATGCTCTTAACCATTAGGCCCACTTCATATAGATATATATGAAGTTGATATGGACATAAATTAGTTAACATAGATCTTCAAATAGTTTATTTAAATTTATTGTTGAATTTGTTTTTGAAAAGTATAAGAGCATTTTTTTTTTACTTTACAACATATTCACTTTGTTTTATTATAGACGACATTATTTTTTTATTTAGAACATCATTTTTATTTTTATTTTAGAGGGGAGCTGATAGACGGATAAACTTACACATCCCCTCATACTGGGTTGTAGAATGCGCTACTTAGTTCAATAACTTAGTGATTGATAGTGGATTGTTAATAAATTTGATAATTAAATGATATTTGAGAGTGTTTATCGTGCTACCCAACCCACAATGTATTCGAACATGGTTACAGTTCTAGTGCATGAGGCGTTCCGTCACATATGACATCGATGATGTTGATAAGGTTACTTCTTGACGTATGCAGATCACGACGACGATGCTCTCCACTAAATTTACTCCATGTCAGACATGGTCAACCAACTGACCAATTGTAATAAGTCAGGTTTCTTATATTGCTCCCCAGGGTATATGTCATCCTTAAGAACACCAAAAACCATTTTATCCATACTCTACATCATTTATTACGGATGTTGACAAGCGAAATCATTAATGCCACTACATGTGTTTTTTGATGGACAAGTTGAATCTTTAACAAATTGAATCTTTAATGAGAGTTTTTTTTCCCTCTATTATTCCTTGTTTCATTATCCTAATATTATTATACTTTTCGCAAGCATGGTCTTATGCATTTTATTTTTCTTTTGATGGGGTATTACTTTGCTTTTGATAAAAAAAATTGCAGCTTCTCCATAGTTTAACATTGTAAGTTGCATTTGTCAATGCTAAATTAATAATGGTCATCAAGAAAACATGTTAGTAGAGTCTTGCTTTTCCAAGGACTAATAATAACAAAATGAAATATTATTAACCATTAATTAATTAAAATGTAACATAATTATTTTATAATATTTAAATTAATTTTATAATAAATATTTTTTTTTTGTAAATTTCGTAGGACCTGTCTATTTTCTATTTTGTAAAGAGCAAGTTGCTATACAATATATGCAATGTTTAGTAGCTTCAACCTGCCCAAAGGAAACCAGGTCTGTTGGCCACCTAAGAGAGTTAAAAGCCAACCAAAATTGGTATTGTTTCTTCCTTCGACTTACTGCTAGTAATTCGTTACTATGTCCAAAAAAATTGCATATAAAACATATAGTAAGCCTAATATCTAAATACATACAAAATATATCTTGCAAGGGAAATTAGCCATCTGATGAATCAACCGGTGTAGCGTCTTTCGCTGTAGACCCTGGAATCGTAGCTTGTTGCAGGTTTTGCAGTTGTTGCTCCATCCGTACTAATCTACCATTGGTTTGGATCTATACCTTTGTCATCTCCCTCATGTCTTGTTTCATCTGCTGAAGTTCAAAAAGTAGAGAAGAATTGAGGTGTTGGTCCTGGGTACTCATCAGTCCTTTTGCAAGCATGCATTTAATCTTCCAGTATGTTTTAACAGATTGTTGAAACAGAGAGACTCTCCCTCGTGTACTGCCTGGGTCAGAGAGGAAGTCTATTCCAACCTGGGTGTCATCCTCTTCATCATCAGTTTCTTTCTCCCATCCTTTTATGGTATTCCAAATATCTGCTGGAATTCTAGTTTCATAACTGTTTGATAAACTTTCTAGAGTTTGTTGGTTGGTTTTTCTTCCTCGTTTGCTAGTTTCTGCAACTTGTCTTGTAGGGATTTTTCTTCCCTTTCCTTTTGTCATTGCAGCCTGAGTATCTCTGTTCCTGCTATGAGCTGAAAGAGACCTTGTATATGGAACATTAGCAGTTAAGTAAATCACAGAATCATAATGCCAAACTTTCCTTCCTTGATCCCGATGTAAATTACGATACTGAGCTGAGTTGGCAGATAGAGACGCACAACGAGCGTAATGAGACTGAGCATAATGAAGGAAGAAGAGAACAACAGGGTTTAATTTTTGACGCAAAAAACAATAAAATAGCCCTACCTCAATTTCAGAAAGCCTCATGGGGAGTTTTATGAAGATGATAATCCTGGAAACATCCCTATAACCCTGGAGGGAGCCAAACTCAGACATCACACAATTGAAGAAATGACAGAATAATAAAGTCGTCCCACAATAATTCAAAACAACTAAATACTTAACCCAGAAACAGTTTGGGGTAGCAATATTGCAGCTAAAAACCCAAAATCGGGGTATAGACGAATAACCCTGACCAGAATAAAAGATGGTAGGAGCCAGATTATCAGATTCAACCATATTGAAATGATAGAAACCAAACCTGAGAATTGACATAAAATGCAGACCAAAGTGGAAAGAAGGTGGAAGCCAATCATCAAGGTTTCAAGCCAATAACATATTAAAGATGCACCAGAGAGAATATAAGTAGACTAATATGCCCCAACAACCAGTATTAGCCACATGTATACCCATATTTAGGAAATAAGCAAGATTTGTAGATATCGTGTGCATGCTCAAAACAGGGCTTGTACTAAGGCTACATGCAATAGAAAGAAACCAGAATTGTAACCCCCAACAAACTAAATCAGGACTTCTAAAGCAGGGCTGAACATGAAAATGAACGACGTCTATCATGACATGTAGGTTGAAAAAGAATAATAGAGAACCTGAACAGTCAACATCAGGGACAACGCTGGACATTGGAGTTGAAGACACCGGCTTGAAACGCTTATCCAGAACTAGATTAAGATCCATAGTAAAAGAAACCAGAACATACCCTATCAGTGAACGCAGCCCGACCTTCCTCATTCGCCTCCTTGACACGGAACAGAACCTTTCTCTTGTGCATCGAGCAATAGACTGACAAACATACCCGAAAAAGGATAATACCTTCTTACCTTGCCACCGAAACAGAGCCAGACGATCACGCATGTCGGTGCAATAATGGGATTGCATTGGGATGATGGGTGTGCTTCGTGCGGACCAAGCGACATGCATCACCATTAAACTGCCTTAATTAGCCCCTGACATGCCTTACAGATGGCATCGTCCTCCTCTTGATCCACCACCCCGATCGGGGCTCTGCATTTTCACTGAGATCCTTTTGTAAAATAATTTGAAGGGAGTGTAACTCAATGTTCCAAATTCCATCAGTTGGTCGAGCTTCCAGATATCTATCTGAGTTTTTACAGCCCCAATTAGCTAAATAATCTTCCGCCTCATTTCCTTGTCTACGAATGTGATTTGGAATCACGTACTAGATATCTTTAATCAGCATGCTTATTTCCTGAATTAGGGTCGTTGTTCACCAACTCTTTCTTATTTTCTCCCAAGTCAACCCTTGTTGTAATTTGCAGAGAACACCTGTAACCATTTCAAAATCTCCCTCTACAATAAGTCGTTGATAATTTTCTCTAATGGCAATCAGTATCCCTTTTTTTACCGCCATTAGTTATGCTTCATTATTTGTTGCAAAGACCAAATATGAGGTGTAAACTCAACAGACTTCCCATTTAGAGTTTCAGAAAATCCCTCCAGTTCCTGCTTGACCTGGGTTTCCTTTTGATGCTCCATCATAATTGAGTTTGATAAATCCATTTTGAGGGGCCATCCACTGTTCCTCTATATTTTGACGCGGTGGTTTTTACTTCCAGATATTTTTATATAACATTTGGGGTTTTAAATTTAAATAGGCCAGCATTTGAGCTTCAAAACCTTCAGCTTGCCAATCTTCCTCAGGCCAACTTTCCACTAAGATAGTTTCACGAATATTCTCTATTAATCTCTGCCATATCTGATTCATAGTTTGTTCTTCGTCTCTGAAAACCATATGGTTCCTTTCTTTCCATATGCTCCAGAGGAGAAACCTAAGTGATAGTCTCCAGGCTCTGTTCAGCACTTCACATTTAAAACCTCCCTTTCTCCAATTTCAAATGAAGAGAAGAAGGATGGCAAAAAGAATCTAAGAAAGAAGGAACGTAGTCGCTTGTCCGCATCGGACAAGGAAGAAATGAGCATGTGTTTCTACTAATGATTGATGCAGAGGCTAAGGCAAGAGAAATATCAATAAAAGAAGAGGCAGGTGCGGTGGGCCTAACCATATGAATGGTTAGCGTTAACACCCTATCCTCACACGTTACCTCACCCATATGAATGAGTGAGTCGATAGTGTTTGTTATACTCTGATTATTTTTATCATTTTGTCCGAATAGTTGTTCTAAACATCTCCATAGAGTCTCAACAGTGGAGCAGGTATTGAGAAGATGTTCGATTGTTTCTATTCCTGCACGACATAGGTAGCATCTAGACGGACCATACATTCCTTGCTTCTGCAAATTTTCCCATTTTAAAATCTTATGATGGCTTAGCAACCATAGAAAATATTCTACCTTTGGCTAATGTTTCAATACCCAAATTTTCTTCCATATCATTCATTCATTTTTCTGAGCATTTTGTGAGTGAATATGATAGCCTTCCTTGATAGTGAACATTCCTTTTGTCTGATAGCCCCATCGGAGAATGTCTGAACCATTTGCATGGAAATTTTTCCTGGATTTGAGTTCTTTTTCTAGGTTATCCCATTGTTTCATTTCCGGAGCTTTTGGCCAATGGATTTTCTCTTTCCATTTCCTCCATTGATTGCTCTGTTGTTGACACCAATAGTTATGAATAAGCCTGTTGTTCGGTGTATTAGTGAAAAGAAAAATTTATCCCAAATCAAGTCGACTGAACAGTTTCTCTCTTTGCTTCCATGAATCTTCCCAAAAGAGTGTCATTCTACCTTCCCTTACTTCCCAAAAGCTGTGTGATCTAATTAGGTTCCTGTTCATTGCTGCCAGATTCCAAATTGATGAACCTTTTGGTACTATATCCACTTTCAATTTACCTGAAACTGTATGTGGCATATCATATTTAGCTGCCCATATACTTTTCCATAGGTCATGTCCACCCTGAATCCATCTCCACCAAAGTTTAGCTCCTATAACATTACTAAGAACGAAAGGATCTCTAATTCCCAAGCCTCCTGCAAATTTCGGTTTGATTAATTTTTCCCAAGTTACAAGAGCCCACTTCCTATTAACCTGTGCACCTTGCCATAAAAACTTCTTAAACAGACTAACCATTTGATTACATATACCTTTAGGGCAAGCTCTTCCTGACAGTTGATAAAGAGGAAGGGATTGAAGCACAGATTTTAACATAATAATTATGCCAGGGGCATTTAGAACTCGGAATGCCCAATTATGAATTCTTTTTCCCACTCGAAGAATGAGGTCCTTCCAGTCTGCATTTCTTACTTGACCAGTATTTAATATCATTCCCAAATATTTCAGTGGAAAAGAACCAATTTTAAAACCCAGTGTTCTGGCTAGAAAATTTTGAGTTGCAATATTATAATTAAAGAAATAAACATTGGATTTCTCATTATTTATTTGGGTACCTGAAGCTGCCATAAATATTTCTAGGATCTGGAGAATAGCTTTGCATTCTTTCACCGTAGCCTGACAAAATAACAGAATATTGTCCACGAACTGCTAATGTGTCAGGGGAAGGTCTGGTCCCCATAGTTTTAAGCCCTGCAACTTTCCTTCGACAAGATGAGCCTTGATTAATCTACCTAGACCTTCAACAGCTATAATAAAGAGAAACAGAGATAAGGGATCTCCCTGGCGAGGCCCCGGGAGCTATTAAATGGTTGAGCTGGGATACCATTCAGTAAAATTGAGAAATTTGGAGAAGAAATAAAAGAACGTAGCCATTATAGCCATCTGTCATCAAACCCAAACGCTCGCATAACCTCGATCAAGTAATGCCAATTAATTCGGTGATATGCTTTAGAAAAGTCTAATTTGATTAGCATTCCTTTCCTTTTTTGCGTTTTTAAGGAATGAATTGCTTCTTGCGCAGTCATAATTCCATCTAAGATTTGTCTGCCTTTAACAAAACCTGTATGTTCCAGAGCAATCAGCCTTGGCAGCATAGGTTTAAGTCGATTCACCACTATTGAGGAGAGAATTTTATAAATGACATTACATAGAGTAATGGGCCTGAATCCAATAGGAGTATGAGAATTTTCCTGTTTAGGGATAATAGTTAAGAAGGTTGCATTTAAGGCTGGATATACAGTCTTATTTCTTCTGGACTATTCAACTACCTCTAGGATGTCTTGACTCATGAAATTCCAGGAAGCTTTGAAGAATTCACTTGTAATACCATCCGGACCAGGGGCTTTATTCCTGGGCATATTCATGACTACTTCTTCAACTTCTTGTAGACTGATTTCCTGTAGTAACGCTAGGTTCTGGTCCCTGGCAACCACTCTCAGAATATGGGCAATTATTTTATCAATTGCTGCTTGTCTATTATGATTAGACTCTGTAAGAAAATGTTTGAAATGAGCAACCAGCTCCTTTTCCATATCATCATGCTTTAGCAATCAATTACCATTTACATCTTTCAAAGAAAAGATTCTATTATTCTGCCTTCTTTGTATCATTGTCTTATGAAAAAAGTTTGTATTTCTCTCACCTTCTTTTAACCATTGAATCCTTGATTTTTGTTTCCATAAAATATCTTCCTGTTTCCAGCGTTCTTCTTGCTGGCTAAGGGTATTACCTTCTCCAATTGCTAACGCTTTAGTCTGGACATGGAGAATTATTCTTTGTTGAATATCTTTCATTTTTTCTGTCAATCTTATCTGATCCTGTTGGATATTACCAAATTCTACTCTATTCCACCGTTTGATTTCGGCTTGTAATTTCTTTAATCTTAATTGAAAGGAATGCATCTTATTTGCCAGCAATCTTATTAGAATTTCACCAATTTTTAGCATTTTCCAGAAATCTTAGGTCACGTAACTAGAATAATTCAAACCGAAAAGGCCTATTTTTCATAGCTTCTTTGACATCTATTTCTAATATAATCGGCCAATGATCTGATCCTAACATTGGTAAAATAGCTGCTTCATAATAGATATCTAGACTTACCAGAGCTTTTGAGGCAAGGAATCGGTCCAACCGTGATGCTACTTGATGGCGTTCTCCACGTCGATTATTCCAAGTAAATTTTCCATTCACCATGGGGATATCTACTAATCGTAGATTAGTTAATAAATCTCTGAAGAGCTCCATGTCTGGATCTTCTCTTCTTATTCCTCCCTTTTTTTCTGATAAATTGAGAATCATATTAAAGTCTCCCCCAAGAATCCAAAATTTCTCTTGATGCATGTTATTCAAAGCCCTAATATTCTGTAGGAACTCTTCTCATTCTCCTGGAATTGGAGGCCCATAAACTACCGATATGAGAATCTTTTCCTCTGATCCAATTTGCCAAAAATTTCCTATTAAAATTCTAGGAAGGCCCATCCATCCATCTACTACAATTTTAGCTGCATTCCAAAGAATGGCTATTCCACCTGTCGTACCTATTGAGTCAATTGCCATCACCTCATAATGCAGTTTAAAGGATTGAATTATGGATTGAAGCTTCTGCCCTAACACCTTGGTTTCTTTTATTAACATAATCTGAGGTTTCTCAACTTTTAATCCTTCTTTCAGATATATTTTTTTTCCTTTACTGTTAAGGCCTCTAATATTCCAGGAGATTACTTTCATTAGGTAACTTTAGGTAGTTGTTGGAATACCATTGTTAACAGTATTATCTTTCTTGTATTAATCAGCATTTCACCAACCAACTGTATTGATTCCTATAAGGTTCTTCGTCCCCGCTTTTTAGATTGTTTTTGTGGAGGATTAACCTTCATCCCAGCTGCTTGTTCAATTTCCTGTACTTCCTTGTGTGCTTGAGCTGTCAAATAATGTTCAAAGGTTTCCTTATATAGTTTCTTCTGGTCCGTTGGAATGAATCTGTCATCCAGATTCCTCCATTCAAACAAAAGTCGTTTCAAAATTTTCTCCTCTGCACTTAGGTCATATTTATTATTTATTAACTAGTTCAAAATTAATAAATATTGTTAGTTAATCTGTTTAAAATTTTATTAGTGGAATCAAATAACACTATTCATAATCAAATACAATGAGATAAACTCATTAATAGTTAAGTGAAAATTGGTTCAAACTATAAATATTCGATTGATTCAAATTATAAATATTTAATTAATATATATTAAAAATAATAAGACAATTCAAAAAATTAACATATATTCATTTAATCGTTATATAATTATTTTAAAAATAAAAAATAACTTATTTATATTATCTGATATTTATTGGTTATTACAAAATTTAGTTTAAGCTCATGAAAATAATTAAATTTTAACACATTAATTAAATTTTAGTCAAAAACAAATATAATTTTATTTAATATGAATAAGAAATCAGTAAAAAAATCAAGTTTTCAAATATATCTATTTATACTTTACATAGAAAATATAAAACATTCTAGATAAGGTTCTCAACAAAAACACTATCATTATAATAAGACATTGTTATTATTGTTGCTTAGTATTAAATTCTCTATAGCCGCAATACATAATTATAATTAAGAAAATACCTCAATTTACCAATCAATCAATGAAACCTAAATTTATTGAATTATAAACCTTAACACTAACTTGAATTCAGTGTTTTTACTTTAATTTCACTATATTTAAACTAAGTGGCAGGTATGAGCTACAATGTAGCACTTGTTATTTTTTTTTATAGTATTAATAATAATTTAAGATAAAATTATAATTTAGTTAGTTTTTAAGATTTTTTAAATTTTAGAAAAATAATATGTATCATATAGTAAATGTAAGTATTTTGACACTTATTATGGATTAAAACCTATCAATTTTTACCAATCATTTAAATTATATAATTACTCTTATTGTAAAAATATTTAAACTTTTAATTTTGCATATTATTTTTTTATATTAATTATCAATTAAATATACTAATATTACATATTATTTTGTTATATTAAATGGTATATGGAGAAGATATTTTTTCTTACAAATGAAAAGACTATATAATATTTTAAAATATTGTTATAAAAAATTCCACTTTAAGAGAAAGCACTCTGATTACACCTAAGACATCAATTCAATTGTATATTGATTGCAAACACCCTCAATTTCAAATCAGGGGACTTTTCAAATTCCAATTACATTTCATTTCAAACAACAAATATGGTAACAATTACATTTCAAACAACAACCCTGGAAGGTGCAGGAAATACTTCTACCCAGTTGAAATTAATGACACATGAGCATTTAAATGTGTGCCTCTTTTCAAAGACTTTGGGGGAGACGATCAAGTTGTCAAACTTTAGATCTTCAAGTTGTATTAAGATCCCAACTGAATCTGAAAGCACATGCAAACCAGAGCATCGTCTAGTCAATATTTTGGAGATTCGTCAACTTCCGAAATGAATCTGGAAGCACCTGCAGACTAGAGCACTCTCTTAGGTTAATAGTTTGGAGATTCGTCAAGTTCTCAACGAATCTAGAAGCACCTGCAGACTAGAGCACCTCGACAGGTCAATAGTTTGGAGATTCGCCAAGTTCCTAAACGAATATGGAAGCACCTGCAGACTAGAGCACTCTCCCAGGTTAATAGTTTGGAGATTTGTCAAGTTCCCAAACGAATCTGGAAGCACCTGCAGACTAGAGCACCACGATAATTCAATCGTTTGGAGATTCGTAAACTTCACAAATGAATCTGGAAGCACCTGCAGACTAGAGCACCCCTTCAGGTCAATAGTTTCGAGATTCTTCAACTTCCCAAACGAATCTGGAAGCACCTGCAGCACTCGAACAGGTCAACAATTTGGAGATTCGTCAACTTCCCAAACGAATCTGGAAGCACCTGTGTTGGTGTTCAGGTAGGGATGATCTATCCACCCTAATCTGACATTAATCTTATCAATCTGGGAGCGTATCATTTCAAGGCTACGCATAAGGTATATGCAGGAACAAACGCTCAATCCGTTCAACCGAGGATTTACAGTTAAAACTCAAAACATTGTCGTGAAGTAAAATTAATACAGAACATTCAACAATCTGAATCAGGAAGAGATAAAAATAACAACCATAGCACAATAGAAATAAATCCGCACATATACACAGACGCAACACCTGATCAGAAGAGTGGGCCCAACTCTCTGATCAGGGCTGCGTTAACTACGAAACACTTTGGAACAGTAAAACTAGATGTATTTTATTGATATATGAAATGTGATTACAGTCTTCTCCTCGGAACCTCGAATTACAGGAAAGATGTCCATTTTATACACAATACAAGGGAATAACAGATTTCCCTGAAACATGAGAATCGCATGTTCAAAAATGGACTCTGGTTGAAACAGCACGAGCAAAAGATATTCTGAATGGAGCAAATGGCCGAGAATAGGCCCAGGGAGTCGTGGTCCATCTGCACGTTCTCCCTTTGGCTTGCCATTACCGATTCTTGCTGCGATCTGCTGGAGCGAGGGTTCCTATCTTCAATCTGCAACCAAACACAAACCTTAGTTCCGAAATTAGGTAAAACCCCGCGATTTTACTTCATTAATCAAAATATCCCAATCAGACAAGTCAGGGTATTTACCTCAGGATTTTATCATAACAAATGTGGGTAAATTAAACAAAAAGGGGTCAAAAATGATGACAAAAGTGGGCAAAGAAATAGTCGAATTCAGTGCCCAACATCTCCCACCAGCTAGCCTTCTGCATGCCCTCATGCAGCCCGCCGACCCCACAGATCTGGGTTCTGCAACCTGTGAGCTTCATGAAGCCTGGCAAGATCATACTCCAAAGTCATTTCTATCCCTGGGACTTTAAACGCATCTGAAAAGAGGACCTCCTTCCACCAATCTACCGAAACGTTATAAGCTGGAGTATATACTTCTGACGACAGCCAAAGAATAGGATATTGAAATCGAAGCCCCATCCATCGGGTGCCACACGTTTGGACACATGCCACGTATCTTAGTACTCGTGCAAAATTATGTGCCCCAAAAGGCTCCCTGCTTCTGACAGCTGTTGGTGACATTATCCATCTCCTCTGACAAGCATCCAAAGCTTCCTTCTGAAAAATAGTTATTTGATTGACACAAAGATCAAGACACCACCTTTGTGTCCTCAACATTCTGGCTTTTTTTTCCTAAAACTTCAAAAAGGCATAGTGCCTGTTGAATACAGTATCTGACCTCTCATGCTCTTCCCTTATTATAAATGGCTTAGTGACTTGGTTAGATTCAAAAGTGTCACAAGCCTTCTGCCAATGAATTTGGTTAAAAGTATAAGAGGTGAGGGCCCTCAGATGAATGTCCCCCACATATGGGATCAGATTAAAATTCCTGTCCAACTGTAGCAAATACCCATGCAAACAAAACTCACACATCAAGTGTTGAGTTGGCACATAGTGATTCCTCATGATCCGAAGGAATTGTACACAATCCTCAATCTCATATCTGACCTCATTCTTAATGCTTTCCATGCAAAATAAAAGAAAACGTTCATGTAAAAATAAAGAATAGCAAGAAGCAGGGGGGGCGACATGCCATCACCTTTTGCACCAGACTGAACATTTGTTCCTTATCATTTTTCAGCTCGGCCACCTACTTCTCCAGCTGCTCCATCTTGAGCTGTTGCTTGGCATGCCTTAACTTCATAATATCCATATGCTCCACATATCCAAATATGGTTGCGGAGGCTTTCTCTTCGGTTCTTTTTCTTTCATTTTTGTACTGGGCCGCAGTGGATTTCCATGTCTGTAGCTCGGCCGTTAGGGCATACTCTCGAGCTTCAAAGAGCTGTTCAATTGGTTCTGTCTCGGTTCCTGCTTCGACCCTGTCAACCCTGGGTCTCTTGGCTCACCATCTATACCTGTTTGTCTGCTTCTGCATATTATACACTTGTCTCCTCAAACTCCTCAATTCCATTTTCAACCGCATTGTTTCTCTGAACTGATGCTGATATCTTTGCTTGATAGGTAGTCTTTGCGACCTACCAAACTCTACTTCCTCTTGCTTCACCTGTACTTCCTCGGCTCCGACTATTGGAGTTGAGCTCCTCGGAGCTGCCTCTACCGGGTTGACAGACGGTCCAATTTCCGCTGCCTGCCCTTCTTCTATTCTTTCTTGTTTTATCCTTTTGATACCTTTTTGCGCCACTGGTGGATTCTTCGGGACCGCATTTCTTGGTCCCTCCTCTCTACCAATGGTCGTTCCTTCATCAAGTATGTTTTCCTCGAACAACGGTGGCCCAGTAGGATCCCCTTCTGCTGATGTGCCTGCTGGGGTTTCTTCCAGCTGCAGCCTTCGTTTCAAATTTGAAGGCATTGGAATGGCCACATTTTCTTATTCTCTTTGCTGAGGGGAATGGGTTACCCGCGCCCCTTTAGGCAAAAAGACAGGAAACTGGAACAAATTTTCTCCATCCAATCCTGAGGTCGACGCTGGTTCTTGTGGAGTAGTGTCGACCTCACTTCTTGCTTCTCTCGGCATTTCCCTTGTAGCTTCTGTAATCGGAGTGGTCATGACTGTTTCCTCCACAGGTTCCATATTAACAGGGGATCCCTGTTGAGTGGCCTTTGTGCCAATTACTCTGTCTATCTACTGAACTGGCTCCGTGGACTGGGCTAGTTCTTGTGGAGCAGCCTCAGCCAAAGTGCTAGTAATAATTTCTGCAACTTCAATTGGTTCGTCTTCCATTTGTAAAGCCGAATCCTCTTCACATCCCTTGGTCTCCATCTCCATTTCTTCAGGCTCTTCCTGATCAACATAATCGTCCTGCTCGTCTCCCTACACGGCCTCATCCTCTTGCATCATTTTCGGTTCTTCTGCCCTAACATCTATGGCAGCTTCAATTTCTTCTTCAGTGGAGTTTTGGAACCACTCCCATGGAATCGAAATCATGTCGATGGCGTTCAACACTAATAACCGCACCAGTCCATGGTGGGAAAGGACCACTAACACCTGTCGCGCCTCTCGAGCCGAGTTCGCCATCAGATTCAAGCTTCTCAAAAGAAAATAAGGTACATTCATTGAAAAGGCTTCCGCTTGGGGAAACCGCAGGTGTGGCAGTATATGCAAATGGTATTTAAATAAAGTATAATATCTCCCTTCGCAGGTTATATATTTGATCACAGCTTATGCAACTTCACTCCATGGCCGCGGCAATGACATTCTATCATACCCCTGGCTCTTCTGTGCAATGCTCTCCTCGGCTTGGAGAAAATCTTCGGGGAATTCTGGAAGAGGAGTTCTTCTGGAAAACCATCGTTCACCTCCCTATGGTAGTCCGCTAACCTCTGCAATCGTTTCCTCTGTAACTGGGATTTCGAGTCCGTGAACCCGAGAAACTCCTCCTTCCAAGTTCAATGCAAATTCTAGTGTAATTTCCTCATCCCAGCCATTCAGTCTATCCAAGTAGATGTCCCAACCTGCATTTACAAATATCTACCATACTTCCCAATTGCGCCGAATCATTTTTGAATCATCGAGCTCATGGCGCACAGATCGACCACCCATCGCTGCGAAGGCGGAAGCAGCACGATGGCTACAGTCAGTTGGCGGGGAAAGAGTGGCAGGCTCCGAACTGTTAGTAACTGTAACGACGTCATGGCTATTTCCAAATATAATGGATAAAATAGTAATAGTACATTTGAAATTAATTAACATATTGCAGTGGTACTATTAGATATGCTTGGTTTTAATATGGAAAGTTTACAGGGTGACTGATGTGACTCTTATGCGTGCAAGTACGCATCCCAAATCAACGGTATAATTACAAGGTACTTAAAGTCATTAAATTTAATTTAGTAATATTCATGTGTTATAAGTACCTTTATTAAGTACGTCGTCAGTTATTATGACAGTACCCTCCCCCAAACTTAAAGTGACAGCCGTCCTCGGCACGCTCTGACTGTCCTTTCGGAATATTTAATTAAATTTGTAAAAATCAGCGAAGAGATACTTGCGGACTTACCTTAAGGTGGAGTAACAACAAAAATGTTTGTCATGAATAGTGAGTAACAGCAAGAGTGAGTGACGGCAGTGACGGAGTAAAGGCAGCTGCAGAGTAACAGCAATTGCAGAGTAACGGTAGTTGCGGAGTAACGGCAGTGACGGAGTAACAACAGTTACGAAGTAACAGCAAATATGGAATCATAGCAGCTACGGAGTAACAGCATCGATGGTGTAACAACAGTTTTGGAGTAGCAGCAATCTACAGAGTAACAGCATCGACAGTGTAACAACAACTTCGGAGTAACAGCAACAGCGGTGTAGCAGCAACTTCGGAGTAACAGCAACAGCAGT
Organism: Pinus albicaulis; assembly: GCA_034641835.2. NCBI lineage: Eukaryota > Viridiplantae > Streptophyta > Pinopsida > Pinales > Pinaceae > Pinus > Pinus albicaulis. The sequence goes on along the minus strand of CM076571.1, from coordinate 165,533,796 downwards.
AGCAGCACTTCGGAGTAATTTCAAAGTAACAACAACTTTGGAATAATAGAAATAGTAGCATAACAGCAACTCCGGAGTAACAGCACCAACAATATAGCTTTCCTCCCAGCCAAAAATCTTTTATTATTCTTGCAAAACACAGACAAGTGAGAAATAACCACATTTCCTTTTTTCTTTTTTCTTTTTTTTTCTTTTTTCTTTTTTAACGGGGGGTGAGAGTGTCTTATGTTGCAATAATCATTAAATCAGCTGAATGTGAAAGGGTTTTAACAAAGCCATCTTTAGAGGCTGGACGATGATATAATTTTAGACGGTGTCCATTTACTACAAATGAAGTCTTATTCTCATGAATTGTAATTAATCTAACTGTTCCATTATCGAACACCGCATCCACTTGATATGGTCCCATCCAGCAAGTACAAAGTTTTTCCTTGAAGTCTTTAAATCTAGATTCATACAGTAACGCCTAATCCCCTTCATGAAACACCTTAGTTTTAATAAATTTGTCATGCCATTTCATCCTCTGCTGTTGAACAGCAGTAGTTCTCTGGAAAGCTGCTGATCGGATCTCCTCTAACTCATTCAGCTGTTCTAGTCGGTGCTTCTGTGCTTCTGATAAATCCAAGCCTACTTCCAGGGTTGTTCTGAGTGTGCTAATTTCAAATTCCACTGGAAATAAAGGAGATTTCCCATAGACTAATTCAAAGGGGGAAAATCCTGTTGTATTCTGCCATGTTGTCCTATAGGCCCATAAAGCTTCTGGAAGTTTCTGTGCCCAATCCTGGCGATGACTTGCTACTGTCTTTGTCAAGATATTTTCCAATACCTTGTTTGTACTCTCTACTTGTCCATTTTCCTGTGGATGATAGGGGGTTGTTATTCTGTGTTTGACCCCATACTTCTGCATCAATTTCTCTATCATATGAGATGTGAACTGTGATCCTCCATCTGATACAATTTCTCTTGGAGCCCCATACCTAGCAAAGATCTCTTCAAAATAAAGTCTGACACTACTTGCTCTGTTGCCCTCATGACTGCTCTAGCTTCCACCCGTTTGGTTACATAATCAGTACAAACTAGGATGTAAGCTTTTTGATGAGAAGGTGGGTTAAAGGGGCCAACAAAATCAATGGCCCATCTCTCAAATGGTTCAAGTACTATCTGGGGTTGAAGAAGCATTTCATCTGCTTTCTCAGGTTGTCCCATCCTTTGACAGCTATCACACCTTCGAATATAATCTCGAGCATCACGAAAAATGGAGGGCCAATAGTATCCCATCTGCAACACTTTATGGCCTATCCATTTGTCTGCAAAATGTCCTCCACAGGGTCCATCATGTGCAGCCATTAGGATCTCATTGATGTCATCTCTTGCCACACAACACCGAATCTTCTGATCAATCCTTGTATGGAAAAGATATCCTGCCATCCATGAATAACGGGCACTCTTATGAATGATCTTCCTTTGCTCCTTATAAGATAAGTGACGGGGCACTTCACCTGTAGCAAGATAATTAGCAATATCTTCATACTACGGAGTATTAATAGATACTGCAAAAATATTCTCATCTGGAAAATTATCATCAACTGGCGTATTCTTACCATCATGTTCTAACCTAGATAAGAAATCTACAACCACATTGTCCTTCCCTGGTTTATCTACTATAGTAATATCAAATTCCTATAGTAGCAACAGCCATCGTTTAACACGACCAGGGGTAACAGGTTTATTCATTAAATACCTTATGGCAACATGATCAGTTTGCACAAAGGTAGAATACCCGATACTATAATCCCGGAACTTGTTGATGGCATAGACAACAGCAAGGAACTCCTTCTCAGTCACCGTGTAATTTAATTCAGCCAGAGCCAGATTTTTACTAACATAGTAGACTGCATAAGGGACTTTATCTTCTTGCTATCCTAATACTGCACCAATTTTTGTTTGAGAAGCATCTGTGTGAATATGGAAAGGTAACGCCCAGTCTGGTCCCCTAAGAATCGGAGCACTACAGACTAATTCCTTAATCTTTGCGAAGGCTACCTCATAGTCCTCTGTCCACACAAATTCTGAATCTTTTGTCAGTAATTGAAATAATGGGTGGGCTACTGTTACACAGCAATTTCTCACCGTCCCTGCAATCCCCCATCCCGCACATTGGAGGGCTCATTCCGTGACCTGTGAGCAGTGACATGACTTGAAAACACTTGCATGACATCCCTCTAAACATGAGCTTTCATTGCCCTGAAGACAACTCCTTGTGGAAAAACATAAAAACACCCCTTTTTGCATTGGCGCGGGCAGGCAGTTTAGTACCCACGCTAATGGGGGAAATCCTTCAAAGAGGGCGCGCCAATTGGCGCTCTGTCCCAGAGTCGCACTCGTGCCAGCCATTTTGAGTGTTTTTTAAAAATAAATGGCGGATGTTTCATCCTAACCAATTCATAAACTGGTATCTATCTTGAGTTGGGAGGTTTGGCTACGGATTTCCATGTAGAGGAAGTGGTTTTCCACCTCTCATGGAAGCTTCCTTGATGATAGGGCCAATCCCATAATTATAGGGATCCCAACTCCCCTTCCTCCATCTATAAAAGCTACAATTCTCATAAGCCAGTTCCGTAATCTCCAAGTTCCCAAGAGCCTTATGGGCCGCAAAAAGTCTTCAACATTATTCCCTTAAGGCCAAAATCCAAGCAAGGAGACCATTGTCAAGTATCCGAGAGAGAGGCTTGTCCCATCCCTAACAGATTTATCGAGACATGTTATGCTGACGACCCGCCGAAGGAGATTCCAGCGGCGGAGCTACGGTTGTATTCTTCCTTTGATGAATTAATGATAAGCGACTATTGGTTATGGTTCCACTCCTGTTCTTGATTATGATCATGAGTTATGTCCTCTCCAACTGACATATAGTTGTATATACTGGATTTTATGCTTGCGTTTGTTTTGTTTCTTGCGTGTGCAGGTGTCCGATCACGGAGATCGTGAGGATTGTGATCTTCCAGAGCTAAGGAATGGGAGCGCTACTTTCTCTACAAGCGACAGCGTTGGATTCCAAGTAGGCCTTCATCGCTAGTTGGTTTATTTGCAATTAGGAACCTGCACTATAGCGTGTTCGATTGTTGCTAGACCCGATCTGGGCTAGTAGGGATCGCCTCTGCCCGCAGAGGGGATTTACCTCTTCAACAATTTGGCGACTCCAGTTGGGTTGCCTGTATGGTTGTTTTCAACCTCTGTGGTCCTGAATGTCTCGGCTACTGTTCAATCAGTTCCTCCGCCTGAACAACATCATGTTGATTCCAAGGTGGACCTCTCCCATTCTTCGCCTGTTTATGTGTCCTCATCTTCTACTTCACCTGGTGAAAGTCTGGATTCGAGTAACCAGGTGGCTAAGAAGAAGAAGAAGAAGAAAAAGAAGAAGAAGTCAGATAAGAGAGAGGCTAAGGCTGCAGCTACTGCTTCTAAAGCGTCTCCTCTTGATAAACCTTCCAACCCTCCACGGAAAGTCAAATTCCCTTGCATGTTGTGCACAGGGAACCATCTTCTTCGAGATTTCCCTGGCATTCCCAAGGTGCTTGAAGCATGGTCAAACGGTCGTCTGCCGTTGCCTTTGGCTTCTGGGACTCAGGTTGGGGGCACGTCTTCAGCTGCTGCTGGTAAAGCTCCTAAGAAGCAGGGTAAGATTACCAATCCCTGTAAGTTGTGTGAAGGGCACCATGCCATTCACCTTTGTCTGTATATGGATGAAGCCAAGCGAGTTTTGGACAACTCGGTTGTTTCTACGCCGTGCCTCCCGGCTAGTTATAAACAACTTTCTTTGAGTCTTCTACCAGCTGATCCTACAATTGGTCAAGAGTCATCCTTGGTCGATCCCGCTCCCTCGGAAATTAAAATTCAGGAATCCATCCCCGACCAACCATTGGTTGTGGGATCGGTTGAATTGGCCCCGTCTGCGGTGCACCAGGTCTTTTCCGTTGAGAGTGGATCTCACACCCCTCATGTTCTTCTGGTTTCTTCAGATCCTTCGGACTTGGAGAAAGATCCTCTTGTCCCTATACCTCAAGAAGCTGCTCCTCCGCCTCCTATGATGGAGGTCCCGAAGGATACCCCTCCCACCTTCGAGATGGAGGTCGTGGGGGATGCTCCTTCTTCTTCCGTAACACTAGGGGAAGACCTTCTCGGTTCGATGGTAGCCCCTTCGAGTAGTTTGGTCGCTTTCTTTGATTGGAATCGATTTGCAGGATACCGCCTTCCATCTTATGTGCCTTTCGAGATAATGTTACAGGCCTTTGGTCTGGATGTACCCAGCACCATTATAGACGAAGGCGCCTATGTTAGTATTCTATCCTCAACTACCTAGCAAGCTTTTGGTTCGCCGCCGCTTGCGCCTGTTACGCAGAATCTGTTGACATTCAACAGAAGAACTAGTCAACCGTTGGGGATTCTTCCAAGGTTACCTGTTACTTTGGGAGGTTAAATTGTCCATATGGTGTGATGGTTGTTCCAGGCCCCTTGTATTTCAATCTGCTCTTGGGGCATGATTACACCTATGCCATGGGAGCGCTTGTCTCCTCCCTTTTTCGTGTGGTCTGTTTTCCACATGAAGGACGGATCGTGACCATTAATTAGCTTTCGTTCTTTGGTCCTGATGTGACAGCTGGCCCGCCATCATCCCTACCTGGTTTTTATCCACCCGTTGTATCTACCCCACCGTAGGTCAACTATGTGGCTACCTACCCCGTGCCTGTGTTCAGCGATGATGCCGTCATGCATACTGTGCTGGGGGAATTGGGTCCTGACTTCCAAGATGTTTTCCTTCCATCGGGAGTGGAACTCTTGGAAGCCATGAATTCTTATTCATTATGATGAGGTCTGTCGGAGCAGAGTTCGTTTTCTTGTGTCAAGCTCGTTAAAAAATGAAACAAGGTGGTCGGAGCAGAGTTCCTTGTCTTGTGTCAAGCTCCTTAAAAAATGAAACAAGGTTTTCGGAGCAAAGTTCCTTGTCTTGTGCCAAGCTCCTTAAACCATGAAACAACGTGTCCTGAGGATAGTTCTTTTAATGTGTCAACCTCGTTAAAACAATGAAACATGTTCCCGTTCAATTGGAGTCTTTGATAAGATCTCGTAAAATACCAATCGAGTCTTTCTATTGATCTCGTAATTTGAACCTTCACTCCATCTGCCTTTCACATGGACTGAAGCTTGGGGGGCATGTACCTCGAATTGAGTCACCATGCTGGGGGCATGCTTACTTTTTCAAGCATAGTTTGTTTCTGTTTCAAGCTTGTGTAAAAATGAAACCGGTTTCAAGCATAGTTTATCTTTGTTTCAAGCTTGTGTAAAAATGAAACCAACTTCAAGCACAGTTTATCTTTGTTTCAAGCTTGTGTAAAAATGAAACCATTCCCATTTTACCTCTTGTGATTGCCATTTTATCAGCCTGTTTATGCCAGATGAGCCTTGGTTTTCTCACTCCATCGTCACTATCTGCTTGGCCGATCATATGCCTTCACTTGGTTGTTTCACCCAATCCTAAGGAACCGCTACGATGAGTGGTCTTGTTAGCCAGCCTCTTAACATTTATTTGTTTTGAGCAGTTCCACCATTACCGGAACCAGTAGCTACCCTTTATACCACTCATTCCTCTAGGAAGAGTCATCTTTTAGCTCTTTTCTGACTCTCTAAACATGAAAAGATCGCCGAGTCCCTTGTCGTTTTGATCTCGTTAAAGTGGCCACGAAACGACATCTACCCAGTATACGTTTACCCCTTTTTCGGGTTGGGATAGATTATTTACGAAAAAGGAATACCCTAGCCTATCACAACTAGGAGGTTTTCTCGGGTATTATTTTCTACCTTTTCAAGTCCGAGGAACTATTTACGAAAAGGGACCTTTGGGGTTTACTTTTTTGCTGTCTTTTCAAACTCTATAAACATGAAAAGACGCCGAGTTCTTCCTTTGTTAGACTCGTTAAACCCTTATGACATTGGATTCAGTCGTAATGACGATATTCGAGTTTCTCCTTCCTAGGGCTCGTTAAATGTACTAGGATGGGTTCGTCCGAAGGACGAACTTATATGACAAGCATATGCTATCCTCTTCAAGCTTGTGTAAAAATAAATAGGTACTCACCGAAATGGTGGGGAAAAATGGAACCAACATCATTGTCATGTCGGCAGTATGTCGCTCTTGAACATGGCACTTGTCTGCATTTGTGTCGGGTTGGGGACATCTCATCTCGTTTTTTCACTTGCCTCCGTGGGTTTGGGAAATCCCTTTTGACCTCTCATCTGCTCTTTGCCTCGTCGCCATGACCTCTAATCCGTTGATGTCAAAATGCTGCCAAATCCACTGTCATGCCGCCAGTATGTTCAAGAGAAGTTGACGTCTGCAAGCTTCAACCCTCCTCTGATTCTCATCTGATCCTAATTCACAAAGACATTATGTTTCTCTGTCTCATGTCGATGACGTGGGAAAAACTATGGCCCACCTTCGATCAAGGTCACTTCCTGTCGACATCAGCTCATTATCCAGGAAGTTGATCTAGAGACTCCCTTCTGGTGCCTTGGAGCCTGCATGCCTCAATGGCAGGTTCTTCGCATTCGACGTGAGGTTTTCATCATTGGCCTCCAATCAAGTGATTCTACGGGTGTTCAACGCCAGCTCACTAATTCGCATGCCATAGATTGTACCTGTAGTACCTTGAGGACCATTGTCATTATTGGTGGCACCTCTCGCGTCTGTTAACAGCTTCCATTATTGGCTGGTAATCAGACGATGTTCTTGCGTGTTCGACTTCAGCTCATTTATTCACATGCTTGAACTTGTACTCTGTTCGGGTCGAGATGGAGTGCAAGACCCTGGATTTCTGTCTGTTATAATCCAGGCTACGATTTTGTGGATTAGTTACATGACTCACTGATTGGATGGTTGCGACCATACCTGAGTCTCTTTATCGATCCTCATTGGATGGTTGTGTCCATACCTTGGATCTGCATTATTGTATACTCTGTTATGGATGGATGCGCCCATACCACGTATATATCATGTATTTGAGATATCAGTTGTACTTCTCTACACAGGTTTTCCGACAGCGGTGTTTTCAGTTGGACACGTTCTCGTAAAGCATTTCACCCCTCTCTCTCTTTCGGGCCTCATGCTTTAGGGGGCATCTGTTACACAGCAATTTCTCACCATCCCTGCAATCCCCCATCCCGCACATTGGAGGGCTCATTCCATGACCTGTGAGCAGTGACATGACTTGAAAACACTTGCATGACATCCCTCTAAACATGAGCTTTCATTGCCCTGAAGACAACTCCTTGTGGAAAACCATAAAAACACCCCTTTTTGCATTGGCGCGGGCAGGCAGTTCAGTACCCGTGCCAATGGGGGAAATCCTTCAAAGAGTGCATGCCAATTGGCGCTCTGTCCCAGAGTCGCACTCGCACCAGCCATTTTAAGGAGTGCTTTTTAAAAATAAATGGCGGAAGTTTTGCCCTAACCAATTCATAAACTGGTATCTATCTTGAGTTGGGAGGTTTGGCTACAGATTTCCATGTAGAGGAAGTGGTTTGCCACATCTCATGGAAGCTTCCTTGATGATAGGGCCAATCCCATAATTATAGGGATCCCAACTCCCCTTCCTCCATCTATAAAAGCTTGCCAATTTCCTTTGCAAGCTAGTTCCAGAATCTCCAAGTTCCCAAGAGCCTTATGCTGCAAAAGTCTTGATTATTCCCTTAAGGCCAAATCCAAGCAAGGTATTGTCAAGTATCCGGAGAGAGAGGCTTGTCCCATCCCTAACAGGCTTTATCGAGACATGTTATGCTGACGACCCGCCGAAGGAGATTCCAGCGGCGGAGCTACGGTTGTATTCTTCCTTTGATGAATTAATGATAAGCGACTATTGGTTATGGTTCCACTCCTGTTCTTGATTATGATCATGAGTTATGTCCTCTCCAACTGACATATAGTTGTATATACTGGATTTTATGCTTGCGTTTGTTTTGTTTCTTGCGTGTGCAGGTGTCCGATCACGGAGATCGTGAGGATTGTGATCTGCCAGAGCTAAGGAATGGGAGCGCTACTTTCTCTACAAGCGACAGCGTTGGATTCCAAGTAGGCCTTCATCGCTAGTTGGTTTATTTGCAATTAGGAACCTGCACTATAGTGTGTTCGATTGTTGCTAGACCCGGTCTGGGCTAGTAGGGATCGCCTCTGCCCGCAGAGGGGATTTACCTCTTCAACAACTACTTTTGCAAAATTTTCCATAAAGCGCCTATAATAACCAGCATACCCAATAAAAATACGTACCTGTGTGGGTGTTTTAGGTGTTGGAAAGTTCAGAATTGCTTTTACCTTTGCTGGGTCCATCTTGATTCCTTCAGATGAAAGCAAATGTCCCAGAAAAATTCCTTGTTCCATCATCATGTGACACTTTACTGTACTCAGGGAAGCACGCGCTTGTATGCACCTTTCAAGAACTTTTTCTAAATTTTTCAACCCCTCCAGGAATGAGTCCCCTTATGGAGTGAAATCATCCATATAGATTTCAACACCATCATCTATTAAATCAGAGAAGATTCCCAATCTTGCCCTCTGAAATGTTGCAGGGGCATTACATAGGCCAAAAGGAAGGACCCGGTATGCAAATGTTCCCCAAGGACATGTGAAAGTGGTCTTGTCCTGATCTTCAGGAGAAATTTGGATTTGGTTGTATCCACTAAACCCATCCAGAAATGAGAAAAATTTCTTACCAGCCAATGTGTCTAAGACTTGATCGATAAATGGCAGAGGGAAATGATCCTTCTGCGTTTCCTTATTTAACTCTCGGTAGTCCACGCAAATTCGCCACTTACCATTTTTCTTAGGGACAATTACCAGTGGTGAAACCCATTGGCTGTCTGAGATAGGGTAGATAAAACCTGCATCTAGTAATTTTTGAAGCTCTTCTTTCACAATGTTTTTTAATGTCGGGTTCATCCTTCTCTAAGGTTGTCTTATAGGGCGACAATCTTCTTTGATGTATATATGATGGGTACACAAATTATCAGGGATCCCCTTCATGTCTGATTAATCCCAGGTGAAAGCTTCCTTATACTTCTGAAGAACATCTATCAGTTTCTTCCTCTGGGACTCTGACAGACCTGGATTGATATTCAGGGTTTTTCTTGGTTCTATCTCCACTTGGATGCTTTCATGAGGTGCATCAACATCTTCTTCTAATTCTTCTGTTGTCTCAATATCTTCCTGAGTCTCACAGCTTAAAATAGATTCTAATACTTGCTGATTTGATTCTGAAACGGAACAAGGATCATTCATAAAGGAAGTGATCACATCATCTTCTGATTCCATCTTCAACTGAAGGGCCTGCCCAATAGTAAGGACTGGTCTCACCTCTTCCTCTTGTTCTTCGACTTCCACCATGGATACAGCATTCTTGCTCGCTGCTGACTTCTTGGATGCATCTGGTTCTGCCGGTGGGTATAGCACCAAATTCTTGGTGTTATGACCATTAGAAATGACCATATTTCTTGATCGGCATCCAATATAAGCGTCTGCAGTAGCCAGCCATGGCCTCCCCAAAATCAAAGGGTGGCCTCCCACTGAAGACTGTGTATGCAGCACCAGTAAATCGACCGGGTAATGCCATGCATCTACTAAAATTGTTACACCCTCCAAATTTCCCACAGGCTTGACTGTGGACCTATCTGCCAATTCCAACACTGTAGGTGTATACTTCAAATTCTGAAGGCATAATGTATGCATGGTTTCAGTAGTGATGACATTGATGGCAGCACCCAGGTCTACCAGTATGTTTGGAATCTCTACCCCATTAATATGTACTATCAGAACTGGGTTTCCCAGGTCTCCATACTTTACTGGTGTTGATTTCCCCATCATGAAGTCTGATAGTTTTCCCATAACATCTATAGTGAGGGGGTCCTTAGTTTTCTTTGCAGGTTTCTTTGAACAATACTCCCTAAGAGTCTTTGCATAAATTGGCACATCTTTCATGGCTTGTAACAAGGGAATTTTAACAAATAAATTCTATAATTCTCCTAATAAGTCAAATTCAGCTTGTGGGCTAGGTTTACTCACAATCAGTCTCTCTGGGTAGGGTGGTTCAGATTGAGGTTGTTTTATAAGAGGCGCCTTAACAATTTGTTTTGGTTCTTTATCAGTTGGTTGTGCCTCTCTGTCTTCATTATCAAGCTGTTCAATGATAATCGGAGGGGGTTGGACATTAACTATCCGGCCAAATCGCAAATTTATTTCATACAAATCTGCTATAGAAATGTTATACAAAGGCAGGTTAAGAACATCGGCTTGAAGAGCTCCTTTATTATTAGGGTTAGGGTTAGGATACATTGGAAGCTGAGGATGGACAGGTTGGTTACTAGGAGGCACAGTGGAGGGTAATTGGAGCTGTTGTGGTATCTGTTGTTGTGGCATCTGCTGAGGGAACTGCCCTATAGAGGGTCCTCGCCAAGTTGGAGCCCATGATGAGCTCATACTAGCCTGAGGGTTCCATTGCTGCCATAGTGGGTGCTGGTACTGTGGCCACATAGGGGAGCAAGGTATGGGTTTGGGATTCACTATATAATTATTGAAATACTAAGATGGATCCAGATACATACCTTGATTTCCCATTGGTGGTCGAAATTGCCATGGCTTCCTGGTGCCCATAAGATACAGCTGCTCCATGTCCTCCCCTGCTCCTTGAAATACTGCTTTCAGGCCCGGCAAGGAAGGGCATGAGCTGGTAACATGATTTAGCTCACAGATGTCACACTTCTCTATATAATTTAATGGACATTCCCTTTCTAAATGATTCTTCTTGCACTTTGGGCAGAAGATCGCCATAGCCCTTTCCTGCTCCAAATGCTTCTGCTTCACTTGCAAAGTATACATCTGTGTTGACAGGGTACTAAGAATATCTGTCTTAAGGTTGTCTAACAGGTTCCCAATTTCTGCTTTCGTAATACCCCCGCTAGATCGTTTTACTGAACGAACCCCTGATCTATTTCTTGCAAGCCCTCTTGAGCACTGGATACACAAATCGTAGATATTTTCTAAAGTTTCCTTGGAGATGTCTCCTTTCCCCGCAATATTCAAAATTTCCATTGAATCCTCTAAAAAAGACCGAAGGAGAATAACCTTCAAAATTTCTTTTTCCAAGTCAGAATGTCCTGACCTCTGTAAGAGGTACTTAAACCTTTCCACGCAGTCTTCCAGATTTTCATCTTCTTTTTATGTAAACTTGAAAATCTCTTCCTTGATATTTCAGGATTTACAATAATCCTGATACTTCTCCAGGAAAGTTGTTCGCATTCCCTCCCATGTGGTAATGGATTTCCCTCCAAGGCCCATAAACCATCGCAGGGCCATCCCCTTGAGTGTAGAAGGAAAAATCTTCAATTTCTGGGCATCCTTCATGTAGTCATACCCTCGGCACACTATATCAAATTCAAACAAAAATGTGTCGGGGTCCTCTGACACGAGCCCATGGAAATTTGGTAAAGCTGCCAATGGGATAGGCTTTGTAGGCGCACCTCCTCCCATATTCTCAATGGGAAACTCGATAGTAGAGGTTGTAGGAGCCATGAAAATCTTCCAATAGTTGCTGGGGACTTCAACATGTTCTGTAGAGGATGACTGGGGACTCCTTACTACTGGAACTCGAGTGGCTTTGGTAGTGCTCCCCTTGTCTCTCGGTGATACAAATATTGCTTCTCTTCTACTGCCTGTGTCCTAATGGCTCAATCCCTCAATGACAAATTCCTCTCCCCTATTGAAGTAATCTGATTCTGTCAATATTCTGCTTGTGATTTCTTCTCCATTTATCCCCAATGCAAGATCCTCTTGATCAGGTCCAATGCTACTTGAGCCTTTCGCTAATGGAGGACCCTGCTGTACTGAATCGCCAATGGATACTGGAGTATGCACTGGTTTATCTACTGATTGTCCTTCGGATTGTACTCTCCTAGCCCCTGGCCTTGCGGCTGCACGAGAAGATGCTTCGGACTCTGCCTTTTCGATGATCTTCTGTATGTAAGTCTTTCTTCCCAAATCTGTTCTTCCCCTCTTTGGGGCTCTCGCTCTGCCCCTCTTATTTGATTCTTTTTTCATACAAAAATTAATGTGATAGAAAATTTCTGCATGAGCCTACAACACATCGATCCTGAAGTAAGGTGTCAAAGGACCATTCCTTCCCCAAGACAAAAGGATTTAAAAATAAAAAAATAGCAAGACGGAGACTAGAGTTTCAGACCCAGAGCAGGGCGTCAAAGACTCCTCCCTCCCTGGGACAAGAACAAGAATCACACAACCCACAAAAAGACCTAATACCTCCCAGATATGAAACAGGGTGTCAAAAGACTCCTCCCTCCATAGGACAAGAAGGTGGCCCAAAACTCAAAATAAAAGCAAAAACAAACAACCCAAAATCAAAACCTACGCTTAGGACCTGAAGCAGAGTGAGAAAACTCGTTCTCTCCCTAGGATGAGAGGTCGACCCTCTGGTTGCCTCGAATCGTTGCTTGCACCTTGTAGCCTCCCCGGCGATGGCGCCAAAATGTTTGTGTTCAGGTAGGGATGATCTATCCACCCTAATCCGACATTAATCTTATCAATCTGGGACCATATCCTTTCAAGGCTATGCGCAAGGTATATGCAGGAACAAACGCTCAATCCATTAAACCAAGGGTTTACAGTCAAAACTCAAAACATTGCCATGAAGTAAAATTAATACAGAACATTCAACAATCTGAATCAGCAAGAGATAAAAATAACAACCATAGCACAACAGAAATAAATCCACACATATACACAAACGCAACACCTGATCAAAAGAGCGAGCCCAGCTCTCTGATTAGGGCTGCGTTAACTACGAAACGCTTTGGAACAGTAAAACCATATGTATTTTATTGATATATGAAATGTGATTACAGTTTTCTCCTCGGAATCCCGAATTACAGGAACAATTTCCATTTTATACACAATATAAGGGAATAATAGATTTCCCTGAAACATGATAATCGCGTGTTGAAAAATGGACTCTGGTTGAAACAGCACGAGCAGCAGATATTCTAAATGGAGTAAAGGGCTAAGAATAGGCCTAGGGAGTCGTGGTCCAGCTGCGTGTTCTCCCTTTGGCTTGCCGTTACCGATTCTTGCTACGATCTATTGGAGCGAGGGTTCCTATCTTCAATCTACAGCCAAACACAAACCTTAGCGCCGCAATTAGGTAAAACCCCGCGATTTTACTTCATTAATCAAAATATCCCAATCGGACAAGTCAAGGTATTTACCTCAGGAGTTTATCATAACAAATGCGGGTAAATTAAACAAAAAGGGGTCAAAAAGGATGACAAAAGTGGGCAAATAAATAGCCGAATTCGGTGCCCAACAACCTGCAGACTAGAGCACTCCCACATCTTAATAGTTTGGAGATTCGTCAACTTTCCAAATGAATCTGGAAGCACCTGCAAACTAGAGCACCACAACAGTTCAATAGTTTGGACATTTGTCAACTTCCCAAATGAATCTGGAAGCATCTGTAGACTAGAGCACCTGGACAGGTCAATAGTTTGGAGATTCGTCAACTTCCCAAATGAATCTAGAAGCACTTGCAAACTAGAGCACTCTCTTTGGTTAATAGTTTGGAGATTCGTCAACTTCCCAAACGAATCTGGAAGCACCTGCAAACTAGAGCACACTGTCAGGTCAATAGTTTGGAGATTCGTTAACTTCCCAAACGAATCTGGAAGCACCTGCAGACTAGAGCACCACGACAGTTGAATCGTTTGGAGATTCGAAACCTTCCCAAATGAATCTGGAAGCACCTGTAGACTAGAGAACTCTCTCAAGTTAATAGTTTGGAGATTTGTCAACTTCCCAAATGAATCTAGAAGCACCTACAGACTAGAGCACACTGTCACGTCAATAGTTTGGAGATTCGTCAACTTCCCAAACAAATCTGGAAGCACCTGCAGACTAGAGCACTCTCTCAGGTTAATAGTTTGGAGATTCGTCAACTTCCCAAACGAATCTAAAAGAACCTGTAGGCTAGAGCAGTTGGACAGTCAATAGTTTGGAGATTCGTCAACTTCCCAAATGAATCTGGAAGCACCTGGAGACTAGAGCACCACGACAGTTCAATTGTTTGGAGATTCGTCAACTTCCCAAACGAATCTGGAAGCACCTGCAAACTAGAGCACTTTCTCAGGTTAATAGTTTGGAGATTCGTCAACTTCCCAAACGAATCTGGAAGCACCTGCAGACTAAAGCACCCCCACATCTTAATAGTTTGGAGATTCATCAACTTCCCAAACGAATCTAGAAGCACCTACAGACTAAGGCACCCCCACATCTTAATAGTTTAGAGATTCGTCAAGTTCCCAAATGAATCTGGAATCACCTGCCGACTCTGGCACCGGGACAAGTCAATAGTTTGGAGATTTTTCAACTTCCCAAACGAATATATAAGCATCTCTAGATTTGACCAACCATAGAATGAAATGTTTTCCAAGCTCATTAAGTTTCCAAACGAATCTGGGAGAATGTTCAAACTGGAGCACCCGTCGAATTCAAATTGCCCATCGGAATCTGCAAGGTAAGATAATGGAAGTTCGTTAAGCTCCGATGCCAGGTTGTTAAGTTCGCAAAAGAATTTTGGTAGGCAATCCATTTTTAGATAGGAATACAAATATAAAAAATGAAATTGTACCTCCATGGTGATAGCCTCGTAATTCCAAGTGTTTCAACGACTGTAGATGGAAAATTTCGGCTGGTAAAGTTAAATGCCCAGAACCCACGACCACAAATTTTTCGAGATGCCTCAACTTGCCACTGGACTTTGGAACCTTCAGACGTGTAGCTTCAATATACAATTCCCTCAAATTCTCCGGTGCCTGCAATCTTTATATTTTCAAAATTGGTTTGACCCCTACTATTTTAACAATACTAAAGATCAAAGTAATTTCATTTAAAAAAAAAAACAAAACATTATGTCAAGAACATCAAATGACTACCTGTGATTCATGCAGCCACAGTGTTTCAAATTATGGCCCCTCTATTTGTAGAACTCTTAAATTCTTGAGTGGAATCCAAGAAGGTATGTAAGAGTAAGGAAATTCAACCCAGCATAGCCATATTAGTGACGTCGCAAGGCTGATTATGCTTTCCATGAACTCTGGTTCAATGAAATAGCCTTCAGCCCTAAGCAGCTCCAACCGTCTCACATAATTTTTGAATCGACTGCCTCCAAACTCAAAGGCAACCCAGCTGAGCCATATGAGTGACATGACACAGCTGACATAGCTAAATATGCTTTCCCGAAAACCACCTTCAGTCCTAATCAGCTACAACCTCCTCACATAATTTGGGAAACGACTGCCTGCGAACTCCGCGAGGTTTATGAACAATGGTTGAGCACTTTCGCAGCCTTGTGAGTGAACGGTGCTAATTCCGTGCACCTATATTGTTTTCTCAAAGATGGATTAATAATTGTTTTCTCAAATATGGACATCCTAAGTGCAAAGCTTAAGAATACAAAACATAACGGACACAACTAATTTGACAAAAATTCACTATTTTGAATATGGGTTTAAAGCTTCAACATACATACCAGTGAATTGTCGGACAGAAGCCGAAGGTCATGGGTTGGGCACAAAAGGCAAAGTGTCCATTCCAGAGGTTCAGATTCTGCAATATGTCTGCCCACGTCTCTCACGTGGTCGTGCAGTCTTATACAGTTTTCATCGTCTATTTCCAAGAGACACCTCCTCTCCAGGTTCCCAAGACGAAGCCTTCCTCCCCACTCCGTTCCATCCCAGATTCCTATAGCGGTATCTTTGTTTTCTCCCATAAAGAAGCAGACAATGTCTAAGAAAATATGCTTTTCTATTTAATGGAGACTGTCATAGCTTATTTTGAGTGTAGCCAGTATATCTTTAGGAAGAATTTTGGAGATATCGTGCAATTTCGCTTTTCCATACTCCAAGTCTTTTCCACGAAGAAGAGATCCAAGAACTTTAAGGGATAATAGCAATCCTGTGTAGGCATCCACAAACACTTCGACCACTTGTTTAAATTCTAAAGGAGGATACCACTAGTCAAATGCATGGTGGCAGAATAGCTTTAGGGAGTGATCTTGGTCGAGTCCTGTTAGCTTGAAAATGGAAGACTCTGTAATCCCTAAGCGTGTCAGTATATCCTTATTCCTAGATGTGACTAGAATTAAGCTACCTTGCTCAATCACATATTTTACCGGTAAAAGTAATGCTTCTAATTGCTGAAGATGATCCACATCATCTAAGATTAAGAAAACATGAGAAGATTGAAGATAGCTGTGGAGTTTCTCTATACCATCAGCAGTACTGTCTATTTTCACACTCACTTGAGCCAAGCCCTTCAGAATCATTTTCTGCCAGGATTTTAAATATTTTCTCGCTGCATTTTCTCTGACATCAAATTGAAAGTAAGTTTGCTTGTAATTTGATCTACGACAGTTAAAGATCTCTTTTGCTAGGGTAGTTTTTACAGCACTACCAAGCCCAAAAATTCCTATAACTCTAGTCTCTCTGCTACTTTGCTGGTCGAGTAACATTGCCCCTTCAAATTCTACAACTTTCTCATCTAACCTAGTTGGATATCTAGACACATGTAATGGTCTTTTAAATTTTTCCAACACTCCTTCCACTACGTGTTGAAGGAGCTGCTGCTCATCGCTGAAATGAAATTACGAGTCAAAACGCTTACAATATAAAATTGTCTATCAATCCAACAAGTTATAAGGTAGAGTAAGAGAGAGAGTTGGAGTACTCACCCATTATACATCTGGAGATCAAAACCTTTTATTTCTGTAGCATCAGTGAGAGCCTTCCTCCATTTCTGGATGGTGTCGGGGTCATATCGTGGTTTAGAATCCAACGTTGTCTTCTTCTCAACGTTTGCAGTGTTTGACCATATATTCCTTCCTTGCCCTGCGTTCCCCATCTAAGATCTGAAGGCTTGACACCACCATAGAAGACTGGAATAATAATTTCCCCAGACTTGAACATGAGTAGGAGCTCATCAAGACACCAATTAGACTCTGCATATCTTGGAGAGAAAATAGCGATATGCACAGAAGCTGTTAGAATGGCACTGTGGATTTGATGAGTTATATACTGTCCATTTTGCAATTCATCTTCATCAAGAAATACTCGCAATCCGTGTTTGTTAAGACTCTCATAGAGATGTTTGGCGAGGGTTTTCTTGTAGTCAGGACCCATTTGGTTAATAAAGATATCAAATACATAGTTGTTGTTGGTGGTGGAGGATCCTCCATATGAGGTGGATGTCGTGGAACACAGAGAAGCAATGACCTCAAGATTCTCCTCCTTGTTTCGCTAATCTTTCAAACTGCAAAGTGGCTACCCGTTGATCCCTCTTTCTCAATACTCACAATTAAAATTTATGTTGGGTAGACTAAATCATCGCTCAGAGTATTATATAGAACGAAATTTGTTAATGGTCAGGTAACGTGGGCGTCTGATATCCATTTTTGGCTTTACATAATTTATGTGAATGCAATGCATCTCTAAAATAAAATAAACCTTAAATTATTGCAAGTTGTCACTTAGTGCCATATACTTTGTGAAATAATTATTATTAAAATGATATACTTTGTAAAATAATTATTTAAAAATGATTCTCCTTCGAAGTAGTTAGGCAACTCTTTTTTTATCAGAATGTTGTCACTCCATATGATATACTTTGTCAAATAATTATTATTAAAATCATATACTTTGTCAAATCATTATTATTAAAAGTATTCTTCTTCTGATTTATTCTGCAACTCTTCTTTATCCAAATATTAATTTAAGTTGTCACTCGGTGCAATATACTTTGTGAAATAATTATTATTAAAATTATATACTTGGTCAAATAATTATTATTAAAATGATTCTTCTCCCGAGTTATTAGGCAACTCTTCTTTATCAAAATATTCCATCTTTCCTGCGAGTTGATCCAGTTAATTACATAAATTCTATAAGGAAGTATCAAAATATTCAAACTTTCCCGCGAGTCGATTCCAGTTAATCTATATCGGTTTAAGTTTCACTTTCAAATTACATAAATTCCATAAAGAAGGGTTTGAAATAAAGTATTTAAATTTTAATCAACATGGTTTACTTAATTTTAATATTTAATATTTATTAATTTAAATTTTTATTTATAATTTATTTATATAAATATATATATTAATTTTATTTTAAAATATAAATTAGCTGATTGAATTTATATTAGATTTGATTTCTATGAAGTTATAATTTAACTTTTATTAAAAAAAAAAAAAGTGAAAGTTAATTGTGAAAGATAATATCTTTATTTTTTATTTTTTTATTTTTTCATTTTTTTATTTAATTTGGTGGAAAATTTGAGGATAGCTGAGAATGGGATTTCCCTTCAGAATTCCCATATACATGACATACATGAGATATTTGTGGTAGCGTACAGCACAGTCGGTCCATGTGAACCAAGCTAGCCACGCTCGTGTGTATTTAAACGGAGGTCCACGGAAAATGGGCAGTGTACAAAATACATTGGGAATTGTTATGATACTTTGGTGATGGTAGTTCAGAGTGTGGGACTCAGATAGATGCCATGATGATAAGTTTTGGAGTGAGATAAGGCAACTTGTTGCTCTTTAGATGATGCCAGAGGTGGTTTCTGAATGCAAGAGGGAGTCGTCAGTCTTTTGTTCTTGTATATCTTCCAGCTTTCTCTGTGGCAGATTCCTGATTGGGTGAGCTTTCATAACCCAACCCACTGGTGGCCCTCCTTTGGTGTCTTGATTGAATTGTGGTCTATTGTTGGGCACATTCCACTTTGTGCTCGAGGCACTACATGGAAATTCAAAGGGAATTTGGGGAAATTCTTACGCCAATTGCCTATTGTAATTTTGGGCCTATGGTGTTGGGTGCCTTGTCGGTTTAAGGGTGCGACAATGTGTTGTCTTGGATGGGCTAACACATTCGGGGAACGTATAAATCCCCTTTTTTGACCTCTGCAAGGAAATTCAAAGGGGATTCAGAGGTCAAAATGGTGCGGGGCAACCAGTACAAAGCAAGAAGAGGGTCTGAAGGCGAAGGTCATCAGGCTTGGGGGGGAGATTTTATTTCTAACGTGGATGTGTTGTGGACTGATTCTTCAGATTTGAAGAAGGATATAAAAAAACTCGGTGAAGCAAAGTTCGCTAGATGGCAAGCTCTATTTGCAAATTTTGATTTTGATGTGGAACATATCAAAGGATCAGAAAATTGCTTGCCCGATTTTCTCAGCAGAGAATACATTCAGCCTGAAAGCAACATCCAAGATCACATAATGGTGATAGTTACTAAATAGGACCCAGTACAGCATAAAGAAATCCTACGATCAATTCCTGATGACAAGAGTTGGAAAGAGTACTACAATCAATGGAAACCAACCTGGCAACTTAGGAATACAAAGGTTTTGGATGCCAATTTACAGCCTCATACTGATATTTTACACCTAGTTCCTGAAATAAAGGTGTATTCAGAAGGAAGTAAATGGATCCATGATATGATATATTCCAGAAGTATGTTGTCCGCAAATATAGCAGAAGAAGCCCTATGCAAAGATTTTCACAACAACACCATGATCTGGACTAAAGGAGGAGATAGGCATCGAGTTTATGATAAATATTTTTGTATAAACAGAACCAGAGATCTTGCATGGACCAATAATTTTGCATTATGGCCAAGAAATGATCCTTCCATCATTTTTCCCGACACCATCTATAATTTTGCAGGATATAAGAAACTTTGGTGGGATATTCTAAATGTAGATGGAAAGGATGAGACTCATTATACAAAAATAAAATTTGGACCAACATGGGTCATGCAAAGAAATAGGCAGAGTGAATGGATGAAAGAATGGTGGAATGAATTTGGAGTCAACAAAACCGCCATTGATCCTGCTTATTATGAATCATATTTTCAACTACACTGTAATTGGTGTTTTGAAAACAATACTCCTGAATGTTTTCACACCCCCTACTGCACTGCCGGTGACCTCCAAAGAATTCATGATCATGAAATCTTAAATCAGTACATGATCAGGCACTATGAATGGTTAGTCATGACAAATATCAAACACCAAATTGTTTTAAATAAACCAATGATTGTCAGACGTATATACACCAAAGCCTGGGATGAGGCATTGTATAAAAGATTTCGTTTTCCTGGAATCATTGCTCTTGATGATCCCTCATGATATGGTTCTCGTGGACTCCATTCAAAAGTCTCCACTATGTTTTTTCATGTCCAGTCACAGACTTGCAGTGATCGGTTTTCCCGTGGGCTTTTTGGTAAAAAGCTTCCACTATGTAAATATTCTTTTACAATTTTTTCTCATGGGCTTTTTGTTGAAAATTATCCACAGTGTTCTATCATGATTTTTCTTTTAGTACAAAGATTCGATATTATCAGGAGACTCAGAGAACTTCTCCGACAAATGGTGGGGTTTGACCCCACATCTACCTGACTGATTGATGAACGTACTAAGATTCCTTAGGTACAGATAGGAGTGACTCTCAAGTGTTTGTCCCCTTTCCCTTCCTAGAAAAGAAGGAGAGTAAGGCTCATTTGGCATTTGGAGTTAGAGAGTCTTAGAGTCTGAGTTTTTAATTTTGGTGTGTTTTTGTTTCTCAGAGATTTGAAAGTTCTAATCTTCCTTCTCTGCAACTGCGGATGAAAATCTAAACTTCTTGCATCATGAAGGTGATTTCATCTCTTTGATTTAAGTGATTTGAGAAGCCTGCGTATCAGTGTGCTCGGCACTGATAAGAACCTAAAGTGGCCAGATCTAATAGGTTGTCCATATTTATGGTATGTGTGTAATGTTCGAAGACTGAGTCTGTGATATTGCCAGGAAGCCTTCGGCAATATTTCTTATCTTTAAGAAGCTAAGGCTGATAAATGCATTCATAGTCAATCTCAAGAAAGAACTGATTGTAATCCATCTTTGATTTTGATCTTTCAATAAAGATATGAGTGTTATATTTTCCGCACTGAGTACTCTACAATTTTAAATTTTCTATTGAGATAGTATTTGGGTCCCTTGTTTGAACTTGAAGTTTGCCAGAGGTTCACAAAAAGTTTTGAATGGATGCCAATCCGCTAAAATGCAAGGAATCCGTGAAAAATGATGCCAGAGCGTGAAAGAGCTTAGTAGGTTAGTGTGTGGGTTTATGTAAAGGTGAATAAGTGACATTCCAGAGAAGAGACTCGACAAGGCCAGACAGTTGTGTTGCTGTTGCAAGCTTCTTTGAAGCCCCTGCGTAAAATTGGTATCAGAGCCAAGTTGGTTCAAGGTTAGTACTCAAGAACACTCTTTGAAATGGAATCTACAAAGAGATCAGTTTCTTTTCGTGAATTAGATGAAAAAGATATTGCAGAAGAAAATCACCTTAGGGATATGTTTGCTTCTTCTTCTAGTCGTGTGATTAACTCAGTCCAACTAGAGTATATAGAGAGTCAACCATCTCCTAGACGGCAATTGCCAAATATTGACTCTTCTAAAATATATTCATATCTCTCTGTTTTCCATCTAAAAGCTGCTACACGTATTACTATTAAGGAATCTATTAGTCAGATTCAAGAAAATTCAGAGTGTGTACAGTCTATCCCTCTGTTAAATCCAAAACAACTTCAAGCTGAAGCTAAGAGGCTCAACACCAAGTATCTGCATCTTGGTTGTATTAGAATCGAAATAAATGCTCTAACTCACAGGGGACTAAACACCTTTGTCCTAGCCACTCTCAGAGGCTTAACCCATAAAAATATTCAAGAAGATAGATCCTCTGTTGTCTTAAGCTTTCCTCGCAGATCTACAATAGACCGCAGATGCATTGAGTCATCTTGCAGAAGTTCTTCTTTGTATAAAGAACCAAATGAAGTTGATTCAGCCTGCTCCAGTTTTTTTTCCTCTTGTAAACATATTGAGTTATTTGAATTTGCACAAATTGTGAATTTTAATTCTTTAGAAGTTTTCTGTCCTAGCTATAAAGATAAAGTCAATCTAAGTAGTCTTGCTGAAATGATTATCCATGCCAATCATCATTCCCAGACCGGTGAAGCTCCTCCGTCTACTTCTATGAACCCATGTCCAAATCCTAAATGCCCAGACATTCCTTTCCCACATGAGTCTGACCATATTATGATGATGCATGAGCTCCCTTCATTAGAGGATGAAGATCCTAGGCTCAAAGACATGTTCAGCAGAATGAGACCTCCAAACATGCCCAAATATGGTATTGGCTATTTGGAACAAACAAATAGTTTAATTCCTAGTTCAATATTTTCTTCAGTTCCTAATTTTTGTAAGCACCCTTTAGTGCCAGAGATGTATAAGTTTTTCACTTTAATGAATGGATGTGATCAGCACCGGGTTCCAACACATTGGATGAAAGAAATGTTAAATTGGGATATTTATACTCCTCCTAAAGCGGAACACTTTGGTCTAAGCACTCCCAGCAATGAAAAACTCAAGCTATCTCAAGAGTGGAAGAAATTTATGGAAGATACACACACTTGGGTGTCCTTCTATGAATGAAAGTTCAAATTCAATTTTGATAAGAAAGAGTTTGAAATAAATTACTAAAATTTTAGTTAATATTGTTTTCTTAACTATATATTACAAATTAACTAGTTTATATTGGTTTTGGTTTTATAAATTAATTAAAAAAATAAAAATTTATTTAAATTTAATATAATTTTATAATAACATTTTACAATTAAATAAATTATTTTTATCTATAAAATATATCACTTTACTGTTTATGAATTTATTAACTTTGCCGTTTATGAATTTAACATCAGTTTTTCATAATTTAATATATATATATATATATATATATTGTTATAATTTTTAAATGTTTAGATTTATTTATTTTCGATAACTTTTCTGAATTGATGTGGATCTTCTTTAACAACCATCACAGGTGTAATAATTACGCCGGAGGTGTTATCTTTGTTGGAGTGGGGTGAGCAAACACTGTTCACCCCACCCAATCAAAACATTTGTCCATCGCCCTTCTGTCCAGTGAAAAATTGACACATGTAACCACTGGGTTCGTCCACCGAGATCGTCCTACGATAATACCAATGAACCCTATAGCAAGTACAGGTGGTGCAGGCGAAGTAATGAGTCCACGAAGAGCGACATAAATGCAATTCCCTTCCTCTGTGAATTTCAGTTCCAACACGATAAAATTCAAATTCGCAAAATTTGAATTTGTGTCGCTCCGGGCGATCAAAATATCCGAATAGAAGCTCACGAGGTGGTCATCGTTCTAGAGCCCACATAGTGACAGTCGAATAGAGGGAAACATCAACAGTCAACAGCAGCTCAACGGCTCGATTCAATGCTCCAAAGCTCATCATAACTGCGAACAATCCATCCATCCGTTTTTTTTTCACAGACTTCATAATGGAGGAATTATCGACTCTTGGCAAACGCAAAGTAGAGGAAACGTCGGACAAGAAAAGCAGAGGAAACGCTGGACAGGAGGGTGGAGAAGCTAAAATCTGAGGCTGAAGTTGAGTTGAAGCACCGCAGTATGGCTCGAACCTGCGTCCACGAGGTAGCCATACCCACGGGCTACGCCTCAGACATGGACGAGGCCACACATGGCACAATTTTGTACCCCGCGTACAGCAGCCCCATGGCGAAGACCTACCCATTTACCCTGGACCCCTTCCAGCAGGTCTCTTGGCCTGCCTGGAGCGCAATGAATCGGTGCTTATGTCGGCTCACACCTCGGCCTGGAAGATGGTCGTGGCTGAGTATGCCATCGCCATGGCCTTCAGGAACAAGCAACATGTCATCTACACATCCCCTCTATAGGCCCTGAGCAACCAGAAATACCGGGAGCTCAATCACGAGTTCGCCGATGTAGGGTTAATGACGGGTGACATGTCCATGTCTCTGAATGCCTCGTGCCTCATCATGACCACGGAGATTCTCGGAGGGATGCTTTACAAAGGTTCTAAGGTTTTGAAAGAGGTTGCTTGGGTCATCTTTGACGAGATTCACTATGTGAAGGTCCGGGAGCCTAGGGTCGTGTGGGAGGAGAGCATAATT
Source organism: Pinus albicaulis (assembly GCA_034641835.2). Lineage (NCBI taxonomy): Eukaryota > Viridiplantae > Streptophyta > Pinopsida > Pinales > Pinaceae > Pinus > Pinus albicaulis. The sequence continues at coordinate 165,509,636 of CM076571.1, read as the reverse complement.
TTCCTACCCCCAGCTATGAAAATGGTGTTTCTGTAGGCCACTATGTCGAATGCCATGGAATTTTCCAAGTGGATCTGCAAGCTTCACGCTCAGCCTTGCCATGTCGTCTACACTGATTTTCCGGTCGGGGGGTCTGGGTTGTATCTCGTGGTCAATGAGAAAGAATCCTTCAGAGAGGACAATTTCTTGAAGGCGCAGGAGTCATCCCCCAAGAAAATACTCGACGATGGATTGTCTTCACCAAAGAATGGGCTGCAGGGGAATGTCAAAGGTAGTGGAGGAAGAGGCGACAAGGGTACGAAAGGCGGGAAAGGCAGCGGAGGTGGAGGTTCCGATATATAAATTGAAAGTATAGTTGATTTGTAGGGTCGCCTTTGCATTTTGTAGAGCCCAAGAAGACCAAAGCCTCAAATATTTCTGCCAAAAAGTCTCTTCAGATGAGTTTAGTTTAGTTTTATCGACTATCTTTTAGTAGCAATTATTCGATTCACCTTTTGGGAGGAACAGTTCTAATTTACAGTCACGGCTGAGAGCACACTTCATTGCTAACTGAGTCTCCCTTCTATCTAGGCTGCATATCACTCAATGGATGTAATGTATGGGTTGCATGGGTCGTATTTCATATATGGGCACAAACTAATCTCTAAAAGGTTGCATTCTATTGCTGTGTGGGCCCATGAGTTCTGAAAATCATATTGAGGAGTTTGAAGGCCATTTCCTCACCTTTATTCTTTTTTGTAGATTTACTGGAGGGTATGCGTATTATGGTTTACCTCAGGGACATATTTGAATGGCTTGGTTCTGATACAAAGACCTGGGTACAGTGTGAACCTGTGTATCAATTTATGGGCAACATATATCCTAAACAAGTGTTGGAGCATTGTTCCAAAGGTGTGATAATTGTGTATGCATCCGTTCCTATTGACTGTTTCACTACCAAGGCGCTGATATCCACGCCAAGTGAACTATTTTTTCTAGATATGTTGCCAGAGCACGTTCCAGGTTCTAAACTTAAGTTCTATGCATTATATCAGTTATTTATATGCCTGTATATGAATGAGTTAATGGTTGTTGCAATTCTGGGTTATTCTCCTTGATGAAAGATGTTCAGTTGCTCATCACATGGTGTTTAATAGTAGTGAATGGTATATAAAACCACTTGAGCTATTACGAAAACACCTACAGCAGTTTTCACACAAACTGTTCGAAGAAAGGTCTCATAGAAGAACTTATACAAACTCATAATATTTTTTTTTTAAATCAGAAGTTTGTCAAGGTGGAATCTTACAAATTTCCAGTAACCGAAAGATTCCACAGAAGATTGATTTAAGATGGTCAAAACCCTACTCAGTGTGACAATTTTTCTTATCTTAAGAGTTACATTGCACATCATATCAACGACTCCAATACATGTGATGCCTCAAACTTGAACGACGTTATTCAGCACAAGGTTCAGTTTGTGGCAATCAATATCAATTCGATTTATAGAGGTTTGAGAGGGATTGACAACCATTTCGGTATCCTTCTACTCAAATAGGTCAATGAGCGTTACTAATGCAAACTCAAGTAATGTTTTCTCAACAAAATATCAAGCTCATTTTTCTCTTATTGATAGGACAACATAATTCACGCCTCCTTTCGGCGTTCCCTTGCACCTCTCGGTGCAATTGCTAGTTTTATCCTTAAATAAATATTGGAGGAAGGTAGGTTGAAGACAATAGGAACGGACGTGAGAGATAATGCGGTACAGCCATTTTTTACTTAAACAATAATAGAAAAAACGTCGAAACTGACGAACGTGTGGTAGATTCGCAGAAATTGCCAATTGCAGTGGCCAATTCTCCACTGCAATTCGTAGGTTTGGAATTTTCAATTTTATTTGCAGGTAGTTATATTTAGATGAAGAATTTTCTAGGCATAATAGCGGATTAGTATAGTTTTATAATATTGATTTTTATTTTTATGAAATATATCTCTGTTTAATTATAGAATATCACTATTTGGGAAGAAATACGTTAAATACTCACGTAAAATTTACGATTTCACATTTTTTATTAGTCATTTACGTTCAAAATGCTAAAAAAATTTCAAATTATAGACGGAATGACTGGTATCCAATGCAGGTGCACAGCAGATTCGGTGAAATGGGTGATGTGGTTAGGGGTCAAATGCGTGTGGAATACTGGGATTGCAAATTCCGCGTGAAAAGATAAGAATTTGGGGCTCTACAACATCCAATCAAAAATTATTGCAGACTTTAATCATCGCACTCGCTCTTACCTCACAATGTAATGCAATTTACAACGCGTCAGACAGTTGTCAGCACTGTTTCTTTTTCCTTTTTTCAAAAGGACAAAAACAACAGTTTTTTCAATAGTAGCTGCTCTCAGTTAATGATTTTATTTATTATGATAGTCTAAAGGTAAGGTAGGGAAGAGATGGGACGGATTTGTAATTATTTATTCGTCTCATTAAATTATTATTTTTATTATATAGTCTAATTTTTCGGTAGAGAAGATATGTTTAATGTGAGGAATTAATAATTGTTATAGTATTGGTTCTACCATTAAAATTTCCCATAAGGTTGGTTGGACTCACAAGTGTTATAAATATTTTTTTAAGTATCAACAATACAAATAATCTTGTTCTAACTAGAAAATAAATAAAATCATAAATCTTTCCAAAATGGTCTATTCACACCACCTACTCATATCTCAAATGTATACTCATACCTACACATAATAAAAGTTGATGTATGTCAGCCATAATTGTTGTGTTATTGAACATTTAAACGCATTGTGTTCAATAAATTACACCCAACCCTTTAAAGTTCCCATTAAAACATATCAAAGCACATGAATAAACACTAACAAATTATCATCCATTTGATCACATCCAAATCAATCCATATCACGCATTCAAAATGAAGCCATTGCAATCCATGCCAATCATTTCCACCAATTAAATTCAAGTGAAAAACCCATAAAATAAGTTCAACCACTGCTCAAGTTGCATGTTTAACATTCAAACTATTCACTAGCCCTCGAGACAAACCATCACAAAACATTTGACAGTATATTTAGGATAGTTATTTGAGTTTCTGCACAATTTTCTTACAATTTATTTTCATTTCTCGATCACAAAACATTTCACAACAATTATTTATTTAGAGTACATGTTTATAAGTGATACCACATCAACAACCATTGGTTTTCAGATCAATGGGTATAATAAATGATACAATAACCATAGAAAGTGAAGATCGAACTTGCACATTGTAACTCTATGGATAAAGAGAACTTAAGTGTAAAAATAATAATTAGTAGATATTGCATCATCATAAGAAAAATAATGAGGTTATGTTAAGGCAAACTACAGATAGAAAATGATCTATCTTTTTTCTATGCAATTCTAGAACTATTGAATTCTAAAAGTGTAACTAAAGTTGTGTTTAACATTATCTGATAAACCTTTATATCATGATTCATAGTTACGAGACCCTCCCAGGTCAACTTGGAACTGGCACTTCTACCCAACCTACCAACTAAACCTACGTTTGACTAGGATGACATAGTCAAGGTCCATTTGACCTACCCCTTTGACTAGTTTGATTCAACCAGGGATTAATAAATTCTAAATTTAAAGCAAAAATATTTGACTTTTTATGAAAATATATATTTTTTCTATTTTTCTATATCCTGAATCATTTGCAAGTTGACTGGAAAGTCATTTCTGACCCTTCATTAAAGTTTGATTGGTGAGCCAAAACAAGTCATAGGCCAAATCAAGTCTAGTAAATTTATACAAAAGTTATTTCTTTATTGTATAAAAGATGGAATAAAAAAAGTAAACCTTTTTAAACTAAGAAAACATCACTAATGAGTGACCTGAACATTTAGGAACATGACTGTTGCATTTCACTTTCATACTTCGATATTTTCACAAGAAATTCTATAGATGAAAATTGATGAAGATCAATATTTCAGACATGAAAATTTAATGAAAAATGACAAATATATTGACATAGGCAAATATGACTAAGGTGTAAGAGAAAGAGTATTGAGACTAAAATGTGCGTCCATCTACAAAAATATTATAAAAATATGATGCACCCATAATGCAAAGTATTGGCTAGTATGGATACCTACAGATGAAAAATAACATAACTCGTTTCTAGTTGAACATCAATCCTTTTCTACATACAAATTCCAAGTGCGAAGGATGTCATATAAAGTTCTACACATTTATCCCAAAGCCAAAACAATGTCATAAAAGTAGTTCCTCAATCATAATTAATTGGAAAATGGGCCTCGTAACTCCAATTTAAGAACAACTAGATGAGCACCTGAATTAGCAAGGATAATCCACAACAAATTTTCCAAAAGGTTGTCTATAATTTAGCATAAATTGATGACATGCGGAAATAAACAGTGGCAAATAATTTAGCGATAAATGACAGTAGTTCCTTGCTCAACTGACTATCAGTGACATAAACTTGGAATGAAAAAAATAGACATAGAAACCCATTTATGCTTCCCTTTCTTCCACTACTTGTCATATATGCTGAGACATGAAACTAATCTATATGAAATTTAGATGAAATTTCTAGTGAATAACATGAATATCATCGTCGTTTTTGCATTCTCTTATTTTTTTCATTTCTCTCAGTTGAATTTGAAGAGGAAATCTCTATCAATTATTTTATGAATTAAATCACATAGAAATTTTTAAGTCAACACGTTTCGAACCATGTACTGTGGTTCATCATCAAGAAATTTCTATTGAACAAAATGAAGATCTATGATGATTGTGCATTTTTATCTTTTTGTTATTTTTTTCATTTCCATGCCATCCTATTTCTCGTGTCTACTTTCATGCCATTTCCTTTTAATTTTATCACTAACCTCCCTTTCCTTTTTAAACAGTTTCTTTTGTTAGAGGATCTCTTCTTCATCCTACACTAAATTTTTATCATTTCTACACAAAATTATTTTTTCCGATTCAAGTCGTTCCTCAAATACTTCGTTTTCCTTTCCTTTTCATATCATCTCTCTCAGTTCTCTTTCACTGTCTATAACTTTTGCATTTTTTTGGCAATTCATTTCTTTAAATTTATCTATGTCATCAAAATTTTCCTTGAATTCCCTTTTTTCACACCATCACTTTTCTCATGTGTTTCTTCATCTTCCCTACAAAATTTTTAGTGACCTACACTTGAATATTTACTCATTTATGTTCTCCCCAATATTCTCATCAATCATCACATCTTGCATTTTTTGGTCCTTTTCTCCATGAAGTTTTGAGCTTAGTTAAATCCCCAATATATTTATCTTGTTTTCCCTTACAAAATTTTCATAATCACCATGTTTCTGTATAACCTACTTAGCATTCAAATGCTCAAGATACTTCATTTATCTTTCAAATTTTCTTAAACCCACATTATCCTTCCCTTCATTAACTGCGACATATTTTCTAATAGCATCCTCTCCCTCTACCTTGTCCATCATTTTGTGGAACATCCACTCAAATCAATCTCCAAACTTCCTTTTCATCCTTTTAAATATATTTTCAAAATTTCCATTAATTATTTTAGGATTTCTGTGAGTGTTTTCAACCTTGTCAGACTTGAAATGGAGAAATAAGTATTCCATATCCAATTCAAAATTAAGCATACTTTAAAGTTTTCAATATTTAAGGATTGGTAGGATTGTAGGTTTTAACCCTGAACAAAAATTATCTACACATGAATATTATAACAAAAAATAAACAATAGCAAGAGCATAAAACATAAAACAGATAAACACAAACATTTTCCCCTAGGTCCCAAATCGGGACGACCAGCTTGATTTTTCATTATATTCCTTTTAGTGTTACAACACATATATATATACATGCCGAAGCATACATGAACCCTAATCCATTAACCCTGGATTAGAACATAACCGTAGTTACCTTGACCAGATCTACAAAAATACCAGGGGCCAAAAACCATGTGCAAAACCATGCACAAAACCATGGGCGTGGACTGCAGTGAGACAGGCTGCATCAGGCTGGGCCCACTAGGGGGGCTGCTTCCCCTCTGTGACCCCCCAGTGCTTGGCTGAGAGCCTATCTTCTCTTGCCCACCCCGTGCTTAGTCGTGGAAAGAATCTGTTTTCTACCAACATTCTCCCACTTGTTGTTTTCTTTCCATAGGGGGCCACAGGAGAGCTTAGTCATTGTCCCAATTCTTCAACACCCATTGTTTCTCTACACCAAGAGAACTTCTGAGTGCTCACAGACTTCGTCAATGCATCTGCAACATTCTTCAAAGTGTCCACCTTTACTAGCAACACCCTTTTTTCCTCAACCATATCTCTAACAAAGTGATATTGAACATCAATGTGCTTTGTCTTTGAATGATAAGCAGGGTTCTTAGCCAAGAAAATTGCACTTTGGCTATCACAGTCTATCCATATAGCTTGTTGTACCAACCCCATACTTGAACACAATCTCTACAACCAAACTGCTTCTTTGCTTGCATGAGTGGTTGCTATGTATTCTGCCTCTGTAGTTGAAAGAGCCACTACGGACTGTCTTTTACTCATCCAACTGACTGCGCCTCCAAATAGGCTAAACACATACCCACTTGTAGATCTTCTTTGGTCCAGATCTCCAGCCCAGTCTGCATCAACAAAACCACGAATGTCCAACATTCTTTCCAATCCTGGTCTTCCATGGTAGCACAAGCCATAATCACTAGTGCCACGTAAATATCTGAAAACCCGCTTCACTGCTGTCCAATGCTCCTTCCCTGGGTTTGACATAAACCTGCTCAATACTCCCACTGCATGTGCAATGTCTGGTCTAGTACAGATCATTGCATACATCAGGCTACCCACTGCACTTGCATATGGAACACGGGACATATCCTCCTCTTCTTCTTGTGTCTTGGGACACTGTTCAGCAGAAAGCTTTGCACCTACAGGAATAGGAACACTCACCGGTTTACTATCCTGCGTATTGAACCTCTGCAATATAGTCTCGAAATACTTCCTCTGGTTTAACCAGAGCTTCCTCTTTGCCCGATCTCTCTTAATTTCCATTCCCAAAATATAGTTTGCAGCACCAAGATCCTTCATGTCGAATTTGGAGAACAGTTGGGTCTTCAAATCTTGGATAATTTCTTTGTCATTTCCAATCAACAACATATCATCCACATACAAGACCAAATAAATAACACGGTCACCAATTAATTTAAAATAAACACAATGATCCTCCTTACTTCTGGTGAAGCCAAGTCCCTGTATATAGGTATCAAATTTTTGATACCACATCCTTGGTGACTGTTTTAACCCATACAGAGACTTCTTCAACCTGCATACCAGTTCTTTCTTACCCTTCACCATAAAGCCTTCAGGTTGCTTCATGTAGATCTCCTCTTCTAGATCCCCATGAAAAAATGTTGTCTTCACATCCATCTGTTCTATCTCAAAATCAAATGCAGCAGCAACAGATAAAAGTAATCTAATAGAAGTAACTTTGGCAACAGGAGAAAAAATATCACCAAAATCAATTCCCGGCACCTGGGAATAACCTTTTGCTACCAACCGAGCTTTTTATTTCTCCACCTTTCCTTCTACATTCATCTTCTTTTTAAACACCCATTTTCTCTCGATGGGCTTCCTTCCAGCCGGCAACTCCACCAGATCCCATGCCTCATTTTTGTGCAAGGATGCCATTTCATCAACCATGGCCTCCTTCCAGAGTTTTCCATCCTCTGAATCTACTGCCTCCCTGACAATTCTGGGATCATCATCAGTTATAGTTAAGGCAAAACCTGAACAGAAAGCAGATGGACTATACCTTTCTGGTTGCCTTCTTTCCCGAACTGATCTTCTCAAAGCTGGAGTTTGTGGCTCTTCATCTTATGAGTCTTCTTCTGTTGTAGAGTCTGATTCATCCTCCTTTAGCTCAAACTCTATCTTCTCAGGTTCCTTTGGTAGGACTTCATGTTTAACAACATCTTTCACTTCTCTAAACACCACATCTCAACTGTACACAACCTTCCTTGTTTCTGGGTTCCAAAGCTTGTAACCCTTTAAACCATCCTTATGCCCAATAAAGATGCTGCAGTTATTATCAAGCAATTCTTGCTTTCAGAACATGTACATATACATTACATCAAATACCCTTAGATATTGAAAAGAGGGTTTCTGCAGATCTCCATGCCTCATGTGAGTCTTATACTCCAACAACGATGAAGGTGATTTGTTAACTTCAGATAGCATCTAGTCTCCACTACCCTTTCAGAATTCTTGTCCTAACTTGGTACCAGGCATGCTTCTTGCCTTTTCCATCGATACATTCGTACCATAGCTCATTTCTTTGGGGGTATATGGAGTAGTCTTCTGTCATGCTATACCACACTTCTTACAGAACTCTTCAAATTCCTTCTTGCAGAACTCCCCACCATTATCTGTCCTCAGCGCCTTTGTCTTCTTCTCTGTCTGGTTTTCCACCAGAGCCTTAAATTCTTTAAATCTATCAAAGATTTCAGATTTCTTCCTCAAGAAATATATCCATGTATTCCTTGAGAAGTCATCTATGAATGAAAGATAGTACACATACTTTCCCAGTGAAGGAACTTACACAGGTCCAAACACATCACTGTGCACAAGTTCTAATATCTTGTTCGCCCTCTTAGCACCAGAAGGAAAACTCACCCGATTCTGCTTCCCATATACACAATGTTCACAGAAATCGAAATCCAGAGAGCAATTAGACATACCTTCTACCATACCATTTATATGCAGTATCTGAAGGCCCTTCTCTCCAATATGTCCAAGCCTTTGATGCCATAACATGGTCTTTTCTCTAGAGACAGCTAGGCTTTCCGCTCCACTTTCAAGAACCATAGAACTGTTACACCCATCAATAACAGCGCTACCTTGTAGCTTGCACAGAGTTCCAGTCCGGACTCCCCGCATTAATACCAGTGCTCCCCGAACCATCTTGCAGGCATCTTTCTCGAACACTGTTTTTACACCTACATCATCCATCTTGCTTACAAAAATCAGATTTCTAGCCAATGCAGGAATATGCAGAACACCAGGAAGTGTTCTAATCCTTCCACCTTGTAGCTTCAGCTTGACCTTTCCACGTCCGACGATTCTGGCCTTCCTATCATCCCCTAGGAAGAAATCACCACCATCATATTTCTCACACTCGCAGAACCACATCGGGAAGTGAAAGGATGCACCTGAGTCAATCAACCATGACTCATGATCTACATGTGTATTTGAAGAAGAAGCCAAATACACATCCCCACCTTCATCCAAGGTGGTTTTTCCTGCGAAGGAGCATCATGGATCCTTTCCTTTCTCAGGGAGCTTTTAGTGCAGTCCTTTTTGTAGTGCCCTTCCTTTCCGCATTTCCAGCATACCTTTACAAACTTTCCAGGAGATTTAGATCTCCCTCTAGATCTGGATCTCCCACTCGAAACCTTATTCTTGTTTCTGTTTTGGGACCTTCCTCGTACAAATAAGGCATCTCCATTCTGGCCCTCCATATTTCTCCATCTCATTTCCTCCAACAATAAGGCTGAGACAATGTCCGCTAAAAATTCAAAAATTATGATTGTATTCTTACCTATTATAATAACATTTGTCCCGTGGATGCGAGTAGAAACCTAATGACGATGCACTGTATCTTCATCGAGATTTTAATATCAACGAGATGACGGTGACTGCACGGTATTAGGCGTTAATTATAAATACACCAGTCTCCATCCTTCATCCTCGGAGTTATACGACTTTCCACGGGGAACAACTTATTCACCAGAGACTTAGATTGGTACAAAGTCCCAAGTTTTTCCCACAAATTCTTCCTCGTAGCTTCCCCAGATACATTCAACAATACTGAATCTGAGACACACAACTGTATTGTGCTCTTAGCCTTTCGATCCAGTTTCTTCTAGTCTTCATCTGACATTGTCGTTGGTTTAGTACCTGGATCTACCGCGATCCATTGATCTTTATCCACCAGCAGATCCTCCATCTTGGGCTTCCATAACTCAAAACTCTGACCATTAAATTTCTTGATCTCTATCTTCCCACCGCTCGCCATCTTCTTTCACCGCAAGAATCAATCTCCCATATCTCCCACTGAACAGGGTCTACCTCAGGCCCAAGAAAAAAACCCTCAGCAGCAAAGGTGTCCCCTTGAAGCTGAAACAACTCTGATACCAAATGTAGGTTTTAACCCTGAACAGAAATTAACTACACACGAATCTTATAACAGAAAATAAACAATAGCGAGAGCATAAAACATAAAACAGATAAACACAGATATTTTCCCTTGGATCCCAAATCGGGACGACCAACTTGATTTTTCATTATATTCCTTTTAGTGTTACAACACATATATATACATGCCGAAGCATACATGCACCCTAATCCATTAACCCTGGATTACAGCATAACCGTAGCTCCCTTGATCGGATCTACAAAAATACCAGCAGCCGAAAACTATCATACCCCAAAACCATGTGCAAAACCATGCACAAAACCATGGGCGCGGACTACCCACCGGAAATGAAGGACCAAAAAATTTTCACGGGGATGTTGCCCCGGACCCCGATAGGGGGGGCTACCACCTCCCCTGTGACGCCCCCATTGCGCCCAGTGCAAAGGGGGGGCTATCGCCCCCCCTCTTACCCCCCCCCCCTTCCCCCCCTCCCACGTGCTTAGTCGTGGAAAGAATATAACACATACCCAACAAGGATTGCAAATTTTTATATCATGTATGATGGTATGGGATTGGCATAATCAAATGCACCAAACCCCTTGTGTACCTTGATTCTGGTGGTGGTCATTGTTGAACTCCTCTTCCATGGCTCTAGCAAAAATGTACCCTTCACGTAAACCAAAAAAATAGGCTACACATGTTAAGTTTTTCCTACCATATTATAAGGCTTGGATTAGGTATTTTGATCAAAATAGGGTGTTGTTAACCGATGTCCCTAGAGGATCAACATAGAGTAAAATGATAGACAAGAGGCAAAAGGTGATACTAGTCAGGAGTATCCCAATATAAGCACCCGAAATGATAACAAATGTCACCAATTATATTTCTAAACAACTTGTATAAGCACCTAACTGTCATGACAGTGCACCTTATTGGTTATTATTTTTTTCCCAAGACAACCTCTATAAACTCAACCTGTATGAAGCTCAACATTTTTAAAGGAAATTAATAGCTCAATAAAACCTTTACTAAGGCGATCCTAGAGCTTCATGCCTGAAGAGTGTTATCTATAGGAATAACAATATTGACAAACTCATAACCATTCCAACAATAGGAGAATCACTAACCATTACTAAGGCAAGCCTAGAGCTTCTATTGAGCTGCTAAATTCCTTTAGCAAGGCAAGCCTACAACTTCCTTCATGCCTGAATATTGTGATGATTAGGAATAACAATATCGATAAACATGAGGTTAAACAATTTAAGTCAAACAAAATTTTATAAAAAATATTCACTAGACCATATCAACATCTTAACCAGAAAAAGAACGAGGTATCACTTTTTTTAGTTGAAATTCCTCCTATAATTGATAAAACATTTTATCCCAAACATATATTGATATAATTGGAGACATACAACCAATTCTAGGTCGATTTCAACACACTCGCAGTAGTTTTCCAAGTGCAAATACAATCATGGTATTTTAAGTGTAAAAACAAGTTATCAAAAAACAATCACTGATATATTTGAAGACATACAACAAATTCCTTCTGTAAATTTTATTTTTTAAGGATACTTTCAAAAAGGCATATGTATGAAAATCTCTTAAGATGCTACTAACATGCATGTTGTTAATTTCCTATAAGAAACCATAAATACTATTAGCTTGTATTAAAGCATAATTTAAATTATTCATAACTAAATGCATGCAATAATTATTCAAGTAGTTGCATATATGGCAAGAGTTAGTTATGTTACTCATACAAGGAGAAGTGGCAGGCGAGTGACCAGGGGTGCCCAACTGTGATGCCCTTCATCGGATGAGGACATGACATGTGATGTGAATGTCAACAATGCTCCCAGCAATGTTGTTGAGGATGACCATGCGGCAGAAGCTAGTTTTGTCACACCATCAACCATAGTCCAATGGGAAAGTTCAACTAAAAATATCAGCGCTATAAGAGGTTGGAAAAAATAAGACATGTTAGCTGCAATTGACGACAGATTTTAATGGATATTCAGTTCAGAAATCTGCAAAAAAACATGGTATTCCTCCCTCATCAATACATTATTGAATAAATGGGCTCACTCATACAAAATGTAGAGTGCCTCTTATAGTTATAACTGAAGAGGAGGAGGGCAAGGTGGTTGAGTGGTGTAAGGAGATTGCCCAATTGGGACATGGACTAGATATGATACAAATCAAATCCACAGCTACTCAAATTTGTCAAGGGAGGCCAAACCCATTCAAAGATGGATTTCCTGGTAAATCATGGTGTTTTGGGTTTAAAAAAAGGCATCAAAACTTGTATTGCGTACAATTGAGGGCCTTGACAGAGAGAGAGAATTAAATTTGTGCCCTGGAGTTGTACGTAAGTTCTATTAAACTCTTTCTAGTGCATACAATAAGCATTCTTATGGTGCAAACTATATATGGAACTGTGATGAAATAGGTTTAAATACGGGAAGGAATTGTGGCATGCAAGTAATTTCCAAGAGAGGGAGCCAAAACGCGCCACAAATGTTTCCTAAGAGCAAGGAGTGGATAACTATTCTATGTTGTGTCAATGCAATTGGTGCTTCACTCTCAGGATTTTAACTATTAAAAGGAAAAAATCAACCAAAACAATATGTACAAAACTGTGAACCAGGTGCATGCATGGTTGCACATCCCCATGCATGGATGACTAAAGAAATTTTTTTAAATTGGCTTTTTCATTTTGCTGCATTTGTGCCAAGTGGTGTCTCACCTAATAACGAACACCTATTTATATTAGATGGACATGGACGCCACATTGTTGTGCAAATAATTGAGGAAGAACAAAATTTGGCCATCGAACTGTTAACATTTCCCGCTTATACCACTTACAGATTGCAACCCCTTGATGTCAGTGTGTTTGGCCCTTTCAAGAACTATTTCATGTCAGAGCGTGTTGCATAGATGGAAAATAACCCAGTTAGCAATAGCTTTGTCGAATCATTATTATTAAAATAATTCTTCTTTTGATTTATTCCGCAACACTTCTTTATCAAAATATTAATTTAAGTTGTCACTCGGTGTGTGCAATATACTTTGTGAAATCATTATTATTAAAATGATATACTTGGTCAAATAATTATTATTAAAATGATTCTTCTCCCTAGTTAATAGGCAACTCTTCCTAATCAAAATATTCAAACTTTCGTTTGATCCCAATTAATTATGTCAGTTTAAGTTTCACATTCAAATTTCATATATTCCGTAAAGAAGGGTTTGAAATAAAGTATTTTAATTTTAATCAACATGGTTTTCTTATATATATATATATATATGATATGATTTCTTTTAATCCAAGATTAAAACTCAAATTACAATTAGATAATTTTTTGAATCCAACATCAAAACTCAAATTAACCTAACTTCACTTGAAAACAAACTTTAAAAAATAAAAAAAATAAAAAAATTATATTTAAAAAAAATACCAACGAATTGTATATAATATTTATTATTTATTTATTTATATTTTTTTATTATTTATTAATTTATAATTTGTTAAATAAAAAATTAAAATAAATATTTTTTTATATAAATGTATATATTAATTATATTTATAAAGTATATATTAGTTAATTTATATGACATTTAATTTGTATGAAGTTTTAGTTTAACTTTTATTTAAAAAAGTCAAAGTCAATTGTGAAAGATAAAAACTTTTAAAAAACATTAAATATAATATAATCTTCATAATAAAATTTTATAATGCAACATTGAAATTCATGTTATATTAATTTCATTTGACTTAGGTGGTATTGGGATCTAGGTAAACCTATTGAGGGAAAAATTGGCCAGAGTACTATTTAGGATCTAAGTATCGAAGGATCAATTCATGATCATTTAGCATGGAGGCATGGAATAACACATTGGTTTACATAGGATCCTGGTATGTATACAAATTCTTTTGTCGTTGATAAAAGTGGATTGCTTGAGGGCAAGCAATCATTGGGCAAGAGGATTTGTAATATTCCCTTTTCTTGATATGGTCAAAATGGACGAAATTTACCCATGCTATTTACCATGGTATTTTCCCATGGGATCTACCCATGGTATTTGCCTTCATTTTTTAAGGGAAAATAATAAAGTAATATTTTTAGAGAGTCCCTCAAGCCTACAAAATGGGATAGGAGCTAGGCATTGAGATCATCCCGAGTTTGTCTATATTATTGTATGTTTGTTGAGAACTTGGCGTGGCCAGTTCTAGTTTGATCCCGGGATGGAAATCCCACAGTGAAATGTGTGTGGTGGATCCATCCAGGATTCTCAAGAGGCTTCAATGTCTTAGATTTGTCATTGTTGAGAAGCCGTGCATGCCATTTGCAAGGATTCCAATCTTATTGTATGGGCATGTGTTATTTTCTTCAACTAATAATATAAATAAATGGATGCATTTCTAGTTCCCATTTGTGTTCTTGTTCTTGTTGAAAGTTTACTTTAACCCCAAATATTGTGTCCTTGTTCCTAGAAGGAGATGTCGACATCTGCAAGAGACTAAGATCCAAACTATTGACCATTTGGAGGAAGGAAATAATTGTATCACCAACCACCTATGATCTATTGGAGAAGTTGGTCATACAAAGCATAAAATTGCTCAGAAGGGTGCTGACTGAGAAGGAGCTTAAAATGATTGATGGAGGAAGCAAGAACAAAGGTAGCAAAACCTGTGTCAAGAATTAACTAAGAAGGATAGGACTATGCTTTATCTGCAAGGGACCTTGAGCACTTGACCATTCATGTCCAAGAGATAGGAAGGAGGCAACAATGAAAAAACAAGGGGAGATTACTTCAAATCATGGAGAGTCTTCTATAGTCGGGTCTATTGATTTTCAGGATGGTGAGCAGTAGCATGATAGTATTTAGGGAGACTTAAATAATGACAAGCATTTGTAAGTGCATGGGTAAATTGTAACTAATGGTATTGATGAGGTATACTCCTATACAATTGAGTCCATAGGTCTCCAATGGGATGCCCATAAATCATATGAGCAGTCAAGTATAGATAGCAGTCCACTAGTGAATCTATATTCGACAACTAGAGAGGATGAACAACATATTATCTTCATAGATGGAGGAGGCTAGGAAAACTTGAGAGAGGAACTAGAAGCGATGGAATGACATAATGAGCATGATCATGAAAGTGAACATGACAAACATAATATACAAGATGAACCATTACCAGAGAGATAGTCAAAGGCTCAAGTTGAAGTTGTGGTCGTGGGGCATCAAGTGTAGTCAAGTACACAGACATTCAACAAGGCACCATAATTTCCAATAGAGAAATTTTTAGGAAAGGACACACATTTCAAGACATATCTTATGATGTTGAAGCAAAGAGTATGGATGGTCCAAGACTCTGCCTTACTAGAGAATAGGAAAATTAAGGAGCTCATAGGGGTATGTGCTGAATCAATGACCAAGTTGTATAGTGTTGAGGAACGACTCAAGTCCCTCACAAGGCAGCAAGAGGAGTACAGTTGGGAGTTCCAAAGTAGCCCTCCATAGGAGTACATAGATAAGGCTCACAACACTACCAACCTGTCTTTATACATTAGGGAAAGAAGGGTAGAGTTATCCAAATGGATCATGTTGGGCGACCAAGTGAAGCAGCATGAGTTGAGCATCAGGAAACATCAGCATAGTAGACGTATTCCATATGCAGAAATTCACGCATTAGATCCTTCCCACGGGATGGATTGGCGAGAGAATATGAGTTGAAACTCTATTGATGGGATGATTCCTAGAAGGATACCCTTAGCCCAGGGAATATTGCAGCTTGGGACCTTAGGCATGAGAAATTATGGAGGGATGAGATGGTATCATAACCCATAGGTCCCAGGACTTAGGTGGCATTGGGATCTAGGTGAACCTATTGATGGCAGGATTGGTCGGAGGATTCTTTGGCATCCAGGTATCGAAGGATCCATTCAGGATCATTTAGCATGGAGGCATGGAATAACACGCTAGTTTATATGGCATCCTAGTATCAATGTACAAATGCTTTCGTTGTTGATAAAAGTGGTTTTCTTGAGGGTAAGAAATCCTTGGGTGGGAGGATTTGTAATATTCTCTTTTCTTGATATGGTCAAAATTGACGAAATTTACTAATGTTATTTACCATGGTATTTGCCAATGGGATTTTCCCATGGTATTTTCCTTTGTTTTTCTAGGGAAATTAATAAAATAATATTTGTAAAGAGTCCCTAAAGCCTATAAAAGGGGATATGATCTAGGCCTTTATATCATCCCAAGTTTTTTTATCTTATTGTGTGTTTGTTGAGAACTTGGTGTGGCTAGCTCTAGCTTGATCCTAGGACGAAAACCCCACGATGACATTTTTGTGGTGGATCCATCCAAGATTCACAAGGGGCTTCAATGTCTTAGATTTGTCATTGTTGAGTAGCTATGCATGCCATTTACAGGGCTTCCAATTGTATTGTATGGACATGCGTTATTTTATTCATCTAATAATATAAATAAAGGGTTGCATTTCTAGATCCCATCAGTGTTTGTGTTCTTGTTGAAAGTTTACTTTAACCAGAACAATAAAATGTGCCAGATCTCTTAAATTTTTTAATATTTGAGATCTTACAAAGTCTTATTCTATAACGATTGTTTTGGGTACTCTTGTCACAATTGAATGCATTATTCACTCCCCATCGTGCCACCTAGCCCACAATGTCTTCAAACATGACTACAATTTTGGTGCATTTGGCATTCTGTTGCAAATGACAGCGACAATGATGCTCTAGTTACTTCTTGATGTATGTAGAAGAATGAAATGCCCAAATTTAAAACTAAAACTCTTCTATGGATCATAACTTAACCGGTAATAAACTTGTCGATCTCAAACAACAATTAGCGGGAAACCAAGAATTATTAATGTAACAAGGATGATGAATTTGCATAGTCAAGTGCATCTTATTCTTAGCCTCATGCCAAGTAGGTTGTAGATGATGATGTATGTGTAAATGCCTTGCAAATATGAATATAATTAATTATAAAATTATATTTGAAGGCTTAGTACAATCCTCAATTACATCTCATCTTTTACATCCACAAATATTAATCCCACCCAACCCTCTTCCACGTGAATTACAGAGTTTCTCTAATTCTAGAATGCATTTTGATATACTCATTCGTTTGCTCAGTCTACTGTCTTTCATTATTTCCCGTAATTACCAAATAGACATTGAAATTTTATCTTTTAATTGAAAGTTTAAAACATTCTAGATAACCTTCTCAACAAAAAATTATCATTATAATAAGATATTATTAAATTGTAGTTGCTTAGAATTAGATTCTCCATAGCCACAATACATAATTATAATTAAGAAAATACCTCAATTTACTAATCAATCTGTAAAACCTAAATTTACTGAATTATAAACCTTAACACTAACTTGAATTATTTTTATTTTAGTTTGGCTAAGTGGCATGTAATAGCTACAATGTAGCACTTATTATTTTATAGTATTAATAATAATTTAAGATAAAATTATAATTTAGTTAATTTTGAAGATTTTAGCAAAATAAGATGTATCATATAATAAATGTAAGTATTTTGACACTTATTATGAATTAAAATCTATTAATTTTTACCAATCATTTAAATTATATAATTACTCTTATTGTAAAAATATTTAAACTTTTAAATATAAAAAACTTAAATATTATTTTTATATTCATTATTAAATATATCAATATTATATATTATTTTAGTATATTAATAAATATATCAATATTATATATTATTTTAGTATATTAATTGTTATATGGAAAAGATATTTTTTCTTACTATATATTATTTTAAAATCTAACTTGATTGAAAATTAATAATTATATATATACAAATAATATTAATATATAATATTTATCCACTTAACATAATAATCGAATCCCAGTATTAAATAAAATGGTATGAATATCAATTCAACTGGATATTGATTGCAAACACCGTCAATTTCAAATCAGGCGGCTTTTCAAATTCCAACCCTAACTGCGTTACTATATATTATTTTAAAAGCTAACTTGATTGATAATTTATAATTATATTATTACATTTTTATAGAATAATTTATTAATATATACAAATAATATTAATATATAATATAATTCACATAAATCTATTACAGTATATAATATATGACTTATCCACTTAATATAATAATCGAATCCCAATATATAATATATGATTTATCCACTTAACATAATAATCGAATCCCAGTATTAAATAAATGGTATGAAAGCACTTAACAAAAAATTCCACTTTAAGAGAAAGCACTCCGACTACACCTAAGTCATCAATTCAACTGTATATTGATTGCAAACACCCTCAAGTTCAAATCAGGCTGCTTTTCAAATTCCCAAACCATAACTGATATGGTAACAATTACATTTCTCACAAAGGTGCAGGCAATACTTCTACCCAGTTGAAATTAATGATACCTATGACAACTGGGCATTAATTCTACATTGTCGAAATGGTAACAATTACATTTCTCACAAAGGTCGACATAGTGGAAATCATCTGAGCATTTAAATGTCTGCATCTTTTCATAGACTTCGGGGGAGACGGTCAATTTGACAAACTTTAGATTTTCAAGTTGTATTAAGTTTCCAAACGAATCTGGAAGCACCTGCAGCCTATCGCACTCTCTCAGGTCAATAGTTTGAAGATTCGTCAAGTTCCCAAACGAATCTGGAAGCAACTCCAGACTATGGCACCGTCTCAGGTCAATAGTTTGGAGATTCGTCAACTTCCCAAACGAATCTGGAAGCACCTGCAGACGAGAGCACTCGGACAGGTCAATAACTTGGAGATTCGTCAACTTCCCAAACGAGTCTGGAAGCACCTGCAGACTAGAGCACCCACACATCCTAATAGTTTGGAGATTTGTCAACTTCACAAACGAATCTGGAAGCACCTGCAGACTAGAGCACCCGGACAGGTCAATAGTTTGGAGATTCGTCAACTTCCCAAACGAATCTGGAAGCACCTGCAGACTCTGGCAGAACGACATGTGAATAGTTTGGAGATTTGTCAACTTCACAAACGAATCTGGAAGCACCTGCAGACTAGAGCACCCGGACAGGTCAATAGTTTGGAGATTCGTCAACTTCCCAAACGAATCTGGAAGCACCTGCAGACTCTGGCAGAACGACATGTGAATAGTTTGGAGATTAGTCAACTTCCCAAACGAATCTGGAAGCACCTGCAGACTAGAGCACCTGGACAGGTCAATAGTTTGGAGATTCGTCAGCTTCCCAAACGAATCTGGAAGCACCTGCAGACTAGAGCAATCGGACAGGTCAATAGCTTGGAGATTGGTCAACTTCCCAAACGAATCTGGAAGCACCTGCAGACTAGAGCACTCTCTCAGCTCAATAGTTTGGAGATTCGTCAACTCCCCAAACGAATCTGGAAGCACCTGCAGACTAGAGCACTCTCTCAGCTCAATAGTTTGGAGATTCCTCAACTCCCCAAACGAATCTGGAAGCACCTGCAGACTCCTGCACTCTGTCAGGTCAATAGTTTGGAGATTCGTCAACTTCCCAAACGAATCTGGAAGCACCTGCAGACTCCTGCACCGGGACAGGTCAATAGTTTGGAGATTCGTCAACTTCCCAAACGAATCTGGAAGCACCTGCAGACTATTGCACCAGGACAGGTCAATAGTTTGGAGATTCGTCAACTTCCCAAACGAATCTGGAAGCACCTGCAGACTCTGGCAGAACGACATGTGAATAGTTTGGAGATTCGTCAACTTCCCAAACGAATCTGGAAGCACCTGCAGACTAGAGCACCCGGACAGGTCAATAGTTTGGAGATTCGTCAACTTCCCAAACGAATCTGGAAGCACCTGCAGACTTTTGCACGAGCACAGGTAAATAGTTTGGAGATTCGCCAACTTCCCAAACGAATCTGGAAGCACCTGCAGACCAGAGCATTCGGACAGGTCAATAGTTTGGATATTAGTCAAGTTCCCAAACGCATCTGGAAGCATTTTTAGATTTGGCCACCAAGACAATGAAAGGTTTTCCAAGCTCATTAAGTTTCCAAACGAATCTGGGAGCATGTTCAAACTGGACCACCCCTCGAATTCAATCTGCCGCTTCAAACCTGCAAGGTAAGATAATGGAAGTTCGTTAAGCTCCGATGCCAGACTCCATTTCAAAACAAGTGGTTAAGTAGGCAAAAGAATTTTGGTAGGCAGTCCAGTTTTAGATAGGAATACAAATATAAAAAATGAAATTGTACCTTCATAGCCCCGTAAGCACCGTAATTCTAAGAGTTTCAACGACTGTAGATGGCAGAGTTCGGCTGGTAAAGTTAGATGCCGACAACCCGCGACCACAAATTTTTCGAGATGCCTCAACTTGCCAATGGACTTTGGAACCTTCAGACGTTCTGAAGCGTAGATATACAATTCCCTCAAATGCTCCGGTGCCTGCAATCTTTATATTTTCAAAATTGGTTTGACCCCTAGTATGCTAACAATACTAAAGATCAAAGCTATTTCATTAAAAAAAATACAAAACATTATGTCAAGAACATCAAATGACTACCTGCGATTCATGGAGCCACAGTGTTTCAAGTTCGCTCCCCTCTATTCGTAGAACTCTTAAATTCTTGAGTGGAATCCAAGAAGGTATGCTGGAGAACGGAAAGTCAACCCAGCAGAGCCATATGAGTGACATGGCACCGCGGAATATGCTTTCAATGAATTCGCTATCCGCAAAGCAACCTTTAGTCCTAATCAGCTGAATTCCCCTCACATAATTTCTGAAACGCCGCCTGCCTGCGAACTCCGCGAGGTTTATGAACAATCGTTGAGCCCTTTTGCAGCCTTGTGAGTGAACGGTGCTAATTCCGCGCACCGTTAGCTAATTTCTCAAAGATATGTTACAATCAGGATTAATAATTGTTTTCTCAAAGATGGACATCCTAAGTGCAAAGCTTAAGAATGCAAAACATAACGGACACAACTAATTTGACAAAAATTCATACCTGTGAATTGTCGGACAGAAGCCGAAGGTCGTGGGTTGGGCACGAAAGGCGAAGTGTCGATTCCGGAGGTTCAGACTCTGCGATATGTCTGCCCATGTCTCTCACGTGGTCGTGCATTCTTATACAGTTTTTATCGTCTACTTCCACCAGAGACCTGCTCTCCAGGTTACTAAGACCAAGCCATCCGTCCCACTCCGTTCCATCCCAGATTCTTGTAGCCGTATCTTTGTTTTCTCCTATAAAGAAGCACACAATGTCTAAGAAAATCTGCTTCTCTATTTTATCGAGACCGTCATAGCTAATTTTTAGTCTAGCCAGTATATCTTCGGGAAGAATTTTGGAGAGTTTGTGCAATTGCGCATTCCAATACTGCAAATCTTTTCTACGAAGAAGAGATCCAACCACTGTAAGGGATAATGGCAATCCCGCGCAGGCATGGAGAAATTGTTTGACCAGTTGTTCAAATTCTATAGGAGGATCTCGCTGGTCGAACGCATGACAGCAGAATAGCTCTCGGGAATGATCTTGGTCGAGCCCTGTTACATTGAAAATCGAAGACTCTGCAATCCCTGAGCTTGTAAGTATATCCTTATTCCTAGATGTGACTAGAATTAAGCTACCTTGCTCAACCACATCTTTTACCGGTACAAGTAATGCTTCCACTTGCTGAAGATGATCCACATCATCTAGAACTAGGAAAGCATGAGAAGATTTAAGATACCTTTCGAGCTTCTCTATACCATCATCAGTGCTGTCTATTTGCACATTTTCTTTTATACCAAAGTCCCTAAGAATCCTAGTCTGCAAGGATTTTAAAGTGTTTTTGGCTGCGTTTTCTCTGACATCAAAGAGAAAGCAAGATTGCTTGTAATTTGATCTTCGACGGTTAAAGATCTCCTTTGCTAGGGTGGTTTTGCCAGCACCGCCAAGCCCGACAATTCCTATAACCCTAGTCTCTCTGCGCCTTTGCTGGCCGAGTAAGATTACCCCTTCAAATTCTGCAACTTTCTCATCCAACCCAGTTGGATATCTAGACACATGTAATCGTCTTTTAACTTTTTCCAACACTCCTTCCACTACGTGTTGAAGGAGCTGCTGCTCATCGCTGAAATGAAATTCCGAGTCAAAACCCTTGCAATATAAAACTGTCTATCAATCCAACAAGTTAAAAAGGTAGAGAGTAAGAGGGAGAGTTGGAGTACTGACCCATTATACGTCTCCATATCGAAACCTTTTATTTCTGCAGCATCAGTGAGAGCCTTCCTCCATTTCTGGATGGTGGTGGGGTGGTATCGTGGTTCAGAATCGAACGTTGTCTTCTTCTCGAGCATATGCAGGGCTCGACCATAGATTCCTTTTTCTATTTCTGCAGCATCAGAGAGAGCCTTCCTCCATTTTTGAATCGAATCGGATCGGGTTTGAGAATCGAATCTTTTCTTCTTCTCCAGTGTTTGTAGAGCTCGACCATAGACTCCTTTTTCGCTCTGCGTTCCCCATCGAAGATCTGCAGGCTTGACACCACCATAGAAGACTGGAATTATAGTTGACCCCGATTCGAACATGAGCAGGAGCTCATCAAGGCACCAACTTGACTCTGCATATCTGGGAGTGAAAATAGCGATATGCACAGAAGCTGTTCGGATGGCACTCTCGATTTGAGGAGTTATATACTCTCCATTTTGCAATTCATCTTCATCGAGAAATACTCGCAGTCCGTGTTTGCTAAGGCTCTCATAGAGATGTTTGGCGAGGGTTTTCTTGCAGTCAGGACCCCTGTGGTTAATAAAGATATCAAAGACATAGTTGTTGGTGGTGGAGGATCCATATGAGGTGGATGCCATTGAATACAGAGTAGCAATAACGATGTAACCTCAAGATTCTCCTCTTCGTCTGGCTGATCTCTGAAACGGCAAAGTGGCTACCCGCTGATCTCTCTTTCTCAATACTCTCAATTGAGATTAATGTTGGGTAGACTAAATCGTCGCGCAGAGCATTATATAAAGCGAAATTTGTTAATGGTCAGGTAACGTGGCCGTCTGATATCCATTTCTGGGCGTCAGGTAACGTGGGCGTCTGAAATTTGTTAATGGTCAGGTAACGTGGGCGTCAGGTAACGTAGGCCTCTGAAATTTGTTAATGGTCAGGTAACGTGGGCGTCTGATATCTATTTCTGGGTTTACATAATTTATGTGAATGCAACGCATCTCTAAAATAAAATAAACCTTCAATTATTGCAAGTTGTCACTGAGTGCGATATACTTTGTCAGATAATTATTATTAAAATGATATACTTTGTAAAATATTTATTTAAAAATGATTCTCCTTCGGAGTGGTTAGGCAACTCTTCTTTTATCATAATGTTGTCACTCCGTATGATATACTTTGTCAAATAATTATTATTAAAATCATATACTTTGTCAAATCATTATTATTAAAAATTATTATTAAAATTATTCTTCTTCTGATTTATTTTGCAACTCTTCTTTATCCAAATATTAATTTAAGTTGTCACTTGGTGCAATATACTTTGTGAAATGATTATTATTAAAATGATATTCTTGGTCAAATAATTATTATTAAAATGATTCTTCTCCCGAGTTATTAAGCAACTCTTCTTTATAAAAATATTCAATCTTTCCTGCGAGTTGATCCAGTTAATTGTGTCGGTTTAAGTTTCACATTCAAATTACATAAATTTTATAAGTATCAAAATATTCAAACTTTCCTGCGAGTCGACGATTCTAGTTAATCTATATCGGTTTAAGTTTCACATTCGAATTACATAAATTCCATAGGGAAGGGTTTGAAATAAAGTATTTAAATTTTAATCAACATGGTTTACTTAATTTTAATATTTATTATTTATTAATTTTAATTTTTTATTTATAATATATTTTTATAAATATATATATTAATTCTATTTTAAAATATAAATTAGTTAATTTAATTTATATGAGATTTGATTTTTATGAAGTTATAATTTAATTTTTATTTAAAAAAAAAGTGAAAGTCAATTGTGAAAGATAATAATTTTTATTTATTTATTTATTTTATTCAGTTTGGTGGAAAAATCGAGGATAGCTGAGAATGGGCTTTTCCTTCAGAATTCCCATACACATGACATACATGAGATATTTGTGGTAGCGTATGCCACACTCGGTCCATGTGAACCAAGCTAGCCACGCTCGTTGGTATTTAAACAGAGGTCCACCGAAAATGGGCAGTGTACGAAATACATTGGGAATTGTTATGATACTTTCGCGATGGCAGTGCAGAGCGTGGAACTTAGAGCGATGCCATGATGATAAGTTTTGAAGCGAGATAAGGCAACTTGTTGCTCTTTAGATGATGTCGGAGGTGGTTTCTGGATGCAAGAGGGAGTCGTAAGTCTTTTGTTCTTGTATATCTTCCAGCTTTCTCTGTGGCATGTTCCTGATTGGGTGAGCTTTCATAACCCAACCCACTGGTGGCCCTCCTTTGGTGTCTTGATTGAATTGTGGTCTATTGTTGGGCACATTCCACTTTGTGCTCGAGGCACTACACGGAAATTCAAAGGGGATTTGGAGAAATTCTTACACCAATTGCCTATTGTTGTTTTGGGCTAGGTGCCTCATCGGTTTAAGGGTGCGACAATATGTTGTCTTGGATGGGCTAGCACATTCGGGCAACCTCTAAATCCCATTTTTTGACCTCTGCAAGGAAATTCAAAGGGGATTTGGGAAAATTCAAAAGGGATTCAGAGGTCAAAATGGTGCGGGGCAACTAGTACAAAAGCAAGAAGAGGGTTTGAAGGCGAAGGTCATCAAGCTTGGGGGGGAGATTTTATTTCTAATGTGGATGTGTTGTGGTGTTGCTAGTGCTACGATGGTGCTGATGTTACGGTGTTGTTGTCGTTGTCGTGTTGCTGGTGCTGAACATGTTGCGGTTTTGTGGTGTTCAAGTGGTGTTGCAGTGGGGTTGCGGTGATGTTGGTGTTGCAGTGCTATTTGTGTCGCAATGTGGTGGTGTTGCGGTGTTGTTATTGTTGGACGTGTTGCGATGTGGTGGTGTTGTTGTTGTTGGATGTGTTGTGGTGTGGTGGTGTTGCAGTGTTGAAAGTGACCAAGGAGCTGGAGACATTTTTTGTTGTGGCATGCGCATGGCACCACGATGTATCTCATGCTTAGGTGGACATGGAAGGGGGTTAGCCGCGGAACCCAAACCTCAACGTCGATACTCGAAGTGGGAGGAGGTGGGGCCGAGCTCAAAGGCAAGCAAGAGATTGCAGGGACCTGTTATGAACGTCAACCACCGTCGAGTAAGAGGAAAAATCCCTCTTGTGCCACAAAAGCCAAATCGCACCAGTCTGTGAAAATGCAGCTAGAAGTCTATGAGTAAATTCATCGGGAGGAGCATGAGGTGGCCATCGCAGCCTTGGCTCAAATACAATATTTCCACTGTCAGCTTCGGGAGCATGTGGTGGTTGTTTGATGTAGCCATATGCACATTTTGGACAAGCTCGAGCAGTTGGAGGCTTGCCTAGCTCATCTAGAGCAACACACCAGTTGCTTGTTTCACCCCCTCCTCCACCAAGGATGGATCCAAACAACCCAACTTCTATTAACTCTAATGATTGAGTATGTGTTTTGGTATTATGTTCATTTTGTCAATGTTCTGTCATATCTTATCTTATCTTGTCGGTTAGCTTATATCTTTTTTAGACTATTTATTTTGGACTGATGAAAATGGTCAACATGCTCAATAGGGGTGAGACCAACAAACCTTTTAGCAATAGCTTTGTAGATATTTTCTTTTGCAACTAATTAAATTTTCAAACTTCAAAAAAAAAAATACAATTAAATAATTGTTTTTAATCCAACATTAAAACTCAAATTAACATAACTTCACTTGAAAACAAATTAAAAAATATATATATAAAATTATATTTTAAAAAAATACCAATAAGTTGTATATAATATTGATTATTTATTGTCTGTCTAGTCTTGGTTAAAGGGTGATGAGGCGGGCTGTTATAGCACTTATCAAAGGTTCAATTTCCTTCCCCTATCAGAGTGATGTATTTGGACATGTTAATGAAGAAGGAGTAAAAAAATAAAGAGAAAAATGAAAGGTATTACCAAACTTACAAAAATATATATTTATTAATTTATAATTTTTTAAATAAAAAGTAAAATAAATATTTTTTTATTATAAATGTATGTATTAATTCCATTTATAAAGTATAAATTAGTTAATTTATATGACATTTAATTTGTATGAAGTTTCTCGGATGCGGGTGTTAATGGCGCATGACATGGGAGGTAGGCGGTGGGACGGCACGTGGCCTGGCCACATGGCCATCGGCACACCAACCTGCTGGCCTCCTCCTGCATTAAACATACCTCGTCGTCACCCTATGCTGCATTCAATTCTTTGCAATGGTCGAGGCATTCGCTTGGGCTTCAAAATGCCGCCTGGTAGCTGCTCTTTTCGGCTCTCTGTTCGTGCTCCTGAGCTCTTTGTGGCGACTCAACCCACCTCTGCAAACTCTATGCCGACTCGCATCCCTCCCTTGCACAGTGGTTTGTCTCTTGCAGCCGCTAAACCCAGCATTCGCACTTCTCTTGGGAGGCGTTGCAGTCTCAGCGGTTGTATCAAATTCTTGCCAAGCATCCATTATTCTCACAGTCCTCATTGTTTTCTTTGTTTCTCTGCATCTATCCGCCCTTCCTCGCTCACCTCATCCCGGCTCTCCCACGCCCTTCCAACCTTCTCCGCCAGTCGACGCCCTTGGCACCCGGGCTCTACAAGCATGCCTCGCTTGCGACATTGAATGTGATGCTGAAGAGGTGGCAGCAGAGGCATAGCATCGCGCGTTATCTCCTCCTCTTCCCCCTGCACCTCATCCTCCTCCTTCACGCACTCGGGGGGCAGGTATCCGGACACCCGTAGTGGTCAGGGTCATCTTCTTGGCTCTGCGGCTCGCCACCCTTCCCCTGTGCCTCCCTTTGCTCCTCCACCTCATCATCTCCCTGCCTCGGCCCAGTTTCAATTCTAATGTAACTCCTTCAGCCCTCTCGTTGTGGCCACTGTCTCCATCTCCTTCTGCGAAATCCCTGGTGCTAGTCCGGTCCCTAGCCAACCCCCTCTATCCTCTGGCCACCCCGAGTCTTCGAAGGCAGCAATAGCTTCACAAGCCTCGCCTATGCACACCTCCAACTCGCACAGCGACAATAGCTCCGATTACTACCAAGAGACGCAGATGCAGGATGATGGCAAGGGTGTTGTAGCCGCGGCTCCTCAGCAAGAAGCTACTGGACCCCAGTCTGCCAAGGACGATGAGTACAGGTGCTTGATTGTCGAAGAACCTCCTTCAGTTTCTCTGGATGCTCAGATTACCACGTCTCCTTAGGTCTTGGACCTATAGTTTTACAATCTTGCTTTTTGTTCTTGTTTACACTGAATACATTGTCTTATGGTTTACATTGCTAGTTTCCTCTCTGAGGCAGCATCATATACTCTTCCTGGGCTAGTTTCCCCATGTGGGCAGCTCCAGTTTTGATTTTTTGCTACTCTGTTGTTATCATGGCAATTACATATGCCAGATGCGCTAAGGCCATAGCCTCTCTGCACATTATGTTTCATTATCAATAGAACTTTAGCCTTATTTACAAAAAAAAAAAAAAATTATGAAGTTTTAATTCAATTTCTATTTATTAAAGCCAAAATCAATTGAGAAAAAAAAAATCAAATATAATATAATTTTCATAATAATATTCTATAATACAACATTGAAACTCATGTTAAATTAATTTTATTTTAAAACAAATTATTTTAAAAAATTACCAAACAAATTAATGACTTATATACCTTTACTTTTTATGCATTAACGAATTATGTATCTTTATTATTTATTATTTATAGATTTATTATCATTTATTATTTATAGAATAGAAAATAAAATAATATTTAAAAAAATTACAAAATAAACTAATGATCTATATACTTTACTGTTTATGGATTAATGAGATATGTATTTTTACTATTTATGGATTGACTGTTTATAGATTTATTAATTCACATACAGATTTTGTATGTTTTTCATATATAATTTAATATTATACATTTATTTATTTTCATAATGTGCATATTTATTTAAGAACCCTTACCAGTGTAATAAATTGTATATCTTTAAACGAATATTGGGGGAAGGTAAGTTGAAGTCAGGTCACGGAAGCCAACATGAGACAGGAGAGCTGATGTGGGACCGCCATTTTTGAGTTAACAGCAATAGAAAAAACGGGGAGACGGTAGAGTTGATGCTGGACCGCCATTTTTGAGTTAACAGCCATAGAAAAAACGGGGAAATTGTTTCTGTGTAGTAGATGTGAAACATCATGGACGATAGAGGCAAGAAAGTGCCAATTGTGGACAACAACCGGTATTCAACAGTTGGCAGGTTTTTTACACCACAAGGTTTCTTATGTGTCATTAAAAATGATTCGATTTAATTCAATTCAATGCTTAAAGACCCTTAAAAATGTACATGTGGAATGCATTCTATTTAGATAATTAGAAAATATTGTTAAATATTGTTAAATTGTAATAATTTTAACAATCATTTTTACATATCTGATCTAACATTTTTAAATTTCTAACCTAAAAAGAATATAACAACTATTAATAAAAAAGAACAATTAAGATGCTCTCAAAAATATAAATATTTGAAAATTGCACAATTACAATGTTTTAAAAAATATTTGAAAATTGCAATTTCAACCTATTAATTGATTAATATAAAAATAATAAAATCAAATTGAAAATATAGGATAGTTTCGGATTAACTCATTTACCTAATTAAATCAATACAAAATTATAATAATGAATGAATAGAAAACTAACCCAGTCCAATGAAATTGTTGTCGGTTTCATTTTAAAATATATTTTTAATTATTTATTCATTACTTCTAATTATGAATTGAATCATTCTAATTTATATAATTTAAAAAAATAAAAAATTGTTAAATTTAATTAATTATGAAATTATCTATAATAATAATAGAATTATTATTAATTTGTGAATTTATTTAAAAAATAGATAAATTAATAAATATTCATTTTAATTTCACATTCATTAAACTTATAAGAAATATATTCCAATTTCAAAATTGTGAATGATTCTTCAAATTGACTAAGAGATGAAAAATAGAGCATTTGAAGGTTGAATCTTTATTCTAAAATTTTATATTTAAAATTAAATAAAACCCAAAATTTAGAGCTTTTTTTAATTACAAATTTGGTGTGCATGTAAATTTTTAGTTAATATGAATATTTTGTTATCATTATTTAGTTGATGTAATTAAATTTATTGAGTTACTTGTATTTATTTGAATTTTACCATACAAACTTCCTATTAAAAAAAAAAAATAGCCAAAAATAATCTATTAAAATTTGGTTAAAATTTCCCCAAGAATATATATTCAAAAACAACCAAAATATACACTCAAAACAATATTGTTGCATCACCTATCTTAGGTAGAGTGAGTGAACAAATGGGTATTGTTAGCAAATACAATTTTATATTAACATAATAGAGAGAAATACTAGGAAAAAGAGGTTCTATAAAATGTCAAGATTGTTTCCCTATTGATTCTATAAAATATTGAATCAACTATAAAGAGTAATTCAAATTTTTAGTCCATTTTCCACAAAATAATTGAATTCAAAACCAAATGATGTCCATCACATACAATAAATCCATGTCAATTGATTAAGTTCCATCAAAATCCGAAGCTTATGTTAAATTTTGGTTAAGTCAACTTAACTGTGGCCATGGAGCCTTAAAATCTGTTAGGATCTTGAGACCTTATCATTTGCAATCATAGAGACAAACTGCAATGAATTCAATTCATTTACAATATAGAAATACAATACATAGAAAAGAGCTTACAAAATAATCATGGTTTAAAGTGCTTTGTCTAAAAAGAATATATATAATAAGAATGTATTAAAAAATAATAAAAATAACTTAAAATTAGACAATCCCTATATAACATAAAAGTAACAATCACAATTTTTAACAGAAATATTGCTTATTCACATAAACAACCCATATATCTTAGTTAATATAGTCACTACTTGTAGTTGAGATTTATGTTGGGTAGACTAAATAATCAACTATAAAGATTAATTCAATTTTTTAGTCCATTTTCCAAACCAAATAATGTCCATCACATACAATATTCAAATTTTTTTTGGTCCATTTTCCACAGATATATCCATAACAGACACTAAATCCATGTAAATTGATTAAAGTCCATCACAATCCCACGTTTATGTCAAATTTCGGTTAAGTCAACTTAACTGTGGTCATGGGTCCTCAAAATCTGTTTGGATCTTAAGACCTTATCATTTGCAATCATAGACAGATTGCAATGAATTCAATTCATTTGCAATGCAGAAATACAATACATAGAAAGAAAAGAGCGTACAAAATAATCTCATTGTTCAAAGTGCTTTGTCTAAAAGGAAAAAAAGAAAAAAGTTATATATAGCTATTAATTTTTACACAGTAAGTATGTATTAAAAAATAGTGAAAATAGTTTAAAATTAAAAAAACCCTGCATAAAAATAATAATCACAGTTTTTAAAAGAAATATTGCTTGTTTGCCTAAACAACCCATATATCTAGTGAATATAGTCAACAATAAACCTTTTCCTCGTTTAAATTTTAAACTTATTTAGAAATAAAAATATTAGCAAAAGAAAGCTACTAGTATGTATGTATTTCTTAGCTAGTAGAAGTTGGTACAAATAGTGCAATCAAGTTATCATTTGCCTTAATAACCTGGTATAGATCTGAATTCTTAACTTCGAATACCGTATTATAATTTTTATTGAACTTTTGTCTGTGTTGGAAAAATAATTTCAACCATTCTGTTAAATGAACTGACAGCAACATATCTCAAGTAAAGTTTTTCTGCAAATTGGGAATTGAGTTTACAACCTAAAAGACATAGTAGGCAAGAATTTACTGCTCTTATTTACTGTCCGCAAAGTGAACTGGACATAGTAGGCGTGATAACGATGTGACCTCATGATTCTCCTGCTCCTCTGGCTGATCTCTCAAGTGGCAAAGTGGCTACCCACTGATCTCTTTTTCTGAATACTCGCAGTTGAGATTTATGTTGGTTAGACTAAATCGTCGCGCAGAGTATTATATAGAACGAAATTTGTTATTGGCCAGTTAACGTGGGCCTCTGATATTCATTTCTGGCTTTACATAATTTATGTGAATGCAACGCATCTCTAAACTAAAATAAACCTTAAATTATTGCAACTTGTCACTGAGTGCTATATTCTTTGTCAAATAATTATTATTAAAATAATATACTTTTTAAAATAATTATTTAAAAATGATTTTCTTCGGAGTTATTTGGCACTCTTCTCTATCAAAATATTAATTTAGGCTTTTACATCATATATGTGAATGCAACGCATCTCTAAACTAAAATAAACTTTAAATTATTGCAACTTGTTTGTCAAATAATTATTATTAAAATGATATAATTTCTAAAATAATTACTTAAAAATGATTTTCTTCGGAGTTATTTGGCGACTCTCCTTTATCAAAATATTAATTTAAGTTGTCACTAGGTGCCATATACTTTGTCAAATAATTATGATTAAAATGATATACATTGTCTCGAACCATTATTATTAAAATGATTCTTCTTCCGATTTATTCCCCAACTCTTTTTTATCAAAATATTAATTTAACTTCTCACTCGGTGCGTACAATATACTTTGTAAAATAATTATTATTAAAATGATATACTTGGTCAAATAATTATTATTAAAATGATTTTGCTCCAGAGTTATTAAGCAACTCTTCTAATCAAAATATTCAAACTTTCGTTTGATCCCAGTTAATTGTGTCCGTTTAAGTTTCACATTCAAATTGCATATATAAATTCCTTAAGGAAGGGTTTGAAATAAAGTATTTAAAATTTAATCAACATCGTTGTCTTATCTCACAGATGAGATTATTTTGTACATGTACTGTATATATTCTTAATATATTCAGCGTTTTTTTCTCTCTGAAAAAAAAATTATAATATATATATATATATATATATATATATAGATATGAGATTTGATTTTATGAAGTTATAATTTAATTTTTATTTTTAAAAAAATGAAAATAAATTGTGGAAGATTTTTATTTTTTTTGCAAAAGGCATTAAATTTAATATAATTTTAATAATAACATTTTATGATTAAATATTTCGATGGGATGGAAAAATCGAGGATAGCAGATGTTGGGCTTTCCCTTCAGACTTCCCATACACATGACATACATGAGATATGCATGGTAGGGTATGCCACAGTTGGTCCATGTGAACCGAGCTAGCCACGCTCGTGTGTATTTAAACGAAGGTTTACTGGAAATGGGCAGTCTATGAAATTCGATGGGAATTGTTATGATACTTTGGCGATGGTAGTTTAGAGTGTGCGACTTAGAGTGATGCCATGATGATAAGTTTTGGAGGGGGGATAAGGCAACTTGTTGCTCTTTAGATGATGTCGGAGGTGGTTTTTGGATGCAAGAGGGAGTTGTCAATTTTGTTCTTGCATATCTTCCAGCTTTCTCTGTGGCACCTTCCTAATTGGGCGAGCTTCCGTAACCCAACCCACTAGAGGCCCTCCTTTGGTGTCTTGATTGAATTGTGGTCTATCGTTGGGTACATTCTTGTTGGTGCTCAAGGCACTACGTGGAAATTCGAAGGGGATTTGGGAAAATTATTACCCCAATTGCCTCTCATTGTTTTGGGCCGATGGTGTTGGTTGGCTCGTCGGTTTAAGGGTGCGACAATGTGTTGTCTTGGATGGCTAGCACATTTAGGCACCTCAACTCGAGCAGGTGTTCCTTGTAGAGGTCAAACTGGTGCGGGGCAACCAGTACAAAGCAGGAAGAGGGTGTGGAGGTGAAGGTCATCGAGGTTGGGGGGGAGATTTTATTTCTAACGTGGATGTGTTAAGGTGTTTTTGGTGCTATGGTTGTGCTGGTGTTGCAGTGTTATGGTGTTGATGTTATTGTGGGGTTGTTGGTGCTTAACATGTTGCAGTTTTATGGTGTTGCGGTGGTGTTGCAGTGGTCTTGCGATGATTTTGGTGTCATAGTGCTATTGGTGTTGCGGTATTTTTGTTGTTGGACGTGTTGTAATGTGGTCGTGTTACAGTGTTGTTGTT
Organism: Pinus albicaulis; assembly: GCA_034641835.2. Lineage (NCBI taxonomy): Eukaryota > Viridiplantae > Streptophyta > Pinopsida > Pinales > Pinaceae > Pinus > Pinus albicaulis. Next base: position 165,476,137 of record CM076571.1, on the reverse strand, counting down.
GTACATGTTGCAATTTGGTGGTGTTGAAGTGTTGTTGTTGTTTTTGGATGTGTTGCAGTGTGGTGGTGTTGCGGTGTTGCTGGTGTTGTGGTTTTGAAAGCGACTATGAAGCTGGAGAGGTTTTGTGTACTGGCATGTGCATGGCACCATGATGTAGCTCACACTTGGGTGGGCATGGAAGGGGGTCGGCCGCAGAACCCAAACCTCAACGTCAATACTAGAAGTGGTAGGAGGTGGGGTCGAGCTCAACGACAATCGGGAGCTTGCGGGGACCTGCTATGAACGTCGGCCACTGCCCCAAATATCTTGTGCCACCAAATGTCAATGGCACGAGTCTATGAAAATCCAGTTGGAAGCCTATGAGAAAATTCATCGGGAGGAGCACAAGGTGGTCATGGCAGCCTTAGCTCAAATCCAATATTTCTAGTGTCAGCTTCGGGAGTATGTGGTGGTGGTCTAGCGTAGACATATGCACATTTTGGACAAGTTGGAGCAGTTGGAGGCTTGGCTAGCTCATCTAGAGCAATACGTCGGATTTTCGTTTCGCCCCCCTCCTCCACCTAGGATGGATCCAAACAACCCAACTTCTATCAACTCTAATGATTGAGTATTTGTTTTGGTAATATGTTCATTTTGTCAATGTTCTGGCATATCTTGCCCTTATGGTTATGGTCGACTAGCTTATGTCATTTTTGGACTATTTATTTTGGGCTGATGACAATGGTCAACAAACTAAGTCTAGTCTTTTTTGGACTATTTATTTTGGACTGATCACAATGGTCAACAAACTAAGTCGAGGTGAGACCGACAAACTTTTAGTAATAGCTTTGTAAATATTTTCTTTTGCAACTAATAAAATGTTTCGACTTCAAAAAAAATAAAATTACAATTAAATAATTCTTTTAATCCAACATTAAAACTCAAATTAACTTAACTTCACTAGAAAACAAACTTAAAAAAATATAAATATAAAATTATATTTAAAAAAATACCAATAAGTTGTATATAATATTTATTATTTATTTATTTATAATTATTTATTATTTACTAACTTATAATTTTTTAAATAAAAAGTAAAATAAATATTTTTTTATATCAATGTATATATTAATTCTATTTATAAAGTATACATGAGTTAATTTATATGAAGTTTTAGTTAAATTTTTATTTAAAAAATCCAAAGTCAATTGTGAAAGATAAAAACTTTTAAAAAACATTAAATATAATATAATCTTGATCATAATATTTTATAATACAACATTGAAATTCATGTTATATTAATTTCATTTGAAAAAATAAAATAAAATGATATTTAAAAAAAATTGCCAAACAAATTAATGACTTATATACCTTCACTGTTTATGAATTAATGAATTATGTACCTTTACTATTTATAAATTTATAATATAATCTTCATAATAATATTCTATAATGTAACATTGAAATTTATATTATATTATTTTTATTTGAAAAAAAAAAATATTTAAAAAAAATTGCTAAACAAATTAATAATGATATACCTTTGATTTATATACCTTTACTGTTTATGGATTAATGAGTTATGCACCTTTACTATTTATGGATTTATTATCATGAACTGTTTATGGATTTATTAGTTCACATACAGATTTTATGTGTTTTTTCATATATAATTTAATATTATATATTTATTTATTATTATTAAATATTAAAATTTATTTATTTTCACCACCACTTCTAGGAATGGATGTGCATAGTGATTTAAGAACCCTTACCGTGTAATCAATTGTATATCTTTAGAATATTGGGGGACGGTAAGTTGGTAAGTTGAAGTCCGGTCACGGAAGCCAACAGGAACCGACGGGAGAGCTGAAACTGTTTCTGTGTAATAGATGTGAAACATCATGGACGATAGAGGCAAGAAAGCGCCAATTGTGCACAACAACCGATATTCAACAATTGGGAGGTTTTTTACACCGCATGGTTTCATATGCGTCGTTAAAAATGATTCAAATCAATGCTTTCAAAACCCTTACCAATATACATTTCTAATGCATTCTAGATAAGATTGTTAAATGGTATACATTTGGAATGCATTCTAGATAAGATTGTTAAATTGTAATAATTTTAACTTATGATTTAACATTTTTAAATTTCTAATCTTAAAAAGAATACACTAACAATTAATAAAAAAAACAATTAAAATGCTCAAAAAAATATTTGAAAATTGCAATTTCAACTTATTAATTGATGCTCTCGAAAATATTTGAAAATTGCAATTTCAACTTATTAATTGATTTCTCAAAAATATTTGAAAATTGCAATTTCAACTTATTAATTTATTAACTTACTTTACAGGTCAATATGAAAATATGAAAATCAAATTGAAAATATAGGATAACTTCAACTCATTTACCTAATTAAACTAATGGAAAAGTATTATAATGGATGAATAAAAAATTAATCTAGTCCAATGAAATTGTTAGCTCTTTTATTTTAAAATATACTTTTAATTATTTATTCATTAATTTTAGTTATGAATTGAATTATTTTAATTTATAGAATTTAAAAAAATAAAAATTACTAAATTTAATTAATTGTGAAATTATTTATAATAAATATAGAATTATAAAAACGCCATAGAAAAGAGTGGAGCAAATGGATCGCATAGCTGAGCTGAGCCATGGATTGAAACCCTAGGGTTTTCCTACGCCCCTGCAGTGGGCGCCATCACGGTTCTTGATCCATCCTCACTGCCCGCTCCTCTACAATTTTCCGATCTGATCTTTCTTCTCACAGCATGGCTGCAGCCGAAGGGGGGGAATCTGCTACCCCCCCTCGAAGCTCCGTTAACGCCGTCGGCTTGAACAAGTCTGACATCTCTGCCTCCTCCCAGGTGACACAAACTGAATCTGCTAAGAATGAGGCTCATCTTGTCAATCCAGCACATGGAGAAGCCAACGCCAATGCAGCGCACACGGTGACGTCTTCCACTTGCATTCCCATAGAGCCCAAGAGGCCCGAGATCCACTTCCCCGCTGAACACATCAATAGTAGAATTCAGTAAATGCATGATCATGCCCTAATAGGAAAGGTCATAGGGTTTTGGCCCACTGAAAAAGCTTTGTACGGCTGGATTGCTGCCAAATGGAAGCCAAAGGGCCAAGTTACTCTTCAGCTCGGCCCCAAAGGCTTCTTCAACATCATCTTCACCTGTCTCGAAGACAAAAATCGCGTTATGGATGGAGGGCCTTACTTCTTCAATGCTGCAAGGCTATTCCTACGCGATTGGGTAGAGTGGTTCAACCCCGAAAAAGAAGACTTCAACTGGGCACCAGTGTGGATCTGCCTCTACTCTCTGCCACAAGAATACTGGGAAGAAATCACCCTGAAGGAAATTCACAACTGTCTGGGTTCCTTCATCAAAATTGCGGAAGAGACAAAACACAACAGATACACTGCCTACGCCCGCATTTGTGTCTACATGCATCTCATAAAGGCTCTCCTAGATTCGGTAAGTTTATGGCATGAAGATTTTGAATGGATCCAATCTATTGATTATGATCATGTTCCTTTCCGCTATCACAAATGTCATATGCATGGCCATATGTTAAGAGATTGCCCTAAGAACTCACCGTCCAAACCCTCTGACAACTCCGCTCCCCCTGATTCAGATGGTTTTACCAAAGTCACCCCCAGGAAACGACATGCAAAGAAGAGCTCCAATACCCTCGCTCCCTCGCAGCCCTCTACTAGTAACAACTTCAACCTCCTTGCTAACCTTGAGGCATACCTGAACCAACCCTTGATTCCCCCTCAATCTGCCCCCATCCCCACCCCTGCATTTGGATCCATCCCTCCTCTTGATACCCCCCTTCTTGATCTCACTGCGCAGCACAAATCACTTGCAGCCTCTCAAAAAGATAAACAATTGGAGATCCCGAGTTTAGCCATGGCCCAATCTCATGCTGATCTCCCCAAACCTAGATCTAACATGGATATTGACCCTCACTTCACCCCCAGCCAAACCCCTCCCTTAGATGTTGGTGCATCCCTGACTCCCATCTCCTACATGAATGAGGAAATGGAAACCATAGACTTCGGGGACCTGGATCTCACAGGATTGGAAAAAGCTTACAAATCCAAGGAATATCATACAATACCTCCAAGATAGATCAACAACCTGGAGGAAGCCCTTCTCAAAGCACAGCTAATCAAAGGAAGCACCCAACTAGGGATCTAAGGGGAACTTATCCCTAGGGAAACTATGAATATCACCAGAGAATCAAGAAAGAGGGAAAGGTTGATGGATCTTCAAAGACTGATCATTAGGGGAATTTTGAGGTCTAAAATGGGCCTCCTAAGGAAAATGTACAATCAAAATTCACTTTATGAGAACCAATCACATTTTAGGGGATGACATCATCCTTAATGGTTGAGGTGGCATTGCTTGAGTTAAAGGTACTTACTTGTCACATTCTCAATGGTGGATAAAAACTCATGGTTAATCATGGTAGTGCTCTAAGTACTTTTAAAGTCAAAGTAAAATACTCATAATAAATGTCATTTCACACTTTTTGAATAAAAATATATTATTGTCATTTCATATTTCTTGAAAGAAACAATGCATATCCCTATACATTTATTATATTATATTATTTTTATATAGTATATTAATTACATGTTATTATAAAATTTAAATAATATAAATTTTAATTAATTGCATATAATAATTAAAGATTTATAAATTTATATTTATATTTTATTTTAAGTTAATTAAGTACAAAGGACAAATGCATTAGTTGTTTAATGATAATGACTTTTTCTTATTTATAGTCACATCAATATATTTTTTTTATTAATTTTATTTTGGTACAACTTTTGAATTAAATTTAACTAGGGTTACATTGATGGTGGTGCAAAAAGTGAATTTCAAATTCATAAATATTATTTTATTTGTTTAGCTATTATTTTATTATTTCCTTAGGAGGCCCATTTTAGACCTCAAAATTCCCCAGATGAATCCTAGGGGATCAGCTGGTTGAATCTGGCAGATATCCAAAGTTGACAAAGTTCTTCAAGGCTTTGAATCAAAGTCATACATGATAAAGCTCACTTCATGGAATATTCGAGGGATCAACAGTCCCTCAAAGTGTCGTATGATAAAGAATCACATAAGACGTGATAAACCCTCCATATTTTTTTATGCAGGAAAAGTTTTGCATAATATCCCAAAATAGGGAAAATAAGCAGTATTGGGAACATCTTAAGATATTCCAAAAATGGACTGCTCAGCTATGCATTTCCAGAAAAACGCATTTTCAGAAATATATGCCATAAAAATGAAAATCACCAGTTGGTTCCCATAGATACATCCATATAGCATCTAATTCCAAGAGGAGATCAGAAAGAAATTAAACTAGGTGAGGTAAATAGACCTCCCACACTAGTGTAGCTGAAAATGACCAAAAACCCCAGACACTGCTACTTAGAAATAATACACAAAAGGAACAATACAGTCTTATGAGGGTTTCAACTCAAAAAATAGGAGAACAAGTAGATCTACTCATATATTGATCAATAATGCTTAAGAACTGAGATCTAGTCTCCTTATACAAAATACAAGAGAACCCGACAAGGGTTTCTTGTCAAACACTCTGCATACAAAATGTGATGTTCAGAATTTTAATGAATCACCACTGCAACACTGAAGCACATGACTGTAGAAGGCTGAAAGATGTCCGATCTGATGTAGATCCCTAAAGGGCTTCCTCCCATGAAAGGATGAACCTCTCAATCACAAGGAAACACTGCAACAGAGCCACCAAACCATGCACTGAGTACTGCCTCCAAAATAACGCATTCCCTAGCTGGAACAACGCTGGGAATGTATGGGGAATGTGCGGTTTGATACCACAGATCTGAAATAAGCTTTGGAGCTCTCCAAACAGGTCCCTCAAGTGAAGGAACTCTTCCTTTAATGAGAAACTAGCTTAGAAATCGGGATTCTAATCCCTTCCACTGCTGCACCCTGCAACACTGCACAATCTCCAGCAAAAACTGCGCTGATGAAGTAGGCTGAAGCTTGGCTTGAAAACTTGATGTGGAATGATGAATACAAACTCTTCCTAGAGGCTCCTCAAGGAAATAGGTGGGATTCCCGCTCGGGAACACCCGGTGCTAAACAACACTGCTACCCTGCTAAACAACAAGAGGAAGAAAAAGTCTGAGCAGACATGAATAATAATCTAAAACATGAAGAATAATGCTGCCATCCTCTTCCTTATATAAAACATGAGTTTTCTTGCCCTTAGCCCCACTCAATTAGGTCATCTCTATCCAAAGATACATCTCCCTCCAAAACTGCGTTATTCTTCCTTGGATTCCTCCTCCTCCACAACCGCGTTATCCTTCCTTGGATTCCTCCTCCTCCACAACTACGTTGTTGACTTAGTCAAAGTGGACTGAATCAACTTGATTTTATCCCTGTTCACACATGGAGGTGTTTTATTAAGCTAGTAAGAGTGTCCCCTTTCACACTTGGAGTGTTTTTATCCCTCCTCAGGAGACTTATGGGCTTTTCTACCCATTTATTCACCTGCTAAAGCTACTGCTAACTCTAATGTTCCATTTAGCTTTAAGGCCAAAATTTTGGAACATTACAAAATGTACCAGTTCCACCTTTCATTCTATTTTATCCAGGCTCTGGCCTGGCTGTAATACAATAGCTGTCAATGCGATTGGAGGCTCTAGAGGTCTAGCAATTGCCTGGAATCCTTCCCTCTTCTCCCTCTCTAATTTCCATGCCTCTCATTACTTTATTCAAGCCTCTTTCCACTTACTTGGCACCAATCTGAAGGGCCTCCTTACCAACGTCTATTTTCCCCAAATCTCTACCCATAAAATCCAGCTTCTTGATGACTTGTTCTCCCTCTCTACGTGGAATCCCCATCCCTACTGGATTCTAGGGGGTGACTTCAATATGATCACCAGCCTCAGTGAAAAGCGAGGGGGTCGCTTGCACATAGATGCAGACTGTCTCAAATTCGAGGACTTTATCCTCCAAAATCACCTGATTGACATTCCTACTGCTAATGGGATCCACACTTGGAACAACCGTAGGAATGGATCTCAGCATATTGCCTCCATATTGGACCGATTCCTGGTTTCGGACTCCCTCATCTCGGCTCGGGGCGACATTTTCTCTACCATTCTTCCTGCAACTGGCTCTAACCATTGGCCAATTCAACTTCAATGGGAAAGACTAGGTCGAGGCCTCCGCAAACCCTTCCGTTTTGAACAATTTTTGGCTTCCCCATCCAGGCTTCAAAGAAATGGTTATTGAATGGTGGCATAGCATCATCCCCAATGAAGGCTCCACCATGTATAAAGTCCAATAAAAGCTCAAGATTATTAAGGCCAAAATTAAGCATTGGAACCAGCACACCTTTGGCAACATCTTCAGGAGCCAACAAGAGCTGGAGGCTAGAATGGTTGACCTCCAACAACGACTCATAAATACGGGGTGTACAGAGGAGATGGACAAATAAGAGCAACAACTCAAGGGTCAAATCGAAGAGCAGAAAGTGTAGGAGGAGATCCTCTAGAAACAAAAATCCCGAATCCGATGGCTCAAAGAAGGAGAAAAGAACACAAAAATTCTTCCATCAATCCACCATTCAGAGAAGAATGGTCAATCAAATCTCCCTTATAAAAAATGATCAAGGCAACAGTCTGGAAATGCATGAGGAGATTGAATAGGAACTCCTCAACCACTTCAAGGAGATGCTAGTGGAACCCCAACTAGACCGACAGGAAGCCATTAGCAACATCACTCAGCACATTCCTACCTTGATCATCAAGGAAAAAAATCAAATGTTGCTCAGACCAGTTCAACTACAGGAAGTGGATCAAGCCATGGCCCAACTCAAAGCTAGAAAGGCCCCCGGTTCGGATGGGTTCACCACCAATTTCTTCCACTTTTCTTGGGAAGATATCAGGATTGAAATTTGGGTTATGGTTGAAGAATCCGGAACTATGCACTGGATTCTCCCAGCCCTTAATTCCACCTTCCTCAGTCTCATTCCCAAAGAAGAGCAGGCAAGGACCCCCAACAAATATAGACCCATTACCTTCTGCAATGTTCTATACAAGCTTGTTGCAAAGGTAATCGCCAATCGTATTAAACCCCTGCTTCCCCTCCTCATTTCGGAAGAGAAAACTGGATACATCGAAGGACAACACACCCTCGATGGTATCATCCTCACCCATAAGGTCGTGCACTCCTTGAAGACTTGCAAAATTCTAGGTATGCTTCTCAAGATTGATCTGTCCAAGGCCTTTGACAAGCTCAGTTGGGACTACATCCAAAAAATGTTGTCAGCCTTTGGCTTCAATCAAACCTAGATCCACTGGATTATGAGTCTCATTAATCTTCCTATCTTTTCCATTCTGCTCAATGGCTCCCCTTCAGCTCCGTTCTCTCCCTCCAGAGGCATCCGGCAAGGCAATCCTCTGTCCCCCTTTCTCTTTGTGCTGATGGCGGAAGGTATTAATAGGCTCATCAAGTCCCATGTTTGCTCTAGACCCTTAAAAGTTCTCCGCCTCCACCAACGCCCACCCATCACCCATCATTAGTTCTTTGAGGAAAATATGCTCTTCGGTCACCCCTTAGTGCAAGAAGCCTCCTCCTTCAATGATCCAAAATCTTTTGTTTGAGATGTATAAAAGAATTAACATGTGAAAATTGTAGCTTTAAACAAGAAACTTTAAAGGCATAAGCAGAAAAAGAGAGAAGCAATTAACATCATGCACGAAGACACAATATTTGATATCGGAGTTCGTCTAGGAGGGACTACGTCTCCGGGCCCAGCTCAAATAGTGGGGAGGCCCTGCTTTCATTAAATGGCCACATGAAAGTACAAGTACAAAATGAGGAATTACACCCTTATACATGCCCAATCTGAAATTGGACAAAAATTGCAGACCTCTGATGATGAAATGGGTAGCATCGTTGGATTTGTGGCGTTGAGTAGTGCAGAATCCATATAAAACTTGCCCCAATCGAACAAAGTGAAAATATGGCTCCTCTGGAAAAATGGCTCAGATCATGGTTCCGCCCCCTCCTGCACACTGCTCAAGGTTCCACTGCCTCGTTTTCCGTGCTCTCTCTCCTGTCTGTCCTCCATGGCCCCAGCGCATTGTAGAACTAAAGTTTTAAGTACAGGAATGTTGGCGGAGTTTTCAACAAGTTCATTTGGCATAGTTGGTAAAATGCTGTAATAATAAACATGGGGTCGGGGGATCAAATCCCGCCCATGCCAATCTTGGAGAAGTAGTTTTATAATCCGAACAAACTTTTAAAAATGGGATGGGCTGGGTCCACCTTGGGTGGCCCGCCCAACCAGCCCAACCAACCCGCATACGTCATTTTTTTATATGAGGGGATATGGTTATAACATATATGTTATATATATGACGTAACATATATGTTACGGTTGGCAAAGAACGACTAATGGTTGCTGCATGGGTTTCGTCGTATGGAGGGCTACCACATGGGCGGGGCCAGCTGCGGGTTCAATTCCCGCCAGCCTTATATGAAATAATATGATATTTGGCATGCGGAGGGGTCGACGGGGTTTGGCCACTCGTCGCCCCTTTTTTATATATATTTTTTGTTTTTATATAACAAAATGGAAATTTTGAAAATACCCAACTTTTGACTGTAGGAGTCAAATTAAATAGGCCACAATTTCACCCGAAATCTGGCCTGGGTGTGCCAGAATCCGATGGCTAGGTTTGGTCCAATTTTCATCCTCCATAACGCTGCCCTGTCACCAACTCAACCCAAAACTTTGATCTCTCCTAACTCCTTCATACGGACTCGGAATTGAGTGCCGTCTGCGTCGTTGGAATCAAAAAGACGAGATCTACAACATGAAATTGGTTTGAGATATTTTTGAACACGTTGATTTTTGAGCCCTTTGTGCTAAGCCACTTGTACTTGTACCTATTTAATCCACCTGGATCATTCCTCCCCACTGAAGAGCTTTTGGACCCCAAAAACATTAACACTCTCAGCACACTGTTTGTGTCCTTTCCAAACCACACTTTAAATCCTCTATACGCGAAACTGGTACAACATTTGCAATCATGCACACCACACATGACTCAATCACTCCTCCTTGCCAAGAGTTTATATCACACTCATTTGCCAAGGATTACATAAAAGAAAAAATAAAAAAACAATCAATATCTCAACTACTCATAAAGAAAGGCAATAACATCATCGTTGCATTTTGAAGCGATGGGAAACACACCATCATGTTTACATTTACTTGCAATGTATGATTTACAAATGTGGCCATCACACTACGACCCCTAAAAGAACCATCTTTTACTTAATAAGGTAAATGGATCATCCCCATGTGGAGGATCTGCTTGTGGAACAACTTCGGGGATAGGGCTCTGTATGGGTGTTCTTTGATCCTGGTGTGTTTGACATGCAGGTTTCTGGGGTTCATTCTGGTTGTGATGATTCTTCCTCCACCATACCTTTAGTGTTGTCTTAGAATGCCTCCTCCCGATGTGCCTCCGAGAAGTGTCCAAGAAGCCATCACTGTCACTGAGGTGTGAGGAGGTGCTTTCATCATTAGTTGTTGGTGGGTCGCTGGCTGTTTTGGATCTTTTTCCCACTTCCTTCCCGGTGTATCCGAGCCCTGCATGACGCAGAAATTCCTCAAATTTGACGGGGTTTACGATGCCTTGGCCATTGATGCCGAGTCCCTTTCCTTGATACCCCATCTTCTTCAGCAATTTGTACCTGATTCCTGTAGTATGTTTTTCAAAAGAAGCGAATTCATCATCATGAAAAATACATGAAATTGAAGGGTTGCTTTTACCTCGGGTTGGTTATGCCGCAATTGTTCCAAGGCCTCATCCTTAGCTTGTAACTGGTGTAGTAACCTTTGTTTTTCTTCCCTTGCTTCCTGTAGGAGTCTTCTTAGCTCAACATTTTCTGCTTTCATGCCTCGGTTAATCTCTTCAAGTTCTTGGAACTTTGCCGCAGAAAGTGTCCCTTTTTTCCTTGGTACATTATCTATTGATAGAACCCAAGTCTATGGGTCCTTCCATCTTGATCCCTAAGGCTGCAAGCTTCATTTCATCGCCTGAATTGGACCCTAGGTCAATTGGTCGACCTCGTGCAAATCCCCCAGCTGCGATCTTTTCCTCTTCCTCGGATCTAGAATCTTCAGAATCTTGGTTTTGTTGTAGGGTGGTGGCGGTTTTCTTCTTCCCTTTTTTGTCATTTCCCTCAGGTCTCAACTCAGGGTGCAGCTTCCAACAATTTTCTTTGTTATGTCCCTCTTTCTCACAATATGTGAAAGAGGGCTTGGCTCCCCTTCCTTTGGCTCCGACAGTCTTTTTTGGGTAGTCACTTTGTTCATGTGCCCCCTACTTTCTATGTGCATGGCCTTCACACTGGCCTCATTGATGGTAGGAGGCTCAAACAACAATAATGAATGTCCTATGTAACTATGTAATGAGCCAATGTACTTAGTTACAACTTCAGGAGAATCTAATGACATACCCAAACTCAATGCTTGTTTTCGAAATTCTTCGGTAAAGTTTTGCACATTTTGTCCTTTACCTTGCCTTAGGTACTGCCACTCCATTAAGGCTTTCTTCTTGTAACCTAAGGCATAGAATTGATTTTTAATTACAGCAATAAAATCTGACCAGGAAGAAATAAGGTTACCCAAATTATTGTTGCCTCGAAGTTTGCTCTCCCACCAGATGAGAGCTGTGCCACTCAATCGAAGAGAAGCCAATTGGATTTTCACCTCATCCTCCATAATCTGTTGGATCTTGCAATAGAGTTCAAGATGCCTAATCCAATTGTTAAGCTTTTCAGCATTACTTTCACCATTATATACTGGTAGATCAAACTTAACATCTAACTTAAAGAAAGGCTTGTTACATGCATTTCAAGAAATTTTATTATGATGGTTAGAAGAGGAGGAAGGAATTTCATTTCCTGAAGGGGGTGTATTTACTCCATCATCTCCATGTGCTGAACCTTGCCCTTCTAAAGGATGATCTCCTGATTTCTATAACATCTCAAGTCTAGAGAATAGTCTCTCTACTCGATCTGCCATGATATAGAAAGTTTTGTGGAAATTGAGCTCTTCCTCATTCTGATCTTCCTCTCCCATGTTCCTTCTCTGACGTGCACATCCTGCTTCGGGATCAAAAGCCTGTAGCATCCCTTCGCCTCTTCTTAGCCTGCTTCTTGTTAGCATGCAAACATGTAATTCACATCTAAAAACACATGCTCTGATACCACTTGATCCAAAATCTTTTGTTTGAGATGTATAAAAGAATTAACATGTGAAAATTTAGCTTTAAACAAGAAACTTTAAAGGCATAAGCGGAAAAAGAGAGAAGAAATTAACATCATGCATGAAGACACAAGAGTTGATATTGGAGTTCGTCTAGGAGGGACTACATCTCCGGGCCCGGCTCAAATAGTGGGGAGGCCCTGCTTTCATTAAATGACAACATGAAAGTACAAGTACAAAATGAGGAATTACACCCTTATACCTGCCCAATCTGAAATTGGCCAAAAATTTCAGACCTTTGATGATAAAATGGGCAGCACCATTGGATTTGTGGTGTCGAGTAGTGCAGAATCCATATAAAACTTGCCCCAATCGGACAAAGTGAAAATATGGCCCCTCTGGAAAAATGGTTAAGATCATGGTTCCACCCCCTCCTGCACACTGCTCAAGGTTCCACTACCTCGTTTTCCATGCCTGCTACTATCTGTTCTCCATGGCCCCAGTGCACTGCAGAACTGAAGGTTTAAGTACAGGAATGTTGGCGGAGTTTTCAACAAGTTTGTTTGGCATAGTTGGTAAAATGGTGTAATAATAGACATGGGGTCGGGGGTCAAATCCCACCCATGCCAATCTTGGAGCAGTAGTTTTATAATCCGAACAAAATTTTAATAATGGGATGGGCTGGGTCCACATTGGGTGGCCCGCCCAACCAACCCGCATACGTCATTTTTTTATATGAGGGGATATGGTTATAACATATATTGTATATATATGACGTAACATATACGTTACGGTTGGAAAAGAATGGCTTACGGTTGCTGTGTGGGTTCCGTCGTATGGAGGGCTGCCACATGGGTGGGGTCGGCTGCTGGTTCAATTCCCGCCAGCCTTATATGCAATGATATGATATATGGCATGCAGAGGGGTCGACGGGGTTTGGCCACCCATCGCCCCTTTTTTATATATCGTTTTTGTTTTTATATAACAAAATGGACATTTTAAAAATACTCAATTTTTTACCATAGGAGTCAAATTAATTAGGCCACAATTTTGCTCGAAATTTGGCCTCGGTGTGCCGGAATCCAGTGGTCGGGTTTGGTCCAATTTGAGTCCTTAAGGCTGCCCAGTCACCAAGTCAACCCAAAACTTTGACCTCTCCTAACTCCTTCATACGGACTCGGAATTGAGTGTCGTCTGTGTCGTTGGAATTAGAAAGACGAGATCTACAACATGAATCTGGTTCGAGATATTTTCAAACACTTTGATTTTTGAGCCCTTTGTGCTGAGCCACTTGTACTTGTACCTGTTTAATCCACCTGGATCATTCAAATCCATCTTGGATTTCTTCTCTTTGGCCACTGGTACTTCGGTGAATAACTCTAAGTCCTAGATCTTCTTCTTCAACATGCCCCTCCTCACTCAACGAAACATTGCTCAAATGCCGGGTTTCTCCATCTCCTCCCTCCCTTCCAAGTACCTGGGTGCCCCCCTCATTGATTCAACCATCAAGCATACCTCATGGAAAGAACTGCTCGACAGACTGGATGCTCATCTCTCTCTTTGGACCCATCGTGCCCTCAATCTTGCGAGCCGCCTCATCCTCGTCAAATTTGTTTTTCAGTCCATGCCCCTATATCTATTCTCCACGCTCGCAGCCCCTGAATGGGTGCTCAAAGCTATCAGGAATCTCCAACGCACATTTCTTTGGGGAGGCAATAAGGCTAAGAAGAAATGGGATCTTGTTAGATGGACAGACATTTGCACCCCAAAAAACTCAGGCTGGCTAGGATTGAGAGATCCTCAGCACAATAATGAAGTCATGGGAGCCAAAATCTGGTGGTAGTGGATTTCCAATCAGAACACCCCTTGGGCGCAGCTCTGGACCTCAAAATACGCTAAAAACTGGCCCACCAGGGATCTCATCTGTTTTGATGTCGAGAAGGACGACTCCCTCATCTGGAACGTAGCCAAGCAGCAACGTGCCCTTGTACGAGACCATAGCTTCTAGGAAGTACGATCGGGAAATCAGGCTAATTTTTGGAATGACTCTTGGCAGCAAATTCCCAAATTGGCCACCCTCTTCCCCAACTCTTATGGGCAGGGTATCATAACGCACCTTTAGCAAACTCGAATCAATCACTTCTGGGGATCGCAGAACCACTCACAATCTCCCTCTACTTTCTGTCAATGGTTTACAGCTGATCAATTCTAGGAGCAAAATGGTCTACGCCTCACCAACAATATCAAGCAATAACTTGATAAGCGCCGGATCAGCCAGGCTGAGGGGGATGATATTATTCGATGGGGCCACACTCCAATGGGCACCTTCTCCACCAAAGAAGCTTATCACCTGCTCCTCTCCAACCACCCCGATCAGCAGGACAACATTTGGGACAAAATCTGGCATCCCAGAATATGGCCCATGATATCCACCTTCCTTTGGCTCCTCAGCAAAAGACGCATTCTCACCTGGGACAATATCTGCAGGAGGGGGTTTATCGGCCCCTCCCAATGCCCCAATTACAGAAATAAGGAAGAATCCAGTAAACATCTCTTCAATGAATGCCCCCTTGCCATCACTATCTGGGACAAGGCGATGCTACTCTGTTGGAGGTCAAGTAGGATTCCTGGAAACATCCTCAATACCATTCAGCACTGGCCTCCTTCTCCTTATCACTGTGATATTCTCAATGCTCTTTGGATTATCCTCCCTGGGCACATTCTTTGGACGATTTGGAAAGAGCGTAATTGTAGAATCTTCAGGGATCTAAGCACTCCTCCTGACATTATCTGGAACTCCATCTGCTGCAATATCCAGGAGACTCTAGCCCTCCAGCGTTGGCAGACAATGGATCTCCCCTCCCAGCCTAGGGAGAAAATCATCTGGGACATTTGGAATCTTAGGCTCCACTCATTCCCAAGCTATGAGCCCCCCTCAAACCAAACTCCTCGCTTGCCTAGCTCCTGGTCTCCTCCGCCGCTTGGGCTTTTCAAGCTCAATTTCGATGGGGCCTCCAAAGGGAATCCAGGGGATGCGGGGTTTGGTGGAATTTTCAAAGACTCTATCGGAACTGTGTTGCTGGTCTACTACAGCTCTCTGGGGTGGGACATCAACAACTCTGCTGAATTGGAAGGCTTGCTGTAAGGACTTTTTCTCACTCATGACAACAATTTATTCCCATTATCCATAGAGGGCAACTCCCAAATGATCATTGATATGGTCATTCGTCTTCAAGCCGGATCTCCGGCTACAAAAATTACCAATAGTTGGCGTCTAGCCTCGAGAATCTCACTTTTGAGGCAACGGATCCACGATCACTCCACGATCGACTTCAAACATATCTGGAGAACTGCCAACAAGGTCACTGATCTTCTTTCCAACAAGGGAGTCTCTCACTCCGCTCCTCTTAGCTATAGCCCTCTCTCCTCCCTGGATGATAAAGCACTCAAACATGACTGCACTACTCTGCTGCAACAAGATCTGCTACCCCCAGATGCGGGTGTTTGACGGTGATGAAGAAGGACACGGGGCAGCCATGTGGGATGCCACATGCTAACTCCACATGATCAGCCTAGGGATGCAGCCCTCTATTTATTACTGGCGTGAGGGTGCCATTAACTCACCCTCCGCCACCCTTACCTTGATATACCAGCTCTCCTTCGCCATAACTCTGCTCGCCATGGCTATTAATTCTATCACCTCGGCCCTCTCCAATTCACTTTAGCCCTCCTGCTGGCTCTCTATGCATTTGTCCATCTCTGTCTTTCTGCCTGTGGTGAATCACTCCCGCTCATTCAAGGCTCGACCTCGCTCTGGTAGCTGCTCTCCCCTGAAGCCTACTTTGGTCCCCCTCTGGTCCGGCGACTTAGCTCCCTGGACTATCATGCCTCGCCGCCACCGAATGAGGTGCAGGAGAGTTGGTGGACATGGTCAAGCCCCCGGTCCTCCTCAGTCGCTCTCCCTTGGACGCGACCTGAACCTTTCTTTTGGCTGGAATGAGCCCAATAGCTCCCCTCCTATCAACCTGAATGCTCAACTCTCTCTTCAAATCCCTGCCTCTGGTTCTCTCCCTTCGCCCTCACGAAGCAAAAAAAGGCTTCGCAAGTCCACCATTTCTGCTAAGCCCACCTTCATCCCCTGCAAGATGAAGGCCCTTCCTGTGCAGAGTGCCTCCAGTGGAAGCAAAGACTCCAGTGACTCCATCGGTGACAGCGGTAGCAGCGGCTCAGGAAATTTGGACCAACCCAAGCACGATGTCTCTATGGGCATGCCTGACACTCCAGCTTCGCCACGTCTCCAGCTCACTGACCACGTGCTACGCAAGGAGGAGGAGGACAGGGGTTACGTGTGCAGAATCATGGAAGAGGTACCCAACTCCAGGGATAAAAATGCAGGCTCACAGCAGGCCGGGTTTTTTCTGTTCTATCAGCTTGTTCTTGTTTAGGAATTGTCTTTCATGGCTTTTGTGTTTAATTTTGAAAACCATAACTACTGGTTTCCCTGTATGGGCAGCAGTCACTCTCTGGCTTCTAAGGACTGGTTTCCCCGATAGGGGCAGTCCAACTCCTGCTCAAAGACTCTTGAAACTTCCCTATGGATTGGACTTGTTCATTCCACAGGAAGATACCTATAACTTTTTGTTCAGTATGATATAATAGAAATAGCTTAACTTAGAAAAAGAAATAATGATAGAATTATTATTAATTTGGGAATTCATTTAAAAATAAATAAATTAACCTATATTCATTTTAATCTCACATTCATTAAACTTATAAGAAATATATTTCAATTTCAAAATTGTGAATGATTCTTCAAATTGACTAATAGATGAAAAAATAGAGCATTTGAAGTTGGAATCATTATTCTAAGATTTAGATTTTTTTTTATTATAAGTTTTGTGTGCATGTAAATTTTTAGTTAAAATGAATATTTTTTTATTATCATTTATTTTAATGTAATTATATTTATTGAGTCACTTGTATTTATTTGAATTTTACTATACAGACTTGCTATTAAAAAAAAAAACCTAGCAAAATGGAAGCAAATGTGTGACAAGAGTTAAGCTGGTCTAGGGTTTTCGATAATGGTGCTAGTCTAGGGTTTGTTTTCAAGCCCTGTTACATTTATCAGCGGAGACAGGTGAGGGACATTCTCTTTGGTCAGAAATGATGGCTGCGACGTCGGGGGGGGGCGGAGATCCCCTCCTATAGGAATGTCACGTCAGTAGAGAGTAGCGAACAAAATAAAGTTGTGGGTCCTAATGCAGGACCAATTCTCGAGGCACAATGGCAGGCACAACAAAGGGGTCAGTGTTTGCCTAAATCCTCCAAAAGACCTCGTTTTATAATTCCTTCGAATAAATTAGATCATTATATAGGTTATATGAAATATCATGCCCTTATTTGTAAATTTATAGGGATTTGGCCTACTGAAAATGATTTACTCAAATAGATTCACATTAAGTGGCAACCAAAGGGACATTTAGATATTAAATTCGGTGCAAGAGGTTTTTTTACTATTATTTTCACTAATTTATTGGACAAGGAAAGTTTTTTGAAGGGGGTTTGTACTTTTATCAAAATGTGGGCCTATTCTTAAGGTATTGGGAAGAATGTTATAATCTTGACAAGGAGCAGTTCCTCTCGGCCCCTGTGTGGGTTCGTCTGTTCGCATTACCCATGGATTTCTGGGATCCAGAAATTCTAGAAGGTATAGGGAACTCATTGGGTAGGTTTGTTAAGATTGTAGAAACTACCAGAAGAGGAAGGTATACATCCTTTGCAAGGATATGTGTTTATATGAATATATCAGAACCTCTTCCTGAATCAACTGAATTAGAATATGTGGGAGAATTTTGGCAGCAATTATTAGATTATGAACATATTCCATTTCGGTGCAGAAGATGTCATGAATACGGTCATCTGTATAAAAAATTTCCTCTAAATGACTCTGACCAGTCTTCAAAGCATCCAGAAGCAGAGGTAGAAGAAGATAAGGATGAAGGGTTTCAGACAGTTACTAGTAAGAAAAGACAAGGGCAACAATAAGGAAACCCTCAAACATAGGAAAAACCTCAACGGAAAAGTAAAAATAGGTATGAAGTATTACAAGAAAAAGTTGAGGAGGAAGAAGAAGTAGATGTAATGAATGAGGAGATACCTCCTATTATTTCTGAAAAACCGATAAACGCTAAGCGGAAAGCCCCCTTAGAAGGTTTAGAATAGGGGGAACAGCAATAAGGTAGGGAACAAGCAGAAATGGAGATAGATATGTTGAAGGATGAACTTAATAAAGAGGAACTACTCATGAAACAATTATTGCAATAATGGAAAAATTTGGATGATAGGTTTATCCCTGAAGATCAAAAAGTATTATACAAAGAGACCTTTGAGAAATATTTAGAATACAGGCACGGTGAGAAGTGGAATTAGCTAGTCAGCAACTATCGTCTCAGCAACCTATACCTCAAAAGGTAGGTCAAGAGGTACTTATGAAGACAAAACCAGGGAAGAAAGAGGGAGGAAGACTTTGCAGGAATCAATTCAACTGGTTGGGGAAATGTTGGTTAACTCTAGACATATCGTTCTGATCTCAATGATATTCCAGAGATTAAATAAACCTACTTAATGATAGTTATCTCTTGGAATATAAGGGGCCTTAATAGTAAAGGCAAATAGAGGCATTTACAAGAAAGAATGATAAAGGAAAAACCTCAAATTGTTCTCCTTCAGGAAACTAAAGTGTCTGGGGAATGCTTCGAAGAAATTACTAGTAGACTAAAACCCCGATATGAAGTGATGGCAATAGATGCTAATAGGAGTGCAGGGGGTATAGCAATTTTATGGAATCCGGCAGAAATGGAGGCTAATGGTTGGATTGGGTTGCCTTGGATCATAACAGGAAGATTTAGATTGATAGGAACAAAGGAATGATTTTCTGTCTCTTCTGTATATGGACCTACTATTCCAGGAGATAAACAAGATTTCTTTAGAAGCTTTAGAAATATTAAACTCATAAATCCGGATAAATATTGGGTGGTTGGAGAGGGTTTTAATATGGTGGCTAGTACAGATGAATGAAAAGGGGGAACTGGCAGGTATACTCAGGAGATGGAGGAATTCACTGACCTCATAATGGACACAAAACTGGTGGATGTTCCGACTAACAATGGTAAATTTATGTGGAATAATTGAAGGGGAGGGATACACCAAATCGCATCACGTCTTGATCGGTTTCTAGTTTCATAGGATTTTGTGAGTTTGGATACCTTCTATGAGGAAACTATTGTACCTTGCTTGGGATCGGACCATTCGTCAATTAGTCTGGAGGTCGATATGAAACAACAAAAAAAGAAACGACCATTCAGATTTGAAGGTTTCTGGCTTAGAGATCCTACCTTTATACTGAAATTTCGTGCTGGTGGGAGGAGAGTCGGTTGAAAGGGAGAAATCGCATGCATACATTCCAAATGAAACTAAAGGAGCTCAAGAAAAAAATTAAAAAATGGAATAAAGAAGAATTTGGTCACAGTCACAAGGAGAAGAACAAACTCCAAGGGCATATGCAACAAATACAACAACAAATGATTTTAATAGGGAGAACAACTCATTTAATTAAAGAAGAAGGGATGCTTCTTAATAAATTAGAGGAGCGTAGAATTCAGGAAGAGATTTTATGGAACCATAAATCTCAGATTCAATGGCTTTGTGAAGGGGAAAAAACTCCATTTTTTTCATAAATCTATGGTTCAATGTCGACAACATAATAGGATTTTCTCGCTTAAATATTCAGGAGGGAATCATTTGGTTGAGCATCAAGATTTGGAAAAGGAGTTGGTAAATCATTTTAAAGGAATTCTTATAGAGCCAAATCATGATAGGTCTGCTGCAATTGAACGGATAAAACTATTTATTCCAGGTATTGTTAGCAGGGAGCAAAACTTAGCACTGCTCAGGGAAATTACAATGTTGGAAGTGGAAGAGATTATTAAAGAGATGCCTAAGAATAAAGTGTCTCGACCTGATGGTTTCACAACTAAATTCTATCAAGTCTCATGGAATTTTATAGGAAAGGATATTGTGGAGTTAGCTGAGGAGTCTCGTCGAACTCGTCAGGTATTTTCAGGACTAAATCCTACCTTTCTTACCTTGATTCCTAAACAAGATATGTGTGATACTCCTTCTAGGTTTCGTCCTATAGATTTATGTAATGTGATTTATAAAATCCTTTCTATTGTTATGGTGAACCACCTTAAACCACTCTTGTTAGCTCTCATATCTCTAGAGCAAACAGGGTTTGTCAAAGGCAGACAAATTTTAGATGGAATCGTGACAGCTCAGGATGCTATTCATTCCCTTCATAATCTTAAAGCTAAAGGAATGCTTATTAAGTTAGAATTGGCAAAAGCCTATGATAGCTTAAATTGGAATTATCTTTAGCAGATCTTACTTTCCTTTGGGTTCGATGAAACATGGGTGCAATGGGTTTTATCTTTTATTACCTCTTCTCATTTCTCTATCCTGGTTAATGGGTCTCCATCAAGCTCTTTTAACATTTCTCGTGGTCTTAGACAGGGTGATCCTATATATCCCTTTCTGTTTATCATAGCTGCTGAAGGTTTGGGTAAATATATTAAGTAGAGAATTCATGATGGTGTTTTCAAAGGTCTAAAGCTTTGGGGCCCGAATCTTACTTTGTCTCATCAACAATTGGTTGATGATATAATGTTGTTTTGTCAAGCCACCCTCCTTGAATGTAAAGCGGTTTTGGAGATTTTGAACTTGTTTATGGATGCTTCGGGTACTAAAATTAATAAAGAAAAATCAAATGTTTTCCTTTTTAATACGAATCCCCAATCCAAAAGGTTTCTTACTAGGACCCTTGGGTTTAGTATGGGAACTTTACCCTCGAAATATCTTGGTATGTTGTTGTCTGAGAATTCTCTAAAAACTAGTGGTTGGAAAGCTCTAATTAATAGAATCCAGAAATGAATGCTTAATTGGTCTGTTTGGGCACTCAATACACCTAGTCGAGTTATTCTTTTAAGATAAGTTCTTCAAGCTATCCCTATTTACCATCTGTTAGGTATGGCTTGTCCAAAGAAAACTTGTGAGGACATGGTAAGTCTATTTAAAAAATTCCTCTGGAAAGGGGCTCAGGAGAAGCGGAAATGGGAACTGTTCTCTTGGGATAAACTTACTCTACCTAAGCAAAAAGGGGGTTTAGCGCTTAGAGATCCAATTACACTTAATCAGGTAATGGGAGAAAAATTATGGTGGAGATGGTTACAAGGGGGTTTCGCCTTATGGCAGTGTATTTGGGAAAGGATATATAATATGCCTTAGACAATGAAGGAACGTCTAAATTGGCCTAACATTCAAAGAGGTTGAGGCATATGGAACCTTGCAGTTGCTAACAGACACTTGATAAGGATTCACAATTTTTGGGAGATCAGAGAAGGAAATTTGGCAGGTTTTTGGGAAGATTCCTAGAAGCAGTGGGAAAATATTTTTACAAGGCTGGACTTGGTAGAAATCTTTCTTTTTACCCGAAACCCTCAGTGCAAGGAAGTGAAAAACTACTAGGAGGATCAGAAAGATCAATTTTGGAGGAGATGGAAACAAAAACAGCAGTGGCAAGAAGCTCCAAATACGCAGCAATGGGGAAATTTTGTGAAAGAGCTTCAAACAAGGAAAATTCCTATTCAGGCAGGTAATGATATATTAATATGGGGATATAGGCCGAGATGAATGTTCACAATTCAAGGATCCTACCAATTGCAAGCGAATCATAATGAAATTCCAGAAAACCGACTGTGGAAGAAAATTTGGTCTCTTAAGCACTGGCTGAAGATTGAACACTTCTTGTGGCTTGTTGGGCATGGGCAGATTCTCACCTGGGATCAATTACAAAAAAGGGGAATGCACGGGTCGTCAAGTTGTATGATGTGTGCGGAAGAAGAAGAAAATGTGGAACACCTTCTCACTACTTGCAAGGTGGTTGAACAAATGTGGTCAAATTTAAATACTCTATTTCAACAAACAGATAAAAACAAATATAACCTCCGTAAAACAATTCAAAAATGGAGAAAGGGAGGTTATCAGAGTTCAGTGGTGAACAGAGCATGTACACTTGCAGTGGGATTTTTATTATGGTCCTAGTGGAAAGAAAGGAACAGAAGAATTTTTCAAGACTTTAGGTTAAAAAATGAGGAAATCTAGAATATAACATTAAAAGGAATAAGAGAAACTATTCTATTAGAAAAATGGGAGCATGAGGACTGGGTAGTATAGGGATTGGAAGGGAGAATCCTTCATTAGTTAAATTTGAAGGAAGAGATGCTTGCTCCCTCTTCGTGGAAACAACCACTGCGGGGGTATACCATAAGAAATGGTTTTGATAGGCCACAATAGGGTTTTATAAAATTGAACTATGATGGGGCTTCGAAAGGGAATCCCAGCCGAGCGGGTGCTAGAGGTATTTTCTGAGATTGTATAGGAACAATCTTACGAATTTTTTCCATTGATCTAGGCTATGCCATGAATAATGAGGCAGAGCTCGCAGCAGTTAAATTAGGATTGGAAATTGCGTGTCGTGAACACTATAATCATTTGGAAATAGAGGGGGATTCAACAATGGCTACGGGTGTTATCAGAAAACTTCAACAAGGGGCTAATTGGGAGGTAATCAGTAAAATCTGGAGAACTGCAAGATTAGTGCAGGAAATTAAGCAGACATTGAGAGGAATTGAATACACCGTACCTCTTCATGTGATAAGACAAGGCAACAAAGCAGCGGATTGTCTGGCGAATTGGGCCTGCAGTTCTACTGATGGGTTTCTCAATCGGCCTTGGCGACAGGAGCTGCAAGCAGTGATGCCTGAACTTTGGAATATTGTAGCAGAGGATCAGAATTTTGTAGGAAGGGAACACATCATCTCCCGATCGGGGTGTAACATGTCGGTGTGCGAGCCAGCTACAAAGATTGGAGGCCATGCCCTGACGCATGGGGAGGATGGACACCACGTGGCCATCACACCATGTGGTCGTCGCATGCAGGAGGCGGGTCGGTGGACAGGTTGAAAGGAAATCCATCACTTAAGGAAATAAATGAGGTTTAGTGGGTGCGGTCTCCAACTGGGTAAGCCAGCAAGGTTGTCAGTGACTCTTGGGGAAAAGCGCCAACAGAAGGGTAATATGCATGCAAAGGTAACGTTTTTCATTATGTGGATTTTCTGTGAAGTTCGTTACATGGTCAGTGGAGAACAGAGGTGAAGGTGCAGGGTGATTGTTCGGGAGGTTATTTGGTATGTATTATCATATTTATCCTCTGTGCACTTGCCAAAGGTTTCATATTATCGTCAAATGCGGAAATTTGTCATGGTATTTTTAGATTACTTGTTTAAATGGGCAAATGCTAAAAGTTGTTGAAGCTGGGTGCATGCATAAATCTGTCATGAGGTTTTTCATTTTCTTGTCTAAAAATCATTTTCATGTAGTGTGGAAAGATTGTTGCTGTTGGGGAATGTGGTTAGTGTCTCTGCAAACTATTTTTGTCCTCTGCCTACCAGTTATGGTGGTTTTAAACAATTTATATATATGCTAGTTAGCTCGACTTCATTCCTAATCTGTGAAAATGCTCAAAGCTCCAGGTGTTCATTGCATGCAGAATGTGGTCATGGGGTTTCTAGTTGTTTTCTATAAAATTCCTTCTGCAATAGTCCAAAATTTGGGGTACGGTGCAGTCTCTGTCTTTGGTTTTCCAGTATATGCAACTTACTCTTTTTCGAATTTGGGTAGAATATTGAACAATTTTAAGAAGTGTCTTTCGAATAATGATAAAATAGATTGCCTTCTTGTTGTCGTAGTGAGTCTCGTGCTGGTGTTTAGGGTCTTCTACTACTTTCTTGTAAGTAGTTTACTTGCCATTCGGGTGCTGTGGAAAATTGGGAGGGAATTACCTGCTTTGAAGCTGGTTTGTAGAAGCCTGGATAGGAATTTGGTTAATGGTTCTGAGTGGAGGAGTTATATACCCCGGTGTCTCTGATACACTTTATGGGTTCTATTTCTGGGTCAAAATCTTGTGGCTTCGGTTAACCTGGGTTATGGAAAATGTCTATCAGCCGGTTTACAAAACTTTTTTAGGTTTCTGATATGTATTTATCATGGTTATGTTGTTTGGTTGTTAGCATCAGAAGAGTCCTTTCCTGGTTTCTCTAAGATGGTAAAGAAAACTCGAGGCAGGAAGCCAAATGGAGATAAAGGCAAGCAGCCTATCTCCCAGCAACTTGTGAAAAGAGGAAGAAACTCAACAAAGCAACTCTTGGAGCTGATAGTGCAAACGTTTACATCAGAGGTTCCTATTCTGTTCAATCTCGCATTTATGGTTGGGAAACTGAGGCTATAAATAAAGTGGTTATGGAGGATGATATGGCATATGATGATATGCAGAATGTTGTAGCTGATCTAGGGCACACTCGAGGACGCATTTCTTTGTTCCAACAGTCAATCAGAACTTACTGGTTGATAAAATGTTTGCTAGCAAAAGCAGTCATGTCGACTCAAGAGATAGCAGAAACCAAGGTGGAGTCTACTTTGGTAGATATTAATAGAAACATTCAGGAAATTAACCTCCGTTAGCTGCATCAACATGCTAGACTAGGAAGGATGGAGAAGGATATCAAGTCATTGCAGCAGGTTGAAGTTGAAATGCCTAGTTCCAGTGCTAAAGACCCTGCCCCTGTGGAGTCAGAAGATTATTAAAGCTATCATGATTAAAGTTATCAGTTACTATTTTTAGTGGCTAGCTCTCTTTTTTGTTAATGATAATATTTCCAGACTTAGATATTAAGTTTCGCCAGATATTTTAGAGGTTATTAAGACTGTTTATGTTCTGGTTGACATACTTTTCACTTAGATGGCCAACAGACCTGGTTTCCTACGGGCAGGTTGAGGTATAATTTTTGTATCTTTGATACCCAGTTGTAAATTAATAGAAAATGGGAAGGATCTACCTAAGCTTACAAAAAAAAAAAAAATTGGTCAAAATTTCCCTAAAAGTATATATTCAAAAACAAACAAAATATACACTCAAAACAATATCCACATATCTTAGGTAGAGTGAGTGAACGACCTAAGGTATTGCTAGAAAATACAATTTTATATTAACATAAAATAGAGAAATACTAGGAAAACTAGGTTCTATAAAAGGTCAAAAGTGTTTCTCTATTGATTCTGTAAAATATTGAATCAAATATAAAGGGTAATTCAAAATTTTAGTCTATTTTCCACAAAATAATTGAATTCAAAACCAAGTCATGTCCACATACAATAAATCCATCTCAATTGATTAAGATCCATCAAAATCCCAGGCTTATGTGAAATTTTGGTTAAGTCAACCTAATTGTGGTCATGGGTCTTTAAAATCTGTTCGAGCACAATACAAGATCTTGGGACCTTATCATTTGCAATCATAGAGACATATTGCAAAGAATTACAAAATGATACCATGGTTCAAAGTGTTTTATCTATAAAACTTAAGAAGGAAAAAAAGGAAATAGTTTATACATACATATTAATTTTCCCACAACAAGTATGCATTAAAAACTAGTGAGAATAGCTTAAAATTAGACAAAACCCATGCAACATAAAAGAAACAATCACATATTTTAACAGAACGGTAACTGAATATTACCTATTCACATAAACAACCCATATATCTAGTGAATATAGTCAACAATGAGCATGCATAAACCCTTTCCCCATTTTAAATTTTAAACTTATTTAGAAATAAGAATATTAGCAAAAGAAAGATACCAGTATATATGTACTTCATAGCTCGTAGAAGTTGTGACAACGAAAATTTATAATTTTTTGGCATCAAGTCATCATTTTCCTTAATAACCTGGTGTAGATCTGATTCCATAAGTTCAAATACCATATAATTGTCTTTGAATTCTTGCCCTCTAGCATAATGTGTTTTATTTCAACAATATCATGATACAGCAACAACCTCAAAAGCTTAATTTCAAGTAAAATTCGGGTTGCATCATAAATTTGTTCAAAGATGTCATTTATTTTCTTGATTGCAACTTTCTCGCCAATGTCAGTATCAATTGATGAGTATACAACACCCTATCTCCCATTTCCTATAACCGCCTGAATCTTGTAGCAACTTGCTTCAACATGTTCTGTGAAAAACTCAACCTCTATAGGGGTCTCCATCAAGTAAATTGCATCACAATAAGATTTTAAACCTTACATCATCTTCACAAAATGTGATCTATGATATAAACTGAATATTTAAGTAAGAAGCAAATAATAATATCTAACAACAAGAAAAATATTAAGCACAACAAAATAACAATTATGTTCTAGGTCTGAAATTTCCATGGCCAGATTTTCTCCCATATAAATGCAAGCTAGCAACATTCCCTCAAAGCATGAAAACATTATCAAAATTAAACTATTGTGAGTAGTGACACTACCAAAACATATACAAAAGTAGGAACATTAGATTTGAACACGCCTAATAATGTGATTTCATAGCTATGGGCTATTTTATTATTGGGACATTGGAAACTAAATTACTTTCCAACTAAACATCAAGAAAAGCATTGAGTACCACATGGCTTAATGCCTATGACCTCACTTAAAAATATATATGTCTATAAAAATTTGAATGAAGGACTGAACCAAACCTCAAAGTATTACCTAAACGGATTTATCTCCATGGAAAAGTATTTTGTTAAATTAAAATTTAAAAAGAAAAATGAAAGAGAAATATTTTCCATCCTTTGTTGGAATATAGTATCAAACCAAAAAAGTGGGATCAATTTAAGCCTATAAGAAACTAAACATGAAAAATATGGGTCGATGGAACTATCCTCTATGGTTAAGCCAACCAAGCTCTTTTGAAAGGCAAGGAATCATGTCTTCAAATATCTCAGGGGCACTACAGAATATGTATTATGGTACACACAAACAGAGGGAGTGAAGCTTCAAGGATTCACTGATGCAGATTGGGTAGACAACCCATCAGACACGAATAACACATGAAGGGAATCTTTAGCATAGGATCAACAACAGTTTCTTAGTATAATAGGAAACATAGATCAATTGCACTCAGTTCAGCAAAGACATAGTACGTGGCAACTAGTCAGGCTGCATGCGAGGCCATCTGGATGAGGAAGATACTTTTTGGTTTGTTTGGTCATCATATGGATCTGACGGTGATACATTGCGATAATCATAGTCGCATTAAACTCTCAGTTAATCCAGTATTCCATGACAGGTCCAAGCATATTGATATCTGGTATGGGTAAAAATGCAAAGGTAGGTTACACTTTCATGAGAAACGCGTTCAGAAATTTCATTTTCCCAACAGTTCGGTCGAAATTTTAAATATTTTGACCGAAGTTGTGAAATTAATTTGGCCAGACTAATTCTGTCGTTAACATTGGCAGCGTATTGATCGCACAAGTAAACAAATTTTTGGCCGGAGATGGGAAATCGACAACAAAAGTTCAACTGAACTAAGAGTCTGACCGAACTAATAGTTCGGCTGAATTTTTTTTATAAATATACTGGCCCCCGAACTGCAACAAGTTTTCGTTACCATTGCGCTTCTCTGTTTCTGTCACGCTGCTATGCTCTGTTCTGTTGCTATCTTTCCATTATGTTGCTCTATTTCTGTATCGTTGCTTTGTTCTGTTGTTGTCTCGTCATTGCACTACTTTGTTTCTATCTCGCTGCTCTGTTCTCTTGATGTCTCACTGTTGCGTTGCTCTGTTTCTATCTCGCTGCTCTGTTGTTGTCTCACTGTTACAGGGGTGAGGAGGGGAGTAAGCGAGTGTGAGAAGGTGTTATGGTTTATGTTCTATTTTTTTTTATGGTTTTTTTTTTAATTTAATTTTCCGTGTTTGCAGGTTTTCTCTAATCTGCATCCTCAGAGATATGCAACCTCGTCGTCTCATTGTCTGCTCACCGTCCACACTCTTGCTATCTACGAATTTCCAGGTATTTCTCCAAGCAATGCAATTTGAATTATCCTATAGAATAATGAATGAATTATCAAATTTGTCCAGTAAGTCTGAGATATTGTATTAGTATGTTCTAAAAAAACTCGTGATCTCCTGTATTCCTTCATTTGGGAGTCATTCTCCCCTGTGTTATCTTTCTCCTTCCTGTTCCATCCTTCTGAGAGTAATATCCCTATACTGTTTTATGTTCATGCATCAATATATATATATATATATATATATATGGTTTTCTTATTATCTTCTATAATATATTGTGTATGGAATAATAAACAATAAAAGATGAAAACATCGTTTTTATATTCCATTAACCCAAACACATTTACCATTATCCCATCCTTGAGAAATCTCTAATCTCGTAATGTTGTCTTGGCTTTCTCTTTGGTATCGTGGTACTCCATAAGATGAAACCATTGCCAATAATATGGCAACCTTTTTTTTTAGACAAGGATTTTCAATTGGTAAAGTCTTCCCATCAGATTGGTGTTGTGGCCATGCTATTTGAATCTATGTCATCTTTAACAAGGTTCCTCTTTATGTTGTGTGTAATATTTTGAGGGTTGTCCTAATGTTATCTTATGTCGGAAACCCTGCAATCCTTTTTGAAGTTATTTCATGATTTTGTCATCATTTTTGAAGTCCTTGGCATATTGATCTATGTATGAAGTTCTCTTATAATTTAAATTATTCATTTGATGCAATGATATTAATTCTCGCTTGGAAGTTGTCCACAATTTGTGTTTTCTTGTCTCTATACATTATACTACAATCGTTTCCTTTTATTCCAAGTTTTATGATTTATATGGATGGGTTTGGAAAATTATCAATATCAACTCAAAACGTGTGGCAGAAACCATTTTTCAAATACCATTGACACCAAAAACATGAGGTAATGTGCCAATATGGACAGTGACAGTTCGCAAGATCAAAATGCTTAGAAATGGCAATTATATGTTCAGATCTATGTGTTAACAATGAGTTATTACCAGCAAGATATATAGTGTGACAACCATATATTTACAAAGTTTGAACTTAAGCAAATTTTGAGCATATATGATAGACCATGAGCCTCTTATATTCACTACCAGAAAGATATATAGTGTGAAAACCATAGATTTACCAAGTTTGAACTTAAGCAAATTTTGAGCATATATGGCAGGCCATGAGCCTCTTACATTCATTGTTGAACTTTAGATCATACCAGATTATGTTGTTACCATAACTTAGCATAAAATGACAATGAAAATTCCAAACAAATGCAAAGCCAACATGCAAGAGAGATGGCATTGTTAGTATGTTAGTATTTTATTAATGATATTAGTAATGTTAGTTGGGTTATAATGAAGTATAGACGAGGCCTGAACACCAGATACTCTCCAGCCCTCTAGGTGGAATATTGGACCTGGCTATTGGGGGAACCATGTACATGTCATTTCTATGTCATTTTTTTTTTTCAATTTGGTAGTGCCTCGCTATTTTCTATTTATAATTTTAAAGAAGGTTACAAAATATAAAATTCAGTCTGTGGCCTCAACCTACCGGTAGGAAACCAGGTCTGTTTGCCACCTTAGAGCATTAAAAGCCATCCAAAATTGAAATAGTTTCATTCGACCATGTACTTCATTAACTAACTGAATATTTACTAGATTATCTACAACTCTATGGAGTGATATATGTCCTTGCAAAAAACAAAAATGCATATGATAAACATGAGTAAACTCTAAAACCGCTATCCATCAGAGGAGTCAATTGGTGCTGGATCTTTTGCTGTGGATCTAGGCATATCCACTTGTTGCAGCTATTGGAGTTGTTTCTCAATTCTGCCTACTCGATTATCAATTCTACTGATGCAATCAGTAGTCTGATACTGAGTGATTTTGATGTGGTTCAACTGATTATCAATATCCTGTAACAAGTCCACTACTCAGGGTTCAATCTTCTCTTGATGAGGGGGAAAACTCTGCATAGCTTTAGCCAAGAGGCATTTTACAATCCAGTAAGTATGAACTATTTGATGAAACAGTGATAAACGGCCATGGGTATTGCCCGGATCTGTGATGAAATCCATGATTTTTGCTTCAGCACCATTATCTTCCTCATCAATTTGAATTTCTCGCTCCCATCCACAAATTTCCTGTTCTAGAAAAGCAGTTTGTCTGATGTAGGGTATGGCTATCAACGTCGTCTTGTGCCTCTGCAGAGTTTCCACTCCAGTCGAACAATACATTGCATAACGAAATTTCCAATTCAAATAACCTACCATCACGATAACATTCTCTTGCCTGCCTGACAGCACAAGCTGTCTTCCCGTAAACATCATTAATCCCCTTACTTCCGCATGTTTCCATGAGCGTAGTGGGTACTGCCTCATCATGGTTAATAAAAACAAGATTAACAACATCCATCCACCTGTCAATTGGTTTCAAATGGCAACCTCGAGAGATGTGCACACCGATCAGGGGATTTCTATGTCATTTTTGTAATATTCCTAAATTTTAACATGTTATTTGGAATATTAGAGTTCTTAATAAAATTAATTAATTAAGTAAATAAAAGGGGGTGGAGGGAACCATAATCCTCAAAGATGAATAAGATCCACCTTTTGATGTGTGAATGTCATAGATCTACATAATGGATTAGTGGAACAACTACTAATGTGAAAGGAGTGGAGGTCATGTCTCATTAATGAGATAGATCATGGAGGTTGAAGCAGTCAATTGAGATCATGGAGGGAATCTAATGTAAGATCATAGAGCATTCATGATGAAGTGATGGAGGAAGTAGTGCATTTAATGCACACATGATGGAGAGGATGAATATTTCATGTAGACATGATGGAGTACTTGGAGATACAACATAGTCAATCATGGATACTTATGTCCACATGCACAACGCAGTTTAGAGGTGGTCTAAGGCATGGGAAGGCTCATAATCTATATAAAGAAGATGAAGGCACAATAGAAGGCATATTTTAGTCTGGGTATTGTTGGTTTGAGATCTATTTAGATCTGGTATTGTCATTTGACATTCCCTGCACTCTTATGTTGTTTAGCTAAGTCTGCAGTGTTGTTTAGCATAGGGTGTTCCCGAACGGGAATCGTGTGGGAATCCCACCCTTACCCACAGGGGACTTCAAGTGCCTACTCTGGGAAGGTATTCAAAGTTGCTATTCATCATCATGCATTGGTACCACACTATTTCCACCCTCTATAGAACCTATACCTTCAGGAATTACGCATTTCTGAAGATCATTTTGGGAGGAGGAGGTTGTCTTCAATATTTCAACTAAAGAACCGGTGTAGGATTTTTCCTATCACCTTGGACTTCAAGATCAGCATTCCCGGAGCATTATTTCAGATCTGGCATTAGGCCAAACATTATTCACCTCCTATCAGCAGCAATCCCATCAAGGATTGTGCAATCCATCATTATAGATCTAGAGGAGGAAGGAAGTTTCTAACACTTCAACTAGGAATCCTGTGAAGATCATCCCCTCACTTTTCCATCATTGTTTCCATCATCCTGGAGCTTATTTGCAACATATTTCAACAGGCTCGAGTCTCTCCCTCTTGTACAACACAATTTTTCCAGCAACTGCATATTCAGTTGTTGCATCTTGAAGAGGAGGAAGAAGAGACAAGATCTCAAGCTTGTAGCTTGGAGATCTGAAGAAGGGATCAACACTTCAAGCTTAGATCTGGTTGTACATCATATTGCAGCTATCATATGATCAGATCTAGCTTTAGATCTGCAGACCCAACAGTTGTAGAGTGAAACCCTAAGAGGGTGATTTTCCTAGACTCGTAGATCTGGAAAATCTTTCTGGATTATCTTAGGTTTCCAACATAGTGCCCAGATCCTGAATCTTGGCATCATCAGAGCTCCTGAGCTACATAGATCTACATTTCCCTTTCAGCCAGTAGTCACATGTTCATCATCTACTGAAGGGACAATGTAGTATTGCTTCCTGCAACTCTCCAAGTACGCAGTGCTTGTTGAAGCATGCTTTTAGGGTCATTCTAGGCCATCTCTTTGGCTAGAGTACCTCATATTTTGTACACTGTTGTAACTGAATCTCCTCCTATGAATAAAATGGCTCAGCTATTATGTCTATATCTGTGTTGATCATAGTTTTACAAGTACCTTTTATGTGTTACAAATATTGTGTTTGTATATCAATGCATTATTCCATTTTGGGATATTACAATTTCTCCCATAAAATCTAAGCCTTGTAGGTGAAACATAGGCCTTTACTGTTAGGGGAACCATGTACATTTCATTTCTATGTCATTTCTCCCATAAAATTTAAGTCCTGTAGGTGGAACATTGGCACTGGCTATTAGGGGAACCATGTACATGTCATTTCTCCCATAAACCTTAAGCCCTATAGGTGGAACATTGGTCCTGGCTATTAGGGGAACCATGTACATGTCATTTCTATGTCATTTCTCCCATAAAATTTAAGGCTAACTTTAAGGCAAACCATGTACATGTCATTTCTCCCATAAAATTAATTTAATAAATTTTTAAGGAAAATACTAGTATTTTTGGAAACCATGTACATGTCAATTCTCCCATAAACTTTAAGGCATTTGCTAGTGTTTTGGGAACCATGTACATATAATTTCTATGTTATTTCTCCCATAAAATTTAAGGCAAACCATGTACATGTCATTTCTCCCATAAACTTAAGGCAAACTTTAAGGCAAACCATGTACATGTCATTTCTCCCATAAACTTTAATTTAATATATTTTTAAGGAATATGTTAGTGTTTTTGGAAACCATGTACATGCCATTTCTCCCATAAACTTTAAGGCATTTGATAGTGTTTTGGGAACCATGTACATGTCGTTTCTCCCATAAAATTTAATTTAATATATATTTAAGGAAAATTTAGTGTTTTTGAAAACCATGTACATGTCATTTCTCCCGTAAACTTTAAGGAATTTGCTAGTGTTTTGGGAACCATGTACATTTAATTTCTATGTCATTTCTCCCATAAAATTTAAGGCAAACTTTAAGGCAAACCATCAACATGTCATTTCTCCCATAAACTTAAGGCAAACCATGTAAATGTCACTTCTCCTATAAACTTTAAGGCAAACCATGTACATGTCATTTCTCCCATAAACTTTAATCTAATATATTTTTAATGAAAATGCTAGTGTTTTTGGAAACCATGTACATGTCATTTCTCCCATAAACTTTAAGGCATTTGCTAGTGTTTTAGGAACCATGTACATTTCATTTCTATGTCATTTCTTCCATAAAATTTAAAGTAAGCCATGTACATGTCATTTCTCCCATAAACTCAAGGAAAATTTTAAGGCATGTCATTTCTCACATAAACTTTAAGGCAAACCATGTACATGTCATTTCTCCCATAAAATCAAGGAAAACTTTAAGAAAAACCATGTACATGTCATTTATCCCATAAACTTTAATGCAAACCATGTACATGTCATTTCTCCCATAAAATTTAATTTAATATATTTTTAAGGAAAATGCTAGTGTTTTTGGAAACCATGTACATGTCATTTCTCTCATAAACTTTAAGGCATTTGTTAGTGTTTTGGGAACCATGTACATGTCATTTCTATGAAATTTCTCCCATAAACTTTAAGGAAAACTATAAGGCAAACCATGTACACATCATTTCTCCCATAAACTTTAATTTAATATATTTTTAAGGAAAATGCTAGTGTTTTTGAGAACCAGTATGTGTTACTAGTACAGATTAGTATGACTGAAAATTTATGTTCATTAATCACACTATCCTTTACCAAACTGAGATCAGTATAAGGTAAGTATACCATTAATCAATGTGATACTCTATTACACTTACCAGCACCTATACAAGATCATGTTAATACTACCAATTATGTGAAAGTTTAATCACCTTAGTCCTATCCATTTCATCTTGGAAACCCTCATGAAGCTTCATCATCACCTCCTGTATCTCTTCCAAATCCTCTAACTTCCCAACTCGATCACATAATTCTTTAAAGGTTGCTAACTTAATGGAAGAGCATTTGCTTTACATGCAGGAAGTTGATGGTTTGATTCCATTGTGCCCTAATATGAATTAATCAATGATATTGTTGTTTATTTTTAATTAAATGAATTTCATATTGATTTATATCAATGGTGAGATATTTTTCTGGATTCATTGTTTTATATTGTCTTTAAAGAGACAAAATACATATTGTCTCTATAAAAACAATATGTCTTTAATCCAAATAATTATCTTTGGAGAGACAAAAACGAAATTGTTTCCTAAGAGACAATAATACTTGTGTTATATATTTTCTTTATAGAGACCATTTTTTAAGACATTAATTTGAGACACCCGCTTAAAGACAATACACAAGTTTTTTTTTGTCTCAAGTTAAGACAATTTACCCAAAAAAATTGTCTCCTAAGAGACAATAACACTTGTGTTATATATTGCCTTTATAGAGACATTTTTTTAAGACATTAAATTTGAGACAACCACTTACAGACAATATTTAAGAAAATACACAAGTTTTTTTGGTCTCAATTTAAGATAATTTACCCAAAAATTGTCTCAAATATTGTC
Organism: Pinus albicaulis; assembly: GCA_034641835.2. Classification (NCBI taxonomy): domain Eukaryota; kingdom Viridiplantae; phylum Streptophyta; class Pinopsida; order Pinales; family Pinaceae; genus Pinus; species Pinus albicaulis. The sequence goes on along the minus strand of CM076571.1, from coordinate 165,441,198 downwards.
TTCTTAAAACCCCCTCTGTGTTGTAGTGGTTCAACTCTTATTCCATAATGATTGTTTTCGGTACTCTTGTCACAATTTCATGCATTATTGGCCTCTCATTGTGCCACTTAGCCCACAATGTATTCAAACATGACTACAGTTCTAGAACGTCACGAATGACATCAATGATGTCGATCTAGTTACTTCTTGACCTATGTAGATTAACAAAATGCCCTTTAAAACTAAAACTCTACTCTGGATCATAAGCTAACCAGTGATAAACTTCCATATCTCAAACAATTTGGTGGGAAACCAAGAATTATTAATGTAACGTGGATGATGAATGTACACAAACAAATCCATCTCGTTCTTAGCCTCGCGCCAAATAAATTGCAAATGATATTGTAGGTGAGTAAATAGTTTGCAAATATAAATATAAATAATTATAAAATAATATTTCAAGGCTGAGAGCAATCCTAATTACATCCAACCCCCCTCCCACGTGAATTGCAAAGTTTCTCTAGTTTTAGAATGAATAAATTTTGATATACTCATCCGTTTGCCTATTTCCACTGGACGAACGATATGAGGTCTACCTTCTTTGATTATTATTATTTCGAGTAATTACTAAATAGATATTGAATTTTTATCTTTTATTCACTAAATACAATTTTTATTTTAGTTAATTTTTAGTTTTAGACAATTTATCTTTTAGTTTATTGATATTTAAATTACTAAATCATTAATTTATTTTTAGTGACTTACAATTAATTTAGCTATTGCATGCATCTTCTTATAATTAATATAATTAATATAGATCCAGGTCAAGTATGGATTCAACATAAATTTAATTAATATAAATTTCTTCAAGTATAAACTTTTTTAAAGTGCAAAATACAATATGTTATTTTTCATTATTTATTTGTATTTATGAATGACAAATAGAGTATATATAGGACAAAATAAACATTTTAACCATAAAAACTTGATTTTTTCATTATTGTTTTTTACATAATTTTTTCATTATATATACAAAATTGTTTTTTACATAACATGTACATCATGCAAATTAAAATGGTTTTTTTATTATTAATATTATTTTAAATATATTTAAAGATATATGAAATTATATAAATATAAATTAGTTAACATAGATCTTCAAATAGTAAATAAAACTTTAATATGCAAACCATATTATTAATTAAATAGATTACACACATTTATACATGAATTAGTCTCAAGATAGGAAATCTATCTTGGACGTACAATAAGTTGGTTGAGGGAATATCTCAACCTCACACCAAATAAGGAAACTAGTTTTAGCTAACCTAGGAAATAGGAACAGAATCTATTCATAGAGAGTCACAATTGGACAAGTAGTAATTACACATTCTAACACACCCCCTTAATGACTACTTGTCTCGATATCACTTCGCAAAATCTAGTTGTGATCAAATATAACAAAGAATATGTCGACGTCCATATAAAGGAGCAACCATCCACCGGAATGCATGGGTACCAACCGCTGCAACCGCTGGTCTTGTAGGATGTCCTTCGTATACATGGTTCTGTCAACCATTATCACTGCATACATGTACCTGTATTTACATATCCCCCTCCAACGTGGGTTTTATCGGATGACCCGTAACCATGCTCTTCCTTCATCGGGGTTTTATCGGATGACCCGTAACCATGCTCTTCCTTCAGTGGCAAACACTGACACAAACTTGTTTCCAGTCTGCTTCACTATTATACGTGGTTTTTAGCTGACCACAAACTGACACTGCAAAATGGTTTCTGGCTGACCATGAACCTGTAGTTACAAAGTGGTTTTGAGATTACCACGAACTTTTACGGGGATACACATGCCTTTACAAGGCTTACATACTCCAACTCTTGGAGTTATCAGGTACATACAATGACCACTCCAAAACCATCCTAGACTTGCTTACCATTCAACTCTGTGACTCATTATACAACATGATATTGAGCCTATAAAAAAAAAACACACAAAACAAACTTTCTCTTTTGTTGTCCATCCTCCTTTAAATGTTTCCGCTGCTTCATTACATCATATTTTGAAATGTTCACATCTCGGGCATCTTTGTCTTTATCAATTAAAAACTTGAAACTCCATCCTTAACCTGTCATTTGTTAGAGTAGCCAATTCTAACAAAGTAACTTCATATTGAGATGGCTAATCTCAATATGTATATTGATTTTAATTCCAAAATACTTTCACCATAAAACATATCATTTACCCAAGCATGTAAAAAAAAACAACCGTGCTACATGTTGTGGTTGCACCAGTGAAGAAAAAATGCCAATCAACTCGATATGAGCATAAGGGCATCAAAATTTCTAAAGAAGAAAACTACCTATCCGCGAGATTTATCGGAGGTGAAGCCCAAAACTGCGTATCCGAACTCAATGCCACACAAACCGCCAATCAAACTGTACACATTAGGCGTAAAAAAAGCTCCGAGACCACCTGTCTTATAGTACGCTACCTATTCTGCCTGTTTTATCTTTTGCTTGGACCCCAACATAGCTATATCATATATTCCTCCGGCTACTTTGATTCCCAAAAGACTTCAAGTAACCTCAAACTGCTCAAATGAAGCACTCATATACCGCAACTGCATTGACAGATCTAGCCCATTATGCACTCCTCAAGCTTGGAAATAACAGATCCAAGGAGATCAATACACCGCACCAAAAAATCGTTTAAAAAAAAAACCGCACCAAATGAAGACAAACGACGCTGTGTTTATATCCCTCAACTGCCAACTAACCAGCAGGAGCCACGAACAACAAGCATAGGGGTCGGTCTCTGTTTCGATTTTGTGGACGGCCGCACCCAAAAAAAAACTTAAATACCAAAAAAAAACTGTCACCGCAATGTTATGTCGACTGTCACCGCGCACCAATTTAATAAGACAAGAAATCTTACATTCCAAAATCAGATCCAGCAATTTCAAGACCAAGCAATTTCAATCCGGCAATTTCAAACTCCACGCACTGACAAACTTCACGTGCTTAGAGGGCAGGCAAACTTCACGTGCTTAGCACGATCTGGAAGGAACCTTCAATCCGGCGTAAGCTCCAACGCTGTAAGCGATGATTTGGAGGCCCGCACTCTGTTTAGACAGCGTAGACAGCTGCCTCAACGCACAAACAAACTCAAACAAATTCCACGAATTGCAATTCCGGTCAGGGCTTCACAATTTGAACACTGGCACGAACAGCACTTAACTTCATGCAGAGGGGATGGACAGCGCAGTCAACTCTGACCGACCGCAACTCGGCGTGAGTGTGTATTCACTGTCTTTTCACACACCTCTTAACCACATAACGCAGAATCCACAACGTTTCATTCAAAAGCCGAATATATAATTTTACTAAATTAAAATCTCTCTTCTACTTCCCTCAGCCCAGGAGGGGCCGAGGTCCAGGCCTTTAAAGCTCTGATACCAAAATAAAACTTTAATATGCAAACCATATTATTAATTAAATAGATTACACACATTTATACATGAATTAGTCTCAAGATAGGAAATCTATCTTGGACGTACAATAAGTTGGTTGAGGGAATATCTCAACCTCACACCAAATAAGGAAACTAGTTTTAGCTAACCTAGGAAATAGGAACAGACTCTATTCATAGAGAGTCACAACTGGACAAGTAGGAATTACACATTCTAACAATAGTTTATTTAAATTTATTGCTAAAATATTTTTGAAAAATATAAGATTTAAACATTTTACTCTCACATTTTTTTTACTTCTAATTACTTTACAACATATTCATTTTATTTTATTATAGTCTACATTATTTTTTTATTTAGAATATATTTTTTATTTTTTATTTTTATTTACACATCTGGACTATAGAATGAGCCTCTCCACTCAATAATTTAACGATTAATAATAATAAATTTAATAATTAACTGATATACCCACAATGTATTTAAACATAGCTATAGTTCTAGTGCATGAGGAGTTCCCTCGCAGATGACGCTAAGGATGTCGCAAAAGTTACTTCTTGACGTATGCAGATAACGATAACGATGCTCTCCACTAACTTTACTCCATGTCACACATGGACCACCAACTAAGCAATCGTAACAAGTCCGGTTTCTTATATTTCTACCCCGAGGTATACGACGTCCTTAAGAGCACCAAAAATAATTTTATCCGTACTCTACATCAATTATTGCGGATGTTGACATTGACAGGCAAAACCATTAATGCCACTATAAGTGTGAGTCTATGGACAAGTTGAATCTTTAACAAATTCAATCTTTAATGACAGTTGTTTTTCTATTTACTATTTTTTTTTTCATTATCTTTATATTATTATATCTGTTTCAAGCATGGTATTACGCAATGGGCTGTTTCCAGGCAACGTTTTAGCCCGGACTCCGGCAAAGATTTTTAAAAAATCCGGCAAAGATTTCATCAGAATCATGTTTGCAGTTGTTAAACTTAAGTATTTTGAGTGCCCTAAGCGATTTTGGTAGTGCTGAATCCATTTCCAACCTCAAAAATGGATTTCAAACATTGCAAGTACCTGATTTCTTGAATTTAAGTTGCCCGGATTCTGGTAAAAAACTACCGTCCGGGCTAAAACGTTGCCTGGGTAGACTACTCCTTATGCAATTGATTGTTTTTTGATAAGATATTATTTTTCTTTTGATAAAAAAAATTGCAGTTTTTTCATTGTTTAAGATTGTAAGTTGCATTTGTCAATACTAAAGTAATAGTGATCATGAAGAAAACATGGTAGTAGTCTTGCTTTGCAAAAGACTAATAATAACAAAATGAAATCTTATTAACCATTAATTAATTAAAAAGTAACTTAATTATTTTATAATATTTAAATTTATTTTATAATAAATATTACTAATTAACTAGTTAAATATTAATAAATATTGTTAGTTAATTGGATTAATATTTTTTTAGTGGTATCAAATAACTCTATTCATAATCAAATACAATAAGATAAACTCATCAATAATTAAGTGAAAATTGATTCAAACTATAAATATTTAATTGATTCAAATTATAAATATTTAATTAATATATATTAAAAATAATAAAACATTTCAAAAAATTAACATATATTCATTTAATAATTATATAATTATTTTAAAAATAAAAAGTATTTATTTATTATATTAGTAGAAATTCTTTCGGTAAAAATCACATGTAAAAGAACGTGGTTTCGAACCAACCAGTGTGGTTCATCATAGTCCTGATGATGAACCACACTGGTTGGTTCTAAACGCGTCGACCACGTTCTTTTACATGTGATTTTTACCGAAAGAATTTCTACTAATTTATATTATGGATCACAGAAGCTTAGATTCCAAGTATTTATTTATATTATTTAATATTTATTGGTTATTACACAAATAAATTTTAACACATTAATAAAATTTTAGTCAAAAACAAATATAAATTTATTTAATATGAATAAAAAATTAGTAAAAAATTAAGTTTTCAAATATATCTATTTATACTTTACACAGAAAATATAAAACATTCTAGATAACGTTCTCAACAAAAACACTATCATTATAGTAAGACATTATTATTGTTGTGACTTACTATTAAATTCTCTATAGTGGCAATACATAATTATAATTAAGAAAATACCTCAATTTACCAATCAATCATTAAAACCAAAATTGATTGAATTATAAACTTTAACGCTAGCTTGAATTCAGTTTTGTTACTTTAATTTCACTATATTTAAAGTAAACGATACATATCAGCTACAATGTAGCACTTGTTATTATTTTATAGTATTAATAATAATTTAAAATAAAATTATAATTTAGTTAGTTTAAAAAAATTTTAAATTTTAACAAAATAAGATGTATCATATAATAAATGTAAGTATTTTGACAAATATTATAGATTAATATCAATTTTTATCAATCATTTAAAATATATAATTACTCTTATTGTAAAAATATTTTAATTTTTAAATATACAAGTATTACATATTATTTTTTTATATTGTTATATAATTACTCTTATTGTAAAAATATTTAAACTATACAAATATTACATATTATTTTTTTATATTAATTATCAAATATAACAATATTAAATATTATATTTTAATATTAATGGTTATATAAAAAAGATATGTTTTCTTACAAATAAAAAGCACTCCGACTACACATAAGTCATCAATTCAACTGTTTCTTGATGGCAAACACCCTCCATTTCAAATCAGGCGGCTTTTCAAATTCCCACACCATAACTGGCTTCCCATCACATGGTAACAATTACATTTCTCCACGCGATACTTTTACCCAGTTGAAATTAATGACACTTGAGCATTTAAATGTGTGCATATTTTCAAAGACTTCGCGGGAGACAGTCAATCTGTGATGAAACTTTAGATCTTCAAGTTGTATTAAGCTCCCAAACGAATCTGTAAGCACCTGCAGACTAAAGCAGCGTTGCAGGTGAATAGTTTGGAGATTCGTCTACTTCCCAAACGAATCTGGAAGCACCGGCAGACTCTCGCATAGCGACAGGTCAATAGTTTGGAGATTCGTCAACTTCCCAAACGAATCTGGAAGCACCTGCAGACTAGAGCACTAGTTTAGGTCAATAGTTTGGAGATTAGTTCCCAAACGAATCTGGGAGCACCTGCAGACTCCAGCAATTTGACAGCTCAATAGTTTGGAGCTTAGTCAAGTTTCCAAACGCATTTGGAAGCATCTCTAGATTTGCCCAGCGAGAGAATGAAAGGTTTTCCAAGCTCATTAAGTTTCCAAACGAATCTGGGAGCATGTTCAAACTGGAGCACCCCTCTAATTCAAACTGCCAATCGGGACCTGCAAGGTAAGATAATGGAAGTACGTTAAGCTCCGATGCCAGACTCCATTTCAAAACAGATCGTTAAGTTCGCAAAAGAATTTTGGTAGGTAGTCCATTTTTAGATAGGAATACAAATATAAAAAAGGAAATTGTACCTCCAATGCGATAGTCCCGTAAGCCCCGTAATTCCAAGTGTTTCAACGACTGTAGATGGCAGAGGTCGGCTGGTAAAGTTGCATGCAGAGAACCCGCGACCACAATTTTTTCGAGATGCCTCAACTTGCCAATGGACTTTGGAACCTTCAGACGTGTAGCTTCAATATACAATTCCCTCAAATGCTCCGGTGCCTGCAATCTTTATATTTTCAAAATTGGTCTGACCCCTAGTATCCTAACAAAACTAAATATCAAAGCAATTTCATTAAACAAAGAAAACATTATGTCCGGAACATCAAATGACTACCTGCGATTCATGGAGCCAGTGTTTCAAGTTCGCTCCAGCGCTTCTCTATTCTTAGAACTCTTAAATTCTTGAGTGGAATCCAAGAAGGTATGTAATCCACTCAAGAAGGTATGTAAGAGTACGGAAAGTCAACCCAGCAAAGCCATATGAGTGACATGGCACGGCGGAATAGGCTTTTGTCACTATCATCCAAACATTATTTAAAAAAAAAAAAAAAATTCATTTCATGAAACATATAATAGTAATAATAGAAACAATTACATTTGAACATTACACCATGTATATGACTCTAGCTCTAATGCAAAGAATCTGCTTGATTTTAAACATTATTACAGACCTCAACAATCATTTGCATTATAATATCATCTCCTATTTATATGTTTTAACCGCAACATTCATACACTATGAAAGCTTTGCCTTGGTATGAAACAACACCCACACCATACAACAGAATTTAAAACACTATATATCAAATATATATATATATATCAGTCTGCTTCATTAAAGTTGATATCACTCATTCCGATCATCAGATCTTTTGCCATGGTTAATTTATGGTCTGAGGATTCTTGAGATTCGCAATAGGCCACTTGGCCTTTTAAACTTATGGTCGTGATATGGTTGTCAACTCCCATTAAACTTGGTTGTACTGGGCTTTTTAATAGCTGGGACAGTTGTTAGCCTGGCCTCGGATTCCACGCAATTCACGAGGGAAAACTCTAGTGACTTCGGCCAGTTGGCTAGTCGAACCCTAGTTTTCATTCCTCCATGGCGCACTCGCAGAGTTGGCTTCTCTTGGCATCTCCGTCGCGGAATTCTTTTAAGGTATGCTTAGATCTGTTACTCTTAACCTTTACTCTGAATATCATGTTGTTCCAGTTCTAAATACATTTACCTGTAAGTTTTTTGAGCTGTATCATATGTTAGCCCTCTGAGTTCCATCTTTTACTGATGGTTAACGCTCACAGGGTGAAAAAGGCTCTTTTATCGACACTGGAAGCTGAGATTTTAGGCTAGGAATGGTGCATGTAGACATTATCAGGTAATCCCCTCTGGTTATCACTTATTCTGGGTTTTAAATTCCATTGGTTGATATAGAGCTAGCTACAGATTTAACAATCTCGACTTCAGATTTTCTCACGGCATAATTTTAATTTCAGGTTCGACAATGGTCGATTTCTTCAACATGTATTTCTCCCAGCTTAACCAATCGATAATAGCTTTGTTTTTAAAACTCTTTTCCTTAATTGTTTTTGCTTACAGACTGGTTTCTCACCAGGGTTTGTTCTTGTGTCTCACAGGTTAGTGGACTTCACCCAAAACCCTACCAGCATTTCTCACGAGGACTTTATCATTCCACAACTAATGTTCATTCCCATCCAACAGGTACATTGCTTATGCAAAGAGAATTTGCCGATGTAGATTATATGGCACTTAGAATTAAAGGCTCGGGGTTTGAATCCCGACCTAGGGTTTATATATTTCTTGAAGCTTTTCGCATCTTAATGGTGAAGGTTTTTATTTTGGGGTTTCAACCCAGATTGTATTTGAGTATAGTTAATAGCATTTACGGTTCTGTTATACAAACTGGTTAACTTCTATTGTTCTTATTTCGAGGCCGAGGCCATGAATAGTCGTTTAGACATTTACACGTAATCCTGAACATTGTGCTATTTTCTATTTATATATAAATATTTCAACATTCTTGAATGATATTTCTCGATTTATATATATATATCGTATACCAGATTTTCATTTACTCGTCGCATGTTACAGTGACGAGGGTTTTCTATGGATTCTTTCGTATAGGTTCTGGTTCTTGCCTTTGTATTACAACGATACAGTTAACTTACACACAACCAGTCTTTATTTGCTTACTCGATTCTTATCATAGGTTACATGGTAACCGGTCCACTGAATTAAGGACTGAGTATAGAGATTTGTTTATAAAGAACAAATGGGCAAGGGTAGGGTTTTGGCCCAAACCCTAAACCTCAAGTTCTATGTTTCTTGACTTACTGGTTGCTACATTTAATAGTCTTCAAGAAGTTTAATTCTATGAGTTTCAATGTATATTACAGCATGGATTTTTCGTATCTATTTGTATCATTTCATTGTTTGCTTCCTTACTGAATACTTTCTGGTATCTATGTGTACAGTATGGTTATAGCTGTAATACGATAATACCATTTATTTTCCTGTAGAAGCAATGAAACCTTGTATATTCCTCATAGAGTAAACATATGTTGGGAAAAATACTGAGAGGGGGGGGTGAATCAGTATTTACTGCATATTCAAAACTTACACTTTTTCTTGCTTCTAAAATGCATATGCTACTTTCCTGAACCAGACTTGCGTATATACGCGAATACCCTTTACGAAACTCGCGTATACACAGATATCTATTTATGTCATTAATTCTCCACTTAAATCATTCCTTCATTTATTCATCAGATATTCAATAAGCAGTAAACATGTGCAGTAAGAACAGAATAAATCATCACACAAAGCATCACACATGAACACCAGGATTTTTTAGGTGGAAACCCAAGTCGGGAGAAAACCACCGCTGCAGTTGCTCAGCCTTCAATATTTATTATAGAGAAAACATCTTACAACATATGTGCTGGCGCAGACTTGACCAGCACGCAGGCACCCACCTGCGCTCGTTTACCAGCCTCTCCTGGAAGGGAGCTCCAACCCCCTGACTCGTTTACCAGCCTCTCCTGGAAGGGAGCTACGACCCCCCGATCTCGTTTACCAGCCTCACCCGGAAGGGAGCTACAACCCCCTGACTGAAGGCTACAACCCTCAGCACCACCTTGGACCACGTTTCATCAATTTTCACACTGGATCCAACAACTTCAATAGAACACCACTTGCAGGCCACATTTCATCATATTTTCATACTGGACTCTTTCCATACTTTTAAGCACAAACATACATCACCAACAGATACATATCAACACAGATCAGATAGCAGAAACACAGCAGAACAGATCAGATATTTCATACCCCTTGCTTCAGCAAACCCTAGTTTGCATACGCGCTTTACCTTTACTGATGTCGCGTATATACGCGCTTCCATCCACACAAACCAGCGTATACCTCAGTGTATATTTCATTGCGCATACGCGCTTTCACTTCATTGAAGCCGCGTATATACGCGCTTCCTCCGCGGCGAAGTAGCGTATAGATCTTCAATCATTACAGAGCAGCATACTTCTTCAAATCATATATTCAGTTCAGATTTACCCTTTTACTTCAGACAGATGTTCGCCTTGATGTTCGCCTCATCACAAATCTAGGCCTTCCATAAGCAGATCTAGTAAATACAAGTGCATTTCAGATCTAGATCCCCTTCTTCATCATTGGTGCATCATACATTCAGATTTATCTTCAAGTGTAACCCTTTCCAATCAGATCTACTTCAGAGAGAAGTATTCATTCAAGCTCAGACATCTTGCACCCACACTCATCATTTGCACAATGAATTTGTTCTCCTTATATAGGTTTATCCTTTTTCAATACCATGAGCCCCTTTTTCAATACCATGGGCCAAAACAATACCATAAGCCCAAAACTACCTGGACGGGGTCAAATAGGCGGATCATTACCCAATACAATGGGTCAATACCATGGTGGTTACCCCTGGTTTTGCACTTTTTGAGCGCTTTTGCCCATACGCTACTTGGCACGTTCTTTTCCGCGTGCATACGCGACTTCCCCTAGGCCAATCCGCGTATACCAAGAGACATACTCTTTTTCATCATACTTTGAGTACATTTTGAAATCCTTTCTTCATAGCCTTCTGTTCACACTATAGAAACATCATATTTTCTTCATCAGGAACATATTCTCTCAAGCACAACTTCATCAAGTAAGTTGTCATTATCTTCATCAAGAGGGTTTCCTTTCAAGGACAACACTCAGCATCATATTGTCAACAAACATCAGATTTACATCATTTACCAGGTCCATCAAGTCAAGAATAACTTCATCAGATGGTTTGCCATCAAGGACAACACATGTCAACAGTCGCATGTCTTCATCTTCATTTAGTGGGTTGCCACCAAGGACAACACTCTGCATCATATTTCCAACAACATATAGATTCATACCGCGGGCCACATAAAATATAAATGTAATTTTTAGTAGTAGAATCTTTCTTTTCTCTACACAGAAATTATATTACTATCCTTTAACTGAACTTCTTTTATACCGAAAATGCTTGCTAACCTCTTAACAGAACTTCGATATTCAATTCTTTACAGATGCATTGTAAAATCAGTAAAACCATAATAGTCTAAACCTTTCATATTAAGACTGTAGCTCAACATACGCAAGTTCTATATACTTATCTAGAACTTAATATTTCAAACTGTGGTCCTCCCAACCATCAAGGGAGGCTATGACGTCCTCCTCTTGTCCCCTAGCTCCAGAATCTGGACGGTGCCACGGGTTAACAGTGGAACTTTCTGCTATGACCTCTAGAGGGCCAATCCAGTCACATTCAGATATTCTGGTTTTACAAGGATTGTTGAAAGCTATTTTCAACTAGTCCCAACCAGCTCTAGAAAATATTTCCCCTTTACCAATTTCATAGAACCCCTACTCCTCCCCTGGGATTCAACTTGATCCTCAGAGGAGTAGGTAACTGTTTTCCAACTGTCCCCAACCACCTCCTATTCTTGGAAACCTTTTACCAACAGCTTAACAGATTTCTTTTCATTAATTAGTTCCTCCTAATAATTCAATAACAAAAATTAATAATTTGTTTTATAAATAATAACAATTAAGTCTTTCTTGCTAGAAAATAAAATAAGCAAATTGTCTTTAACTAGTTAATACTAGTTAACTCTTAATGAGGCTGTCACAGCTTTCAATGAATTCGCTATCCGCAAAGCAACCTTCAATCCTAATAAGCTTAATTCCCCTCACATAATTCTGAAACGCGTGCCTGCGAACTCCACGAGGTTTCTGAACAATGGTTGAGCCCTTTCGCAGCCTTGTGAGTGAACGGTGCTAATTCCACGCACCTATATTGTTTTCTCAAAGCCTTGTGAGTGAATGGTTCTAATTCCGTGCATCGTTAGCTAATTTCTCAAAGATATGTTAGAATCAGGATTAAGAATTGTTTTCTCAAAGATGGACATCCTAACTGCAAAGCTTAAGAATTCATAACATAACGGACACAACCAGTGATTTGTCGGACAGAAGCCAAAGGTCGTGGGTTGGACACGAGAGGCATAGTGTCCATTCTGGAGATTCAGTGTCTGCAATATGTCTACCCACGTCTCTCACGTGGTCGTGCATTCTTATACATTTTTTATTGTCTATTTCCACTAGACACCTCCTCTCCAGGTTCCCAAGACGAAACCTTCCTCCCCACTCCGTTCCATCCCAGATTCTTATAACGATATCTTTTTTTTCTCCTATAAAGAAGCAGACAATGTCTAAGAAAATATGCTTATCTATTTTATGGAGACTGTCATAGCTTATTTTGAGTCTATCCAGTGTTCTTCGGGAATAATTTTGGAGATATATTTTCCATACTCCAAGTCTTTTCCATGAAGAAGAGATCCAAGAACTTTAAGGTATAATGGCAATCCTGCGCAAGCATCCACAAACTCTTCAACCACTTGTTCAAATTCTATAGGAGGATATCGCTGGTTGAACGCATCCCAGTAGAATAGCTCTTGGGAATGATCTTGGTCGAGTCCTGTTAGCTTGAAAATGGAAGACTCTGTAATCCCTGAGCTTGTAATTATATCCTTATTCCGAGATGTGACTATAATTAAGCTACCTTGCTCAACCACATCTTTTACCGGTAAAAGTAATGCTTCCACTTGCTAAAGATGATCCACATCATCTAAAACTAGTAAAGCATGAGAAGATTTAAGATACCTTTCGAGCTTGTCTATACCATCATCAATGTTGTCTATTTGCACATTTTTTATACCAAAGTCACTAAGAATCTTAGTCTGCAAGGATTTTAAAGAGTTTCTGGCTACGTTTTCTCTGACATCAAACAGAAAGCAAGATTGCTTGTAATTTGTTCTTCAACGGTTAAAGATCTCTTTTGTTAGGATGGTTTTGCCAGCATTGCCAAGCCCGACAATTCCTATAACTCTAGTTGTCTCTCCGCGGCTTTGCTGGTCGAGTAACATTGCCCCTTCAAATTCTGCAACTTTTTCATCCAACCCAGTTGGATATTTAGACACATGTAATCGTCTTTTAACTTTTTTTAACACTCCATCCACGACGTGTTGAAGGAACTGTTGCTCATCGTTGAAATGAAATCACTAGTCAGAAATGCCTACAATATAAAACTGTCTATCAATCCAACAAGTTAAAAGGTAGAGAGTAAGAGGGAGAGTTGGAGTACTCACCCATTATATGTCTCCATATAGAAACCCATTATATCTACAGCACTATGGAGAGCATCCTTCCATTTCTAGATGGTCTCTGGGACATATTGTGGTGTAGAATCGAATCTTTTCTTCTCCTCCAGCATTTGCAGTGCTCGACCATATACTCCTTTCCTCGCCCTACGTTCCCCATCTAAGATCTGAAGGCTTGACACCACCATAGAAGACTGGAATAATAGTTACCCCCGACTCGAACATGAGAAGAAGCTCATCAAGACACCAATTAGACTCAGCATATCTCGGAGAGAAAATAGCGATATGCACAGAAGTTGTTTGAATGGCACTCTCGATTTGAGCAGTTATATATTCTCCACTTTGCAATTCATCTTCATTGAGAAATACTCGCAGTCTGTGTTTGTTAAGGCTCTCATAAAGATGTTTGGCAAGGGTTTTCTTGCAGTCCGAACCCCTGTGATTAATAAAGATATCAAATACATAGTTGTTGGTGCTGGAGGTGGATGCCATGGAACACAGAAAAACAATAACCTCAAGATTCTTCTCCTCGTCTGGCTGATCTCTCAAACTGCAAATTGGCTACCCGTTGATCTCTCTTTCTCAATACTCGCAATTGAGATTTACTTAATTTTTTAGTGGAGTAAATCATCGCAGATCATATATATATATATATATATATATATATATATATATATATATAACAAAACAATGTTGATTGTCAGGGGAAGTAGGCGTATGATATACCATTTCTTGCTTTATGTAATTTATGTGAATGAAGCCAAATAAATCTAAAATTATTACAAGTTGTCATATCAGTGCGGGACATTTTATTAAATAATTATTATTAAAATGGTTCTTCTTCCGAGTTATTAGGCCACTCTTTCCTTATCAAAATAATCAAACTTTATGGTCAGTTTTAATATGAGTATAACATTTATGATCCCACCTAAGTTAAGTTATGTGCAGTTGAAGTTTCAAATTCATGATTATAACATTTATATCCCAGTTAAGTTAATTTATGTGCAGTTGAAATTTCAAATTCAATTTTGATAAGGAAGAGTTTGAAATAAATTATTGAAATTTTAGTTAATATTGTTTTCTTAACTATATATAGATTTTTTAGAGAAACGTAGACAAGAAAGAGAAGTCAAGCTACAAACTCAGTTAGAAGCCATGCTGGAAAACAAATTCACATTTCTTGAAGACAAGATCCGAAAACAAATAGAAAATAAAATGGAGGCAATGGAGACTAGGTTGCAAGTCATAGAAAAACAAAACCAAGATACGAACCAAACATCTGAGCAAGGAGATGTTGATAATATAGAGAGTCTAACAATGAAGGACATGATTAAAGAACTAGAAAAAAAGTTAACAACAGTCTCACCCTAAATAGTGGGGCAAGTAAATTAGATATCAAACCAATTAAAGATGAAATGAAAAAATTGATCAAATTAGACCTTGAACCTTATAATCTTCGGTTTGAAAAAGGAGGTAGACGAGGATACTTTAGCCATAGCCCAGACATAATTACATAATAGATTACAAATTGAAACCACGTGTCTCACAGAAGCAACAAGGTTAGGGAAATTAACTGAGAATAAAGGAAGGTTGATCCGAATAAAGGTGAGCTTTACTGACCATAAGTATGACATACTTAGTAAAACCTCAAGTCTAAAAGGAACGAGAATATTTGTAAATTAAGATCTCATTCCAGAAGATCAAGCAGAATTAAGAAAGGAGGTTCAAAAGGTAAAATATGCTAGGAAGGAAGGAAAATGGGCAATAATCAGAAATAGAAAAACCGTTATTCGAGATAGAAACCAAAAAGATAGTAATAAATAGTAATTCAACATGCTCCGAATTCTTTCTTGGAACTGTCGGGGCTTTCCATGGAACAAAGGCCCCAAGCTAAGTTGGATCTCAAATGATGTTGATATTATATTGCTTGTTGAAACTTAGGAGCACGAAGAATCTAAGGTCCCTAACATAGATGGCTTTGCGCTATGGTCTACCTGGAACAAGTGATCCTCCCGTAAAGGCATTGGGGGCATAACTTGCTACATTAAGAAGAACATCTCCCCCCATGCTAGGATTTATAAAAATGACCCTTACAACCAATATATTTGGATTGAGATTACTGACATTAATGATAAAAATACCTACATAGCAATATGTTATTTCCCCCCATTAATTCTAACTTCTATAAGAAAAAGAATCTACATAAAAATAGTCCTTACAATGGTTTAGAAAATGATATTTGTAGCCTAAGTAATGAAGGTAATATCCTTTTAATGGGTGACTTTAATGCTCGAACTTCAAGCAACCAAGCTATTCTTCTAAGAAATCATTCCAACCCCAATCCTCTTTGGTTAGACGAAGACCTTACTCTGGCTAGCCGGTGTAAAAGGAGCTCTGAAGACCTCAGGGATAATTTGTTTGGGTCAGAGCTAGTCAAGCTCTGTAGTGCTCAGGATCTCATAATTTGCAACGGTCTACAGAAGTGGCCCAGTTCTAGCCAGATGACCTGCATCCATGGGCTTGGAAGCAGCGTGGTAGATTATGTTATTTCCGATCTCCCTTTATACAACGAAGTAATAAATTTTGACATCTTAGACGACCACAAGCCTGACTATGATCATAGGCCTTTACTCATAACTCTCAATTTTTTCATGCATAGAGATCCCATTGAAGATAATCCTTATAGTCAAAAGAACTTAATCCTTGATAGAAATAAAAATGATCTCTTTCTAAATGAATTAAAAACTAATTTGCTTCTTTTATCTAGTATAGACAACATAGATGACCTCTATCACAATTTTACTACAACCCTCTCATATTCTATTAAAAAGTTCTCAATTGAAGTCTCAAGTAATAAAATAAATAGCAAAAACAACCCATGGTATGACAAAGATTGTAAAAATTCGAGGAGAGCAATTAAGGAAGGTGTCGATGAATCTCTCAAAATTGACAAGATAAAAATCTACAAAGCCCTAACTAAAAGGAAAAAAAGGCAATATATTCGTAAAAGGAAAGAGAATCTCTTACACCTCTCTAAGGTGGCTCCTAAGAAATTCTAGAGGCAGATTCTAACTAGGAAAACTAAAGATAATAATAAAATTTCTTTACACGACTGGAATTCCTATCTTAAAAAGCTTTATGAATCTCCAAAAGCCAAGGATAACTTTGAAACGCTTCTCACAACAAAAGAAGTTTTCTCATTAGAAGACATTGATTTTGGGGTTAAACGCCTGGCAAATGAGAAAGCTAAAGACATTGAAGGTTACGAGGTGAAAATATTAAAAATTGGAGGTCCTGTCCTCATCCCCCACATCCACAAGCTTTTCAACCAAGCGGTCAAGCAAGGGTTCCCTAAAACTTGGACTCAGAGCCTCATTATCCCTATTTTTAAAAGTGGGGTTACAAATAACCCCTCTAATTATCAGAAAATTATGATCAACCCTCTCTTAGCCAAGTTATATGGTATTATTTTGGAAAATAAGTTGAGCATTTGGCTTGAAAGTGAAGGTAAGAAGACTAAAGGCCAAGCGGGTTTTAGAAGGCAGCACTCAACAACGGACCACCTCGTTACACTTAGGATCATTGTGGAGGAATGTCACAATGATAAATCCAATCTCTTTTGTTGCTTTGTGGACTTTAGAAAGGCTTTCGATATGGTTCCTAGAAACGACCTATGGAATAGATTAGAAGAGCTAAATGTTCCTTTTGAGCTAAGAGCGGCCGCTATAAGGTTATACAAGAATGTAATTGCCAAGTTAAAGAGCAATGAGGAGTGGTCGAAAGATATTAAGAGTAATATCGGAGTTAAACAAGGTTCCCCCCTCTCCCCTACCCTATTTGGCATTTACATCAACAAGCTAGAAGGTTTTTTAGAGGAAGCAGGATGTGCTGGCACGATCTTAGCTGGGATAGTCATCATCCTTCTTCTCTATGCTGATGATATTGTTCTTCTCGCAAGGTGCCCATCTGATCTTGATAAGCAACTTAGACTTCTTAAGGATTTCTGCTCTACAATGGGTATGTCTGTTAACACTGACAAAACAAAAGTTATGATTATCAAATCCAAGAAGGACACTTATGCTAATTTTATGTATGATAATAGTAACTTGGAGGAAGTGTCTTCTTACAAGTACCTAGGAATTGATATTCATCACAAGCTCAACTGGAACTATAGCATTCAGAAAAGGATTAATGGGGGGTGGAAAGCTTATTTTGGTCTTGAAAATATTTGTAAAATGACAAACCTCGTAATGTGGGATAGAAAGAAGTTCCTCTTTGAAACTTTAGTCACTCCCGCTATCTTATATGGATGTGAGGTTTGGGGTTGCAACATCTCTAGAGAATCCTGGAGAAAGATTGAGAAAATCCAGAAGCGTTTTATAATGTATAACCCTAAAATTAAAAGCAATACACCCTATCCTATTCTCCTTATACAAGTGGGTCTTTCCCCCATCGAGAGCCTAGCTATGACTAGGCTTCTGTTGTACAAGCACAAGCTCAATAGCATAGGAGACCATAGACTTCCTAAGCTAGCTTTAAATTCTAGCCAAAACCACCTAAGGCTTAAAAGAGGTTGGTATAAAGACACCATGGCCTTGTTAAACCATTGGGAGATCGACGAGCATGTTGCATTGAAAAACATTAATAACGTTAAAAAAATTGTTACAACTAAGTTCAAAGAAAAAATGTGGTGTGAGAAAGATCTAGCAGCTAAAAGAAAATTAAGATATTATAAGGAGGTCATCAATCCCACCATAGAATATCAAAAGTATCTCTCTGTTTTAATTAGCTCAAAGAATAAAATTAATATAGCCAAGATTAGAACAAACTCTTAGGAGCTCCATAGTGAAACAGGTCGTTGGACAATTCCTAAAACACCATGGATGGAAAGGATCTACCATCTTTGTGAGAATATGAATATTGAGAATGAAAATAACTTCCTCTTAGAGTGCCCCGCATACAACTACATTAGAGCTCAATTTCATAATCTTTGTTTCAACACTGACCTTCCAAGCCTTTTAAGATGTCAAAATTATAGTGAGCTCGGGAGACTTCTCTCCAAGCTTTTCGAGCATAGGAATAAAATCTTAAATCAAACTAAATAACTCTTTTCTTTAGGTCCAATAGACCAAAAATTGGTGTCAGTGGATGTTAACCATCATCATCATCATCATCATTACAAATTAACTAGTTTATATTGGTTTTGGTTTTATAAATTAATAGAAAAAATTAAAAAAAAAAATTAACAATTTATTTAAATTTAATATAATTTTATAATAACATTTTACAATTAAATAAATTATTTTTATCTATAAAATATATCACTTTACTGTTTATGAATTTATTAAATTTTCCGTTTATGAATTTAACATCCATTTTTCATAATTTAATATATATATATATAGATAATAATTTTTAAATGTTTAGATTTATTTATTTTTGATAACTTTTCTGAATTGATGTGGATCTTCTTTAACAACCATCATAGGTGTAATAATTTTATCGTTAAATAAATATTGGAGGAAGGTAGGTTGAAGACAATAGGAACGGATGCGAGAGATAATGCGGTACATCCATTTTTTACTTTAACAATAATAGAAAAAACGTGGAAACTGACGGACGTGTGGTAGATTCATGGAAATTGCCAATTGCAGTGGAGAAGGCCAATTCTCCACTACAATTCGTAGGTTTGGAATTTTCAAATTTATTTGCAGGGAGTAAAGGTAATTATATTTAGAAGAAGATTTTTCTAGGCATAATAGCGGATTAGTATAGTTTTATAATATCGATTTTTATTTTTATGAAATATATGTCTGTTTAATTAGAGAATATCACTATTTGGGAAGAAATAGATTAAATACTCACGTAAAATTTATGGTTTCAAATTTTTTATTAGTCATTTACGTTCAAAATGCCACAAAAATTTCAAAATCTAGACGGAACGACTGGTATCCAATGCAGGTGCACAGTAGATTCGGTGAAATGGGTGATGTGGTTAGGGGTCAAATCCGTGTGGAATACAGGGATTGCAAATTCTGCGTGAAAAAGATAATAATTTGGGGGTCTACAACATCCAATCAAAAAATATCGCAGACTTTAATCGTCGCACTCGCTCTTACCCCACAATGTGAAAAGATAAGAATTTGGGGGTCTACAACATCCAATCAAAAAATATCGCAGACTTTAATCGTATCACTCACTCTTACCTCACAATGTAATGAAATTTACAACGTGTCAGACAGTTGTCGGCAGTGTTTCTTTTTCCTTTTTTCAAAATGACAAAAACAACAGTTTTTTCAATAGTAGCCGGTCTCAGTGAATGATTTATTTTTATTATGATAGTCTAAAGGTAAGGTAGGGAAGAGATGGGACGGATTTGTAATTATTTATTCGTCTCATTAAATTATTATTTTTATTATATAGTCCAATTTTTAGGTAGAGAAGAGATGTTTAATGTGAGGAATTAATAATTGTTATAGCATTGGTTCTACCACTAAAATTTCCCATAAGGTTGGCTGGACTCACAACTGTTATAAATAGTCTTTTAAGTATCAACAATACAAATAATCTTGTCCCAACTAGAAAATAAATAAAATCATATTTTTTTTTCAAAATGGTCTATTTCCACCACCTATTTTTATCTCAAATGTATATTCATACCTACACATAATAAAAGTTGATGTATGTCAACCATAATTGTTGTGTTATTGAACATTTAAACGCACCGTGTTCAATAAATTACACCCAACCCATTAAAGATCCCATTAAAACATATCAAAGCACATGGATAAACACTAACAAATTCTCATCCATTTGATCACATCCAAATCAATCCAGATCACACATTCAAAATGAAACCATTGAAATCCATGTCAATCATTGCCACCAATTAAATTAAAGTGCAAAACCCATAAAAGAAGTTCAACCACTACTCAAGTTGCATGTTTAACATTCAAACTATTCACTAGCCCTCGAGACAAACCATCACAAAACATTTGGTAGTATATTCAGGATAGTTATTTCAGTTTCTGCACAATTTTCTTACAATTTTATTTTCATTTCTCGATCACAAAACATTTCACAGAAATTATTTATTTGGAGTACATGTTTATAATGTTGAGATTCAATAAGATGATGAGCTTAGTGAAAAGAGTCGCCTTCACTAAGTGGGCCCGCAGGCTATTTTTGGCGCAAAGTCTATTTTTAGACATGTCGATCATATTCTATGAGTTGCAGGATGCTATTTGTGGATAGTTGGTCAAGTTGGAAAAATAGATGGACTTCTATTTTTAGACATATTGGGCAAAATCTATTTTTAGATTGCCAGTCTAAAAATAGATATGTCGAATATTATTAGCTCTTAATAATATTTGGACTCTAAACATTATCTTATTCTCTTGGAGCACTTCAGTTAAGTGCACAGATGTGGCACAGTAGCTGACAGAAGGAATTATGCTATTCCTGAGGGTTTACTAGAGCTAATTCATGAGGACTTCAGTTAGAACTCATGTGACAGAGTTTGGTGGAGTTATAGAAGTAGTTGGTGGAGTTGTATTTAGTTTAACTCAGTTAGACTCAGTTGAGCTAGTTGTATCTAGTCTAACTGATTGATACACTAGTGGGAGTGGTGTGAATTAATTAGTTAATTAATTCACTAAATAATAACTCATTAATCAACTGAAGAATACATCAGTTAACTACAGTGCATGGTAGTTTCAGTGGAGACCAGTGGAGAGGTAGGCGAAAGAGAAAGTGTGACTATCAGTTGTGACTATAGTGATGCATTGATTGCATCCAACACTCAGTGGAGATGCCAATGAGGATTGCGCAGTGCAAGCTTGGTGGATTCGAGTTCATTTAGAGCCATTCTTCAGTAGGGATTGCACAGTAGAGGCAGGCTAGTAGGTGGAAAAGATCAGTGCATGGATTTGCAAGATCAGGCCTGATTAGTGTGTAGCGATTGTATTTTACTGAGAGCTTGATATGATTAGCTTTGTATGAGGATTGTTACATGATCTTTATGACATATATTATATACATATAGTTGGGTTTTTCAGCTTCAGGGTTTCCCGTTAAACACTGTGTTCATATGTGTGAATTTTTATTGTTTCATGTGTGCATTGCTATCTTGATTTTATTTCTGCAAATGATCAATGGTGGAATAGATTTTGTATTGTGCATGAAGTTAAAATAGTGTGTGATCAGGAGAATCTTGGATATATAACACATAAGTTATATAATTTCTACATATAAGTGATACCACGTCAACAACCACTAGTTTTGATATGAATCGTATAATAAATGATACAATAACCATTTGGAGTATATGTTTATAAGTGATACACAATCACTAGTTTTCAGATGAATGGGTATAATAAATGATATAATAACCATAGAAAGTGAAGATCGAACCTACACATTGTAACTCTACGGATAAAGAGAACTTAAGCGTAAAAATAATAATTAGTAGATATTGGGTCATCATAAGAAAAATAATGAGGTTATGTTAAGGCAAACTACAGATAGAAAATGATCTATCTTTTTTCTATGCAATTCTAGAACTATTGAATTCTAAAAGTGTAACTAAAGTTGTGTTTAACATTATCTGATAAACCTTTATATCATGATTCATAGTTACGAGACCCTCCCAGGTCAACTTGGAACTAGCACTTCTACCCAACCTACCACCTAAACCTATGTTTGACTGGGATGACATAGTCAAGGTCCATTTGACCTACCCCTTTGACTAGTTTGATTCAACCAGGGATTAATAAATTCTAAATTGAAAGCAAAAATATTTGACTTTTTATGGAAATATATATTTTTTCTATTTTTCTATATCCTGAGTCATTTGCAAGTTGACTGGAAAGTAATTTCTGACCCTTCATTAAAGTTTGATCAATTCATAGACCAAATCAAGTCTAGTAAATTTATACAAATACTATTTCTTTGTTGTATAAAAGATGGAATAAAAAAAGTAAACCTTTTTCAACTAAGAAAACATCACTAATGAGTGACCTGGACATTTAGGAACATGACTGTTTCATTTCACTTTCATACTTCGATATTTTCACAAGCAATTCTATAGATGAAAATTGATGAAGATCAATATTTCAGACATGAAAATTTAATGAAAAATGACAAATATATTGACATAGAGAAATATGACTAAGGTGTAAGAGAAAGAGTATTGAGACTAAAATGTGCATCCATCTACAAAAATATTATAAAAATATGACACACCCATAATGCAAAGTATTGGCTAGTATGGATACCTACAAATGAAAAAGAACATAACTCATTTCTAGTTGAACATCAATCCTTTTCTATGTACAAATTCCAAGTGTGAAGGATGTCATATAAAGTTCTACACATTTATCCCAAAGCAAAAATAATGTCATAAAAGTAGTTCCTCAATCATAATTAATTGGAAAAGGGGCCTCATAGCTCCAATTTAAGAACAACTAGATGAGCACCTGAATTAGCAAGGAGAATCCACAACAAATTTTCCAAAAGTTTGTCTAGAATTTAGCATAAATTGATGACACGCGGAAATAAACAGTGGCAAAGAATTTAGTGATAAATGACAGTAGTTCCTTGCTCAACTGACTATCAGTGACATAAACTTGGAATGAAAAAAATAGACATAGAAACCCATTTATGTTTCCCTTTCTTTCACTACTTGTCATATATGTTGAGACATGAAACTAATCTATATGAAATTTAGATGAAATTTCTATTGAATAACATGAATATCATCATCGTTTTTGCATTATCTTATTTTTGTCATTTCTCTCAGTTGAATTTGAAGAGGAAATATCTATCAATTATTTTCCGAATTAATCACATAGAAATTTTTAAGTCAACATGTTTTGAACCATGTACTGTGGTTCATCATCAGGAAATTTCTATTGAAAAAAATGAAGATATATGATGATTGTGCATTTTTATCTTTTTGTTATTTTTTTCATTGCCATGCCATCCTATTTCCTGTGTCTACTTTCATGCCATTTCCTTTTAATTTTATCACTAACCTCCCTTTCCTTTTTAAACAGTTTCTTTTGTTTGAGGATCTCTTCTTCATACTACACTAAATTCTTATCATTTCTACATAAAATTATTTTTTCCAATTCAAGTCGTTCCTCAAATACTTCATTTTCCTTTCCTTTTCATATCATCTCTCTCAGTTCTCTTTCACTGTCTATAACTTTTGCATTTTTTTTGGCATTTCACTTCTTTAAATTTATCTATGTCATCAAAATTTTCCTTGAATTCCCTTTTTTCACACCATCACTTTTCTCATGTGTTTCTTCGTCTTTCCTACAAAATTTTTAGTGACCTACACTTGAATATTTACTCATTTATGTTCTCCCCAATATTCTCATCAATCATCACATCTTGCATTTTTTGTTCCTTTTCTCCATGAAGTTTTGAGCTTAGTTAAATCCCTAATACATTTATCTTGTTTTCCCTTAAAACATTTTCATAATCACTATTTTTCTATATAACCTACTCAACAATCAAATGCTGAAGATACTTCATTTGTCTTTCAAATTTTCTTAAACCCACATTATCCTTCCCTTCATCAACTGCGACATATTTTCTAATAGCATCCTCTCCCTCTACCTTGTCCATCATTTTGTGGAACATCCACTCAAATCAATCTCCAAACTTCATTTTCATCCTTTTAACTATATTTTTAAAATTTCCATTAATTATTTTAGGATTTCTATGAGTGTTTTCAACCTTGTGAGACTTTAAATGGAGAAAGAAGTATTCCATATCCAATTCAAAATTCAGCATACTTTAATGTTTTCAATATTTAAGGATTGGTAGGATTGCAACCTTTTTTATCATGTATGATGGTATGGGATTGGCATAATAAAACACACCAAACCCCTTGTGTACCTTGATTTTGGTGGTGGTGATTGTTGAACTCCTCTTCCATGGCTCTAGCAAAAATGTACCCTTCACTTAAACCAAACAAATAGGCTACACATGTTAAGTTTTTCCTACCATATTATAAGACTTGGATTAGGTAGTTTGATCAAAATAGGGTGTTGTTAACCGATGTCCCTGGAGGATCAACATAGAGGAAAATGATAGACAAGATGCAAAAGGTGATACTAGTGAGGAGTATCCCAATATAAGCACCTGAAATGATAACAAATGTCACCAAGTATATTTCTAAACAACTTGTATAAGCACCTAACTGTCATGACAGTGCACCTTATTGGTTTTTATTTTTTTTCCCAAGACAACCTCTATAAACTCAACCTGTACGAAGCTCAACATTTTTAAAGGAAATTAGTAGCTCAATAAAACCTTTACTAAGGCAATCCTAGAGCTTCCTTCGTGCCTGAAGAGTGTTATCTATAGGAATAAAAATATTGACAAAATCATAACCATTCCAACAATAGGAGAATCACTAACCATTACTAAGGCAAGCCTAGAGCTTCTATTGAGCTGCTAAATTACTTTAGCAAGGCAAGCCTACAACTTCCTTCATGCTTGAAGATTGTGATGATTAGGAATAACAATATCGATAAACATGAGGTTAAATAATTTAAGTCAAACAAAATTTTATAAAAAATATTCACTAGACCATATCAACATCTTAACCAGAAAAAGAACGAGGCGTCACCTTTTTTAGTTGAAATTCCTCCTATAACTGATAAAACATTTTATCCCAAACATATATTGATATAATTGAAGACATACAACCAATTCTAGGTTGATTTCAACACACTGGTAGTAGTTTTCCAAGTGCAAATACAGTCATGGTATTTTAAGTGTAAAAAAAAGTTATCAAAAAACAATCATTGATATATTTGAAGACATACAACAAATTCCTTCTGTAGATTTTATTTTTTAAGGATACTTTCAAAAAGGCATATGTATGAAAATCTCTTAAGATGCTACTAACATGCATGTTGTTAATTTCCTATAAGAAAGCATAAATACTATTAGCTTGTATTAAAGCATAATTTAAATTATTCTTAACTAAATGCATGCAATAATTATTCAAGTAGTTGCATATATGGCAAGAGTTAGTTATGTTGCTCATACAAGGAGAAGTGGCAGGCGAGTGACCAGGGGTGCCCAAATGTGATTCCCTTCAACGGATGAGGACAAGACATGTGATGTGAATGTCAACAATGCTCCCAGTAACGTTGTTGAGGATGACCATGCGGCAGAAGCTAGTTTTTTCACACCATAAACCACAGTCCAATGGGAAAGTTCAACTAAAAATATCAGTGCTATAAGAGGTTGGAAAAAATAAGACATGTTAGCTACAATTGACGACAGAGTTTAATGGATATTCAGTCCAGGCATCTGCAAAAAAACATGGTATTCTGCCCTCATCAATACATTATTGGATAAATGGGCTCACTCATATAAAATGTAGAGTGCCTCTTACAGTTATAACTGAAGAGGAGGAGGGCAAGGTGGTTGAGTGGTGTAAGGAGATTGCCCAATTGGGACATGGACTAGATATGATATAAATCAAATCCATAGTTACTCAAATTTGTCAAGGGAGGCCAAACCCATTCAAAGATGGATTCCCTGGTAAATCATGGTGGTTTGGGTTTAAAAAAAGGCATCAGACCTTGTATTGCGTAAAATTGAGGGCCTTGATAGAGAGAGAGCATTAAATTTGCGCCCTGGAAGTGTATGTAAGTTCTATTGAACTCTTTCTAGTGCATACGATAAGCATTCTTATGGTGAAAACTATATATGGAACTGTGATGAAATAGGTTTAAAGAGGGGAAGGAATTGTGGCATGCAAGTAATTGCCAAGAGAGGGAGCCAAAATGCGCCACAAATGTTTCCTAAGAGCAAGGAGTGGATAACTATTCTATGTTGTGTCAATGCAATTGGTGCTTCACTCCCAGGATTTTATCTATTCAAAGGTAAAAATCAACTAAAAAAATATGTACAAAACTGTGAACCAGGTGCATGCATGGTTGCACTTCCCCATACATGGATGACTAAAGAAACTTTTTTAAATTGGCTTTTTCACTTTGTTGCATTTGTACCAGGTGGTGTCTCACCTAACAACAAACACCTATTGATATTAGATGGACATGGATGCCACATTGTTGTGCAAATAATTGAGGAAGAACAAAATTTGGCCATCGAATTGTTAACATTTCCCGCTCATACCACTCACAGATTGCAACCCCTTGATGTCAGTGTGTTTGGCCCTTTCAAGAACTATTTCAGGTTAGAGCGTGTTGCATATATGGAAAAGAATCCAGTTAGCAATAGCTTTGTCAAATCATTATTATTAAAATGATTCATCTTCCGATTTATTCCGCAACTCTTCTTTATCAAAATATTAATTTAAGTTGTCACTTGGTGCGTGCAATATACTTTGTGAAATAATAATTATTAAAATGATATACTTGGTCAAATAATCATTATTAAAATGATTCTTCCTTCTAGTTAATAGGCAACTCTTCCTAATCAAAATATTCAAACTTTAGTTTGATCCCAGTTAATTATGTCCATTTAAGTTTCACATTCAAATTACATAAATTCCGTAAAGAAGGGTTTGAAATAAAGTATTTAAATAATCAACATGTTTTTCTTAATTATAATATTTATTATTTATTAATTTAATTATATACACACACATATATATAATCTGATTTCTTTTAATCCAACATTAAAACTCAAATTACAGTTAGATAATTTTTTTAATCCAACATCAAAACTCAAATTAACCTAACTTTACTTGAAAACAAACTTAAAAAAATAAAAAAATAAAATTATATTTAGAAAAAATACCAATGAATTGTATATAATATTTATTATTTATTAATTTATAATTTTTGAAATAAAAAATTAAAATATATATATATAAAGTATACATTAGTTAATTTATATGACATTTAATTTGTATGAAGTTTTAGTTTAATTTTTATTTAAAAAAGCCAAAGTCAATTGTAAAAGATAAAAACTTTTAAAAAACATTAAATATAATATAATCTTCATAATAATATTTTATAATGGAACATTGAAATTCATGTTATATTAATTTCATTTGAAAATAAAAAAATAAAAAAATAAAATGATATTTAAACAAAATTGCGAAACAAATTAATGACTTATATACCTTTACTGTTTATGGATTAATGAGTCATGTAGCTTTACTATTTATGGATTTATAATATAATCTTCATAATAATTTCTATAATGCAACATCGAAATTCATATTCATGTAATATTAATTTTATTTGAAAATAAAAAATAAAAAAA
This sequence comes from Pinus albicaulis, assembly GCA_034641835.2. Taxonomy (NCBI): domain Eukaryota; kingdom Viridiplantae; phylum Streptophyta; class Pinopsida; order Pinales; family Pinaceae; genus Pinus; species Pinus albicaulis. The sequence continues at coordinate 165,413,244 of CM076571.1, read as the reverse complement.
TAAAATGATATTTAAAAAAAATGCTAAACAAATTAATGATTTATATATTTTTGACTTATATACCTTTACTATTTATGAATTAATGAGTTATGTACCTTTACTATTGATGTTGTGGTGTTGTTGGTGTTGAACATGTTGCAATGATGTTGGTGTTGTAGTGCTATTGGTGTTGCAATGCGGTGGTGTTGCAGTGTTGTTCTTGTTGGACGTGTTGCGAAGTGGTGATGTTGTGGTGTTGTTATTATTGTTGGATGTGTTGCAGTGTGGTGGTGTTGTAGTGTTGTTGGTTTTGTGGTGTTAAAGCGACCAAGGAGCAGGAAAGGTTTTGTGTTGTGGCATGTACATGGCACCATGATGTAGCTCACGCTTGGGTGGACGTGGAAGGGGGTCGACCGCGGAACACAAATCTCAACGTCGATACTGGAAGTGAGCGGAGGTGGGGTCGAGCTCAAAGGCAACCAAGAGCTTGTGGGGACTTGCTATGAACATTGGCCACTACTCAAGAAGAGGACAAATCCCTCTTGCACCACAAAAGGCCAATTGCACAATTTTTTGAAAATGCAACTGGAAGCCTATGAGTAAATTCATTAGGAGGAGCATGAGATGACCATGGAAACCTTGGCTCAAATCTAATATTTCCATTGTCAGCTTCGGGAGCAGATGGTGATGATCTGGCGCAGACATATGCACATTTGGGACAAGCTGGAGCAGTTGGAGGCTTGGCTAGCTCATCTAGAGAAACACACCAGTTGCTCGTTTCACCCCCCTCCTCTACCAAGGATGGATCCAAACAACCCAACTTCGGTTAACTCTAATGATTGAGTATGTGTTTTCGTATTATGCTCATTTTGTCACTGTTCTGGCATATCTTGCCCTTATAGTTATGGTTGGTTAGTTTATGTCCTTTTTAGACTATTTATTTTGGACTGATGGAAATGGTCAACAAACTCAGTCGGGATGAGCCGCACAAACTTTTTAGCAATAGCTTTGTAGATATTTTCTTTTGCAACTAATAAAATGTTCAGACTTAAAAAAATAAAAAATATTACAATAACATAATTATTTTTAATCCAGCATTAAAATTCAAATTAACCTAACTTCACTCGAAAACAAACTTTAAAAAATACCCATGAGTTTTATATAATATTTATTATTTATTAATTTATAATTTTTTAAATAAAAAAATAAAATAAATATTTTTTATATAGATGTATATATTAATTTATTTATGAAATATAAATTAGTTCATTTATATAAGATTTAATTTGTATGAAGTTTTAATTTATATGAAGTTTTAATTCAATTTTTATTTAAAAAAGCTAAGTGAATTGTAAAAGATATATATATTTTTAAAAACATTTAAATATAATATAATCTTCATAACAATATTCTATAATGCAACATTGAAACTCATGTTAAATTAATTTCATTCGAAGATAAAGCATAGAAAAATAAAACGATATTTTAAAAAAATTGCTAAACTGATTAATGACTTATATACCTTTACGTTTTATGGATGACTTATATACCCTTACTTTTTATGGATTAATGAGTTATGTATCTTTACTATTTATGGGTTTATTATCATTTACTGTTTATGAAAAAAAAAAAAAAAAAAATAAATTGATATTTAAAAAAAATTAACAAACAAATTAATGACTTATATTATTATATAAATATTATTATTATTATTATTATTATTATTTTATGAATAAGTCTAGATTCTATTATATAATAATAATAAAAATTACAGAGGTATAGTCTAGTTTTCTGATCAGGATTGCTAAGCTAGTCAATCCTAGTGGGAAAGAGAAAATTCAAAAAAACAAAAATGGGGCTACCCCTTCGGGGAAACCAGCCCATAAACAGAGCATAAAAAGAGTTGTCCCTTAAGGGGAAACCAACCTTAAACAAAAGAACCCAATAGCTAAGTTTGTTGTGCAAAATGTAAATAGACATAAAGACTAAGGTAAAGCTAGAAAAAACAAGAAAAGGAGGAACCATGGTACTAGACATTCTGGTCCTTTGCATCCTGAATTTGTTGAGGAGGCTACTCTTCCTCTATGTAGCATCCATATTCAGAGGGTTCATCCTCTTGCTTGGAGAGCTGAGGATCCAAATCTAGCGAGGAGGTGGAACGAGCCCCCGTTACTTCTGCCTTGCCCCCTTTAGCTGAGTTGTTGTTGCCTCCGCTGTCAGATGATTCCTCCATAGGTTTGACGGGTAGAGCCATTGTTTTCCAAGGCTGCTCGGGGGAAGAGTGAGATAGAATTGATTTTTGCATCCTTTTCCTAGACCCCAAGTCAGAATGACGTGGCTGGGCTTCAGGAATTCGAAGAGAGATGCGGGCAGAGAGGAGATGAGCTTCATGAACCTCCGACGCATCCATGTCCAATGAGAAATCCACAGAGCGCTCCTCCATGGCAGAGATGGGAGGGCGGGAGCGCAAACCTCGGCCTCCGCCTCTGCGAAAACACATTCTATGGTGATGAGGCATGGAGTCGACAAAATTCTGAGAATGCAAGTGAGGTAGATGAACAGAGTGAGATGGACGAGCAGAGAGGCAATATGCGGCATGGAGCGAGTGAGCGGAGGGAGTCTTAGGGGCTGAGAGAGGGGTGGAGGCACAACAAGGATTAATAGAGCCGAGAGTAGGAGTTTACAAAGCAAACTTGACAAAGAGACGAAGGGAGAATTGTTGGGAAGACGTCGCCATTGTCCATAAATGGCCAGGGTGCTCTACAAGCCGGACGCACACGAATGAATGAAAAAAAAGTGAAATTGAATACCAAGTAAGGCATTGGGTTGCAGACCAACGAGGCGTATTTAAGGCTCCCACGCCAGGGCCATGTGCTGCCTCGTGGCGAGAACACCTACTTGGTGTTGGAGATCCCAAGTGACATGCCAATTGAGCATTATGAGGCACCTACATCTAGAGATATATTTAATTATTATTATCATTATTAAATATTAAGATTTATTTATTTTCATAACTTCTAGGAATGGATGTGCATACTTATTTAAGAACCCCTTATGAGTGTAATAAATTGCATATCTTTAAATAAATATTGGGGGAAGGTAAGTTGAAGCTAGGTCACGGAAGCCAACATGAGAGTCGATGCGTGACCACCATTTTTTAGTTAACATCAATAGAAAAAACATGGAAACTGCTTATGTGTAGTAGATGTGAAACATCATGAACGATAGAGGCAAGAAAGTGCCAATTGTGCACAACAAATGGAATTCAACAATTGGGAGGTTTTTTACACTTCAAGGTTTCTTATATGTCATAAAAAATGATTCAATTCAATTCAATGCTTTCAAAACCCTTACAAATGCACATCTGGAATGCATTCTACTTAGATAAGTAGATAATATTGTTAAATTGTAATAATTATAACAATCCATGCATATTTGATCTAACAATTTTAAATTTCTAACATCAAAGAGAATATAACAACAATTAAGAAAAAGGAACAATTAAAATGCTCTCAAAAATATTTGAAAATTGCAATTTCAACTTATGAATTGATTAACTTTATAGTGAAATTATACAAGTCAATATGAAAATAATAAAATCAAATTGAGAATACAAGGAAAATAATAAAATTAAATTGAAAATATAGGGTAGATTAGGATTAACTCATTTACCTAATTAAATCAATGAAAAACTATAATAATGAATGAATAGAAAATTAATCTATTCCAATGAAACTATTTCATTTTAAAATATATTTGTAATTATTTATTCATTAATTTTAGTTATGAATTGAATCATTTTAATTTATATAACTTATAAAAAAAAAATAGTTAAATTTAATTAATTGTGAAATTATAATAATGATAGAATTATTATTAATTTGTGAATTTATTTAAAGAATAAATAAATTAATTTATATTCATTTTAATCTCACATTCATTAAACTTATAAGAAATATATTTCTATTTCAAAATTGTGAATGATTCTTCAAATTGACTAACAGATGAAAAAATAGAGCATTTGAAGGTTGAATCATTATTCTAAAATTCTATATTTAAAATTAAATAAAGCCCAGAATTTAGAGTCTTCTTAATTACAAATTTTGTGTGCAAGTAAATTTTTAGTTTAAATGAATATTTTGTCATTATTATTTGGTTGAATGCAATTAAATTTATTGGGTTACTTGTATTTATTTGATTTTTACTATACAAACTTACTATTAAAAAAGAGTTAACCAAAAATAATCTATTAAAATTTGGTCAAAATTTCCCAAAAATATATATTAAAAAAAAACCAAAATATACACTCAAAACAATATCATTGCATCAGCTATCTTAGGTAAAGTGAATGAACAACAGGGTTTTGCTAGCAAATACAATTTTATATTAACATAAAAGAGAGAAATACCAGGAAAAAGATGTTCTATAAAAGGTCAAAATTGTTTCCCTATTGATTATGTAAAATATTGAATCAACTATAAAGAGTAATTCAATTTTTTGGTCCATTTTTCAAAAAAATAAGATAAAATTGAATTCAAAACCAAATGATGTCCATCACATACAATAAATCCATGTCAATTGATTAAGATCCATCAAAATCACGGGCTTATGTCAAATTTTTGTTAAGTCAAGTTAACTGTGGTCATGGGTCCTTGGTTAAGTCAACCTAGCTGTGGTCATGGGTCCTTAAAATCTGTTCTAATCTTAAGACCTTATCATTTGCAATCATAGATATAGATTGCAATTAATGAATTCAATTCATTTGCAATGCAAAAATACAATACATAGAAAGAAAAGAGCTTACAAAATAATCTCATGGTTCAAAGTGCTTTGCCTGAAAAGGAAAAAAAAGAAATAGATTATATATATATATATATATTCACACAATAAGTATGTATTAAAAAATAGTGAGAATAGCTTAAAATTAGACAAAACCCATGTAACATAAAAATAACAATAACAGAAATATTGCTTATTCACATAAACAACCCATATATCTAGTGAATATAGTCAGCAATAAACCCTTTCCCAGTTTAAATTTTCAACTTATTTAGAAATAAAAATATTAGCAAAAGAAAGCTACCAGTATGTATGTATTTCATAGCTCATAGAATTTGAAACAACTAAAATTTATAATTTGTTGGCATCAAGTCATCATTTGCCTTGATAACCTGGTGTAGATCTGATTCCATATGTTCAAATACCATATTACTAGCATTTGCTCCGAGAGGTGCAAAGTAACACCAGGGAGTGGGGATACATATTCCATGCGAGATTATTGTTTTCTTTTGTAGATATATTTATTTGTTAATGAAATCAAATATTCTCATTGCCTTCTAGCTTTCCCTAATTTTTCATGAATAATAACCAAAACTCTACTGCAATTCGCTTGCACTCTAGCCAAATTTTCGTTGTCCTTCTTTTTTATTTTATTAACAAATCTATTGCATCCTCCAGTGCTTTCTGTTTTTTCAATTTAGTGTCATGTGCACAAACAGTAATTTCTGCTGCAAATAAATGGATGGCTTTTGCTGCTTTGGTCCTGGGGTGATAGGGCTAGAGGGAAAGGGTCCATGGTTTTCACGTTTAGATATGTCATGTTGTGTATCATGCAACGCATGAGTTTGAATGATATTTTATAATTAGCAGAAATCCTTTATACCTGCCAAACAAGTTCACTTTCTTTATCCTATTGGGGTTAAAAGAGAATCACAAGGAAGCGTTGCTGATAGCGACAACGACAAGTCGAGGAGGGAAAAGAGGTCACGTGAAGTATATGTTGTAAGGTAGATGATTTATATTTTAGTTAACACATAATTATTTCACATGGCCCAACGAAAAGAGCATGTAAGAGAGTACATAGGAACCCAAAACAAAATTGTTGGAACTGATATTGAGCCAAATGATAGGCTACAAATTAACCAACATACAAAACCCAATTTCCAAAATTTTCACATCTAAAGATACAATGTCATTTATATTTGGGCAACCAATTAATTTGGGGCAAAATATATTAATTGTACGAATGACATTGGACAATCAATGAAGCTTCACCTTTTCCTTTTTGATAGTGAAAAATGGCTTCCTTGACATCTAGATAGCCCAAATATAAAGTCTCTCCAAGATGAAAGTATAAGGGATTAAAAATTTAGGCATTTTTCCTATCTGAAAAGAGGTGGAAGCATGACATGAGCATCCAAATCTAAAGCTTTGGGGTCCTTGCACAAGGTTTTTCCTTTCTCAATTGAGCTCGGAACAAACCAGAGTTTGTGGATCGTAGATGACTGCAATTGGACAACAAAACCATCACGTGCCCATGTTTCCACTTTCTGATTCCTTGCCCTTTTCAAACCTGAGGAAATGATATCACTTTTTTCAGCACAACCAATCAAACTACTTTGGATGATGTATCAATTGCATGTTGTTTAAGAAATGACACACTACTTGTTAAATTATCTAGTGACTCAATGCCTTTTCCACATTTACAATCATGGTAGCATCATCTGATTGATCCTTTGCTTTCTCAAAGAGATAAGTAACCCTAGCATCCATGTGCCCATTTGCATGCCATTGTTTTACTTCTGCCTCTATTTATCAGTAATGAAAGCAAAAGTCTCTTCTCCACTTGCTTTAGACTTGAATTTTTTAACCAATTCTGACTTCAAATTTTTCAGTGTTTTTGCCATGTTTTTGTTGGTTTCTCTCGTGCCCGCTTTTTATCTCGAGCCAGTAGTGAAAGTATTTTAATTTTGGTGGCCACCTCTGTGCTTTGTGGATTTTGTTGCAAGGCGTTTCGAAAAGCAGCCACAACCTCATCATAGCCCTCTATCACTTCCAATACGCAACCTTTCTAGAAATAACCCTTTTCCTATGTTGGATTCAACTTTATTGTTGTTTCAGAATAAACAAGTGCTTTACTAAGCTTGACAAGATTAAGAAATGTTGCAGATCTATTGTTGTAAAGAGTTGCGTTGGAAGGATCAACCTTGATAGCTTAAGTGTAAACAGTTGATGCTTTAAGATAGTTACCGGCTTTGAAATGAGAATTGCCTTGATCCTTCAGAGAATTAACGAGAGTTTTGATGTGCGATTCAATCACAGCTACGTTTTCTGTGCTCGACATTCTTCAAAACCATAAAAATATTTGATTCACCCAGTTCGAAACCCTTAGTTCACCTGGTGCAAAACCCTCAACAACTTCATTCGACCTGGCTTTGATGTTTTTATGTGTGCTCGAGAGGAACATGAAATTGACACCTAGAAAGGCCATGGCCAAGGAAAAGGCTGGTTTGGATCAACATATACCCACCCACTGTCTTTCCTTCCTTCTTCATATCCGCGGTTTCGCGGAAAAGTATAGAAACCCAAGGCAAGCGGGCTCCCCGCCTGCCAAATATTCATGGAGTTCCTGTGGCCACTTTTTGTTGCTCTGCTGCTTGGGTGTTGCTCCTGCTGGTACTCATGGTTTGCGTTTAACAAGACCAAAATATGCACCGCCTTCACCTTTGGTCATGAGATGGGAGTGACTTCCCTGCTCAACAACGCTCCCTTTCTCAATAACTTCTATGCACTCCACATTCCGAATTTATGCCAATTGATGAGCTACAATTATAGTCGTTCGTCCCACCGTTACTCTATCTAATGCCTCGTGAACCACCACCTCCTAATGAGCATCCATTACACTAGTTGCTTCGTCCAATAGCAAGATGCTACAGTTCTTGATAATTGCCCTCATTATCACTATTCTTTGCTTATGTCCCCCAGATAGTTGCGTTCTCCTATTCCCTGCATTGGTTTCATATCCATGCTTCAAGAACCTGCAATATATATTCATAGTTCTCACCATTCATTAATAACACTTTATAAATAGACAAGTTTACAGTGCAATATATATTCACAGTTCACACCATTCATTAATAACACTTTATAAATATACAAGTTTACAGTGCAATGCTAGTTAAGGATTTAGGTCAGCAAACTTACGAAATGAATTCATGGGCATTTGCATCCCTATCCGCATCTATGATCTCTGCCTCAGTTGCATTCTCTTTACCAAATGCAATGTTCTCTCGGATGCTCCCTGCAAAAAGAGTCGGCTCCTGCCCTACAAGAGCTATGTGTTCTCTCAAGCACCGCAGATTGAAGCTCTACGCATGGCGGTTCACAGGCTGTTCTCATGGACGGTGGAGAAATCGAGGCAGTCCAAAACATCTATCTCATGGATGGTGGAGAAATCGAGGACAGATAGAACGAATTGACTTTAACTCACCCAATACTCTCTCGCCAAATTTCAACATATGGTTAGAAGGGCGATGAGGAAGTTCTCTGATTGGGTGGGGCAAACAGTGTTTGCCCACCCAATCTCATAAAAAGAACGCCCCTGGCGTAAAAATATTTAAAAAAATGGTCAACTAGATTAATAAGTTTTGAACTTGTGCATTTTCATTATTCCAATCGTAATGTAATTTTAAAATGTGGAGTTGAAAAGTTCAATTATTTTTAGTCTTTTTCACTGCAATATAATAATATAATTTTTAGTAAATCGCAATTTCCTGTGATTTAAAATACTTCTTAACAACTTAAAATTATAATTTTTAATCAAATTTTAAATATCAACTAAAACTTATGCCCAAACATGCACAAATATAATATTAAATGTTACAAATTTAAAAATTATCTAATAATTTAATAATATTTAAAAATTAAACATTTCAAATTGTCCACTTTACCACATGCCTAGTGCACTCTGGGATTTTTCAGTCTGGTCCCGACTCCCGAACGTAAATGTGATGGTGTTAAATAATGCAAAAGTATCCAAAGTTATGTTTCCTTTATACATTCTACACTTGTTTGTCTTTTATTCCTAGTGAATTAGGAATGTGATGGAAACGCTTCCTCTGTCACGTGTCTTCTCAAGCGTTCCCTTCCCCTGTGTTTAATTTCAGGGAAAGATCAATACAGTATTTCACATGTTTTAACATGCCCATGTATTATCGTTGAATACTAATCAACACCGAAAAGATCACGTTCGACACTTGTCTTTCAATTCTTCGAGAAGTATTATGTTGCGAACATATATTTTAATGGTCCTGTCCTGAATTTAATGGTCTCATCCTGTAAACCTCATCATGCGTTACGATTGGCTCTCATTATGTTTCTTAATAGTACACACGAATTCTAACTTTGTTTAAGAGAAGTCAAAATATATTTGCATATATATGTGAATATATCGGCATATATTCACATTCTGTTTTTTTTTAATATTTTTTTAGAGATAATCTTATTTCAATTTTGAAGCTTGTTAGATATGGGAATCGCGGGAGGATCCAAGCAAGCGAGGAAATTTTCACATATGATGTCAGATCCTTCGAAAGCCACACGGACCATCGTCAAGAACATTCTGCAATCCGATCCAGCGCTTGCTCATCAGAGCAAAGCTTTGGCTTGAACAAAAGCTCACGTATCAAGTCGAATGATAGCTTTCTGTCAGCGAGTGTCATTTCTCCAATGGTATCCAGTGGCACTTCTCCCTATGTGACGTCGTCATGGAGAAATGCTTCAGCGTGTCATTCATCGTCGACGGTGGAGAAATCGAGGATGGGTAGGACGAATTGACAATACTCTCACCTAGTACTTTATCACCAAATGTCAATATATAATTGGTTAGAAGGGAGATGAGGAAGCTCTATGATTGGGTGGGGCAAATAGTGTTTTCCCACCCGATCTCATAAAGAAAATGCCTTCGGCGTAATAATTGTTATTCAATTTTTGCCTTGTGTTAGAAAAATAATTTCAACCACCCTGTTAAATGCACTGACAACAGTCATATCTGTGTTAGAAAAATAATCTCAACCACCCCATTAAATGCACTAACAACAGTCATATCTCAAGTGAAATTTTACTGCAAGTTGCGATTGAATTTGTGGGCTAAAATACATCGCTTAAATAAAATTACCCATTCTGCAAATTACATAATTAGAAATTTATAAATAGTTGAATGCATAGGCAAGAATTTACTCAGCTTATTTAATATCCGCAAAGTGATCCATATGAGGTAGATAGAGTAGGCGCGATAACGATGTGACCTGTGACCTCAAGATTCTCTGGCTCGTCTCGCTGATCTCTCAAGTGGAAAAGTGGCTACCCGCCGATCTCTTTTTCTCAATACTCGCAGTTGAGATTTATGTTGGGTAGACTAAATCGTCACGCAAAGTATATAATATAGAACGAAATTTGTTAATGGTCAGGTAACGTGGACGTCTGATATCCATTTCTGTCTTTACATAATTTATGTGAATGCAATGCATCTCTAAACTAAAATAAACCTTAAATTATTGCAAGTTGTCACTCAGTGCCATATACTTTATCAAATAATTATTATTAAGACGATATACTTTGTAAAATAATTATTTAAAAATGATTTTCTTCGGAGTTATTAGGTGACTCTTTTTTATCAGAATAGTAATTTAAGTTGTCAGTTGGTGTGATATAGTTTGTCAAATAATTATTATTAAAATGATATACTTTGTCGAATCATTATTATACTTGCCGGAGGCAGTGTATATTGCATTAGGTTGGCTATTGATTTCACATTAGTTTCTGTTTGACTTAAAATTTTTAAAATTTATGTAATGTTAAACAACATTTTATTGCAAAACTTATAGTTCTTTGTGTCAGTTCAATTACTTCCATGCGCTTTCAATCTGACTCTGCAGCCGTGTTAACAGATACGAAGGCTTGCCAAGGGTTATGGTGGACAAGCTTTTAGGTTGAATACATTGCATATATATTAAATTTGATTCGCATTAATACAAAGTACTATAAGAGATCTGCTAGCATATATATCGTTTCGGAAATTGTGTTAAATATTATATGGATCACAAATATGGAATTAAATGATTCACAATCCTGGGAAACATGGACACGACAACTTCCATTGTACAAATACATCTGATTTCTAATTTTAAATTTTAATGATTTAATTGTAAAATGTTAATTTTATATTTTTTAGTTTGTATTTATTTGTTTATTATTTATTTTAAAAAAAATATTACAGAGTGAAATCCAATTTAAATATATATTATCAATATAATTTGATTTGAAATAATTTCTTATTCTCTGTTTTGTGAAAATAATAAAAAGATTATAATTTATAATTTTAAATTATATTATATTAATAATTATAAAATTATAAGTGATATAATTTTAAGTGGCAGCTCAATTGACAATAGAAGTAATAAGATATGTGTAAATTAAGAGATAGATCCCAAAAGAATTGACCCTTGTTATTAATTAAAATTATTTCTTTTATTAATTAAAATTTATTAGCTTACAATATTGTTAATTTATATTAATAAATTATACAATGTATTCATATGTCATTGTATGTACCAGTACAAAGTTTGTAACCAAATTTCTCTATATTTTTAATTATAGCTAGTTAATCAACTACTTATTTGAATATAATATTTCTCCATAGTTTAATTATAGCTAGTTGAACATTGTTCCATTCAAAAATTGATGTGTGGTAATAAGTGCAAAATGTATAATAGCAAATGTCCATCAACTTGTATCAATTATTTCTTCTTTTGACTAATTAATTATATATTTGTTATTTACTTAATAACATTGAGTTTATTTGGAAGGCTCAAGGCATTGACTGTATGATGGGAAAAATCACTAAATATAATGGATTAGGATTATGTGGATTTTCAAATTTCATTTACTAACATCACGTAAGAATAAAGGAACCAAAAAAAGATAATAAATAATAAATGTATTTTTTTTGCCTAAATGTAATTCTATGCAACTGTTGAGATATATACAATTATAACTTTTTATTTTTTTATTAAAACTTAACTATATTTAAACTAACCTGCAAGTAATAGCTACCATGTAGCACTTGTTATTATAATGATTCTTCTTCTGATTTATTCCGCAACTCCTTTTTATCAAAATATTGGTTTAAGTTGTTACTAGATGCAATATAATTTGTGAAATAATTATTATTAAAATGATATACTTGGTCAAATAATTATTAATAAAATAATTATTCTCCCTAGTTTTTAGACAACTCTTCTTTATCAAAATATTCAAACCTTCCTCCGACTTGATCCGAGTTAATTATTTCGGTTTAAGTTTCACATTCAAATTATATAAGAAGTATAAAAAATATTCAAACTTTCCTGCGAGTCGATCCCAGTTAATTTATGTCGGTTGAAGGTTCACATTCAAATTACATAAATTCCATAAGGAATAGTTTGAAATAAAGTATTTAAACTTTAATCAACATGGTTTTCTTAATTATAATATTTATTATTTATTAATTTAATTTTTTATTTTATATATATATATATATATATATATATATATATATATATATATCAGTTAATTTATATGAGATTTGATTTCTATGAAGTTACAATTTAATTTTTATTTTAAAAAAAAGTGAAATTGAATAGTGGAAGATAATTTTTTTTCAAAATCATTAAACATAATTGAATTTAATATAATTTTAATAATAACATTTCACGATTAAATATTTTGATCGGGTAGTAAAATTGAGGATAGCAGAGGTTGGGTTTTCCCTTCAGACTTCCCATACACATGACATGCATGAGATATACGTGGTAGGGTATGCCACAGTTGGTCCATGTGAGCCGAGCTAGCCATGCTCGAGTGTATTTAAATGAAGGTCAACCAGAAATGGGCACTCTACGAAATTCGATGGGAATTGTTATGATAATTTGGCGATGGTAGTTCAGAGTGTGCGACTTAGAGAAATTCCATGATGATAAGTCTTCGATGGGGGATAAGGCAACTTGCTGCTCTTTAGATGATGTTGGAGGTGGTTTTTGGATGCAAGAAGGACTCGTCAATTTTGTTCTTGCATATCTTCTAGCTTTCTTTGTCGCACCTCCCTAATTGGGCGAGCTTCTGTAACCCAACCCACTGGCGGCCCTCCTTTGGTGTCTTGATTGAATTGTGGTCTACTGTTGGGTACATTCCCATTGGTGCTCGAGGCACTATGTGGAAATTCAAAGGGGATTTGAGGAAATTCTTACCCCAATTGCCTCTTGTTGTTTTGGGCCTATGGTGTTGGGTGGCTCGTCGGTTTAAGGGCACAACAATGTGTTGCCTTGGATGGGCTAGCACATTTGGGCACCTCAGTTTGAGAAGGTGTTCCTTGCAGAGGTTGAATTGGTGCGGGAAAACGAGTACAAAGAAGAAAAAGGGTCTGAAGGCGAAGGTCATCAAGCTTGGGGGGGAGATTTTGTTTCTAACGTGGATGTGTTGCGGTGTTGCTCAGTGCTACGTTGGCGCTGGTGTTGCGGTGTTGCTGGTGCTATGGTGGTGCTGGTGTTGTGGTGTTATGGTGTTGTTGTTGTTGCGGGGTTGTTGGTGCTTAACATATTGCGGTTTTGTGGTGTTGCGATGATGTTGGTGTTGTAGTGCTATTGGCGTTACGGTATTGTTGTTGTTGGATGTGTTGCAGTGTGGTCGTGTTGCGGTACTAATGTTGTTGGACGTGTTGCGATGTGGTGGTGTTGCAGTGTTGTTGTTGGATGTATTGTGGTATGGTGGTGTTGCGGTGTTGCTGGTGTCGTGGTTTTGAAAGCGACTAAGGAGCTGGAGACGTTTTGTGTTGTGGCATGTGCATGGCACCACGATGTAGCACACGCTTCGGTGGGCGTGGAAAGGGCTCGACCATGGAACCCAAACCTAAACGTTGATACTAGAAGTGGGAGGAGGTGGGGCCGAGCTCAAAGGAAACTGGGAGCTTGCGGGGACTTGCTATGAACATCAACCACCGCCGAGGAAGAGGAAAAATCCCTCTTGCACCACCAAAGCTCAATCACACTAGTCTGCGAAAATGCATTTGGAAGCCTATGAGAAAATTCATCGAGAGGCGCATGAGGTGGTCATGGCAGCCTTGGATCAAATCCAATATTTCCAGTGTCAGCTTCAGGAGCAGGTGGTGGTGGTCTGATGCAACCATATGCACATTTTGGACAAGCTAGAGCAATTGGAGGCTTGGCTACCTCGTTTAGAGAAACACTTCAGTTGCTCGTTTCACCCCCCTCCTCCACCTAGGATGGATCCAAACAACCCAACTTCTATCAACTCTAATGATTGAGTATTTGTTTTGGTATTATGTTCATTTTGTGAGTATTCTGGCATATCTTTCCCTTATGGTTATGGTCGACTAACTTATGTCTTTTTTGGACTATTTATTTTGGACTAATGGCAATGGTCAACAAATTGAGTCGAAGTGAGATTGACAAATCTTTTAACAATAACTTTGTAAATATTTTTTTTTGCAACTAATAAAATGTTTAGACTTCAAAAATAAAAATAAATTACAATTAAATAATTGTTTTTAATCCAACATTAAAACTCAAATTAACCTAACTTCACTTGAAAATAAATTTAAAAAATAAAAATAAAAAAATTATATTTAAAAAAATACCAATTAGTTATATATAAAATTTATTACTATAAGTTATAATTTTTTAAATAAAAAAATAAAATAAATATTTTGTATATAAATGTATATATTAATTCTATTTATAAAGTATAAATTAATTAATTTTTATGAAATTTTAATTCAATTTTTATTTTAAAAAGTGAAAGTCGTGAAAGATAATTTAAAAAAAAAACATTCAAATTTAATATAATCTGCATAATAATATTTTATAATACAACATTGAAACTCATGTTAACTTAATTTCATTTAAAAATAAAAAATAAAATGATATTTAAAAAAACTACCAAACAAATTAATGAGTATATATCTGTACTTTTTATGGATTAATGACTTATATACCTTTACTATTTATGGATTAATTATCATTTATCGTTTATAAATTTATTAGTTCACATAAAATCTGTTTTTCATATATAATTTAATATTATATATTTATTTATTTATTATTATTATTAAATAATAAGATTTATTTATTTTCATAGGAAACCCTTACCAGTAATAAATTTATTTATCTTTGAATGAATATTGGAGGAAGGTAAGTTGAAGACAGGTCACCGAATGGGAGAGGATGGTGAGGATGGGGGACAAACATTTTTGAGTTAACAGCACTAGAAAAAAACGTGGAAACGGACAGACGAGCTGTAGTTTCTGTGTAGTAGATGTGAAACATCATGGACGATAGAGGCAATAAAGTGCAAATTGTGCACAACAAGGTTTTTTTAACAGCTTAAGGTTTTGTATGCGTCATTAAAAATGATTTGATTCGATTCAATCTTTTCAAAACTTTTACAAATGCACATCTTGAATGCATTCTATTTAGATTTAAATTGTAATAATTTTAACAACCCATGTACATATACATTTTATCTAACATTTTTAAATTTCTAACATAAAAAAAATTAAAAAGAATTAATAAAAAGAATACAACAACAATTAATTAATAAAAGAGAACAATTAAAATGCTTTTATAAATATTTGAAAATTGTAATTTCAATTTATTAATTAATTAACTTTATAATGAAATTATATGAAAATAATAAAATTAAATAAAGAATATAAAGTAGTTTCAAATTAACTTATTTACCTAATCAATAGAAAACTATAATAGTGGATGAATAAAAAACTAATCTAGTAAAATGAAATTGTTAACTGTTTCATTTTAAAATATATTTTTAATTATTTATTCTTTAATTTTAGTTATGCATTGAATCATTTTAATTTATATAATTAAAAAAAAATTATTAAATTTGATTAATTGTGAAATTATCTACAATAATGATAGAATTATTATTAATTTGTGAATTTATTTAAAAAATAAATAAATTAATCTATATTCATTTTAATTCCTCATTCATTAAACTTATAAGTAATATATTTCAATTTCAAAATTGTCAATGATTCTTCAAATTGATTAACAACTGAAAAAATAGAGCATTCGAAGGTTGAATCATTATTCTAAAATTCTATATTTAAAATTAAATAAAGCCTAAAATTTAGAGTTGTTTTTAATTACAAATTTTGTGTGCATATAAATTTTTAGTTAAAATGAATATTTAGTTATCATTAAATTTATTAAGTTACTTGTATTTATTTGAATTTTACTATACAAACTTGCTAAAAAAAAAACTAGCAAAAAAAATGCTATTAAAATTTGGTCAAAATTTCCCTAAAAATATATATTAAAAAACAACCAAAATATACACTCAAAACAATATCTTTGCATGAAATATCTTGGGTAGAGTGAGTGAACAACTGCTTATTGCTAGCAAATACAATTTTATATTAACATAAAAGAGAGAAATACTAGGAAAATAAGTACAAAATAATCTCATTGTTCAAAGTGCTTTGTCTAAAAGGAAAAAAAGAAAAGAGTTATATATAGCTATTAATTTTTACACAGTAAGTATTTATTAAAAAATAGTGAGAATAGTTTAAAATTTAAAAAAAAAAAAAAACCATCCATAAAGTAATAATCACAGTTTTTAAAAGAAATATTGCTTATTTATCTAAACAACCCATATATCTAGTGAATATAATTAGCAATAAACCTTTTCCTCAGTTTAAATTTTAAACTTATTTAGAAATAAAAATATTAGCAAAAGAAAGCTACTAGTATGTATGTATTTCTTAACTAGTAGAAGTTGGTACAAATATTGCAATCAAGTTATCATTTGCTTTAATAACTTGGTATAGATCTGAATTCTTAAATTCCAATACCATATTATAATTTTTATTGAACTTTTGTCTGTGTTGGAAAAATAATTTCAACCATTCTGTTAAATGAACTGACAGCAACATATCTCAAGTAAAGCTTTTCTGCAAATTGGGAATTGAGTTTACAACCTAAAAGACATAGCTTGAATGAAGTTACCCATTCAAAAGAATAAATAATTAAAAGTCAAATAAAAAATTATAAATTGTTGATAGAAATGCATAGGCAAGAATTTACTGCGCTTATTTACTGTCCGCAAAGTGAACTGGACAGAGTAGGCGTGAGAACGATGTGACCTCATGATTCTCCTCCTCGTCTGGCTGATCTCTCAAGTGGCAAAGTGGCTACCCACTGATCTCTTTTTCTCAATACTCGCAGTTGAGATTTATGTTGGGTAGACTAAATCGTCGCGCAGAGTATTATATAGAACGAAATTTGTTAATGTAACGTGGGCCTCTGATATCCATTTATGGTTTTACATAATTCATATGAATGCAACGCATTTCTAAACTAAAATAAACCTTAAATTATTGCAAGTTGTCACTCAGCGCCATATACTTTGTCAAATAATTATTATTAAAATGATATACTTTGTAAAATAATTATTTAAAAATGATTTTCTTCGGAGTTATTTGGCCACTCTTCTGTATCAAAATATTAATTTAAGTTGTCACTCGGTCCGATATACTTTGCTCGTTTTAATTATTATTAAAACGATATACTTTGTGGAATCAATATTATTAAAATGATTCTTCTTCTTTATTCCACAACTCTTCTTTATCAAGATATTAATTTAAGTTGTCACTGGGTGCTTTGTGAAATAATCATTATTAAAATAATTTAAGTTGTCACTCGGTGCGATATACTTTGCTCGTTTTAATTATTATTAAAACGATATACTTTGTGGAATCAATATTATTAAAATGATTCTTCTTCTTTATTCCACAACTCTTCTTTATCAAGATATTAATTTAAGTTGTCACTGGGTGCTTTGTGAAATAATCATTATTAAAATAATATACTTGGTCAAATAATTATTATTAAAATGATTCTTCTCCCCAGTTATTAGGCAACTCTTCGTTATCAAAGTATTCAAACTTTCGTTTGATCCCAGTTAATTATCAAAATAGTCAAACTTTCCTGCGAGTCAATCCCAGTTAATTTATGTCGGTTTAAGCTTCACATTCAAATTACATAAATTCCATAAGGAAGGATTTGAAATAAAGTATTTAAAATTTAATCAACATGGTTTCCTTAATTATAATATTTATTATTTATTAATTTAACTTTTTATTTATAATTTATTTATATAAATATATATATTAATTCAATTATAAAATATAAATTAGTTAATTTATATGAGATTTGATTTCTAAGAAGTTATAATTTAAAAAAAGTGAAAGTTAATTATGGAAGATATTTTTTTTATAAGAATCATTAAATATAATTGAATTTAATATAATTTTAATAATAACATTTTACAATTAAATATTTTGATGACGTGACAAAATCTAGGATAGCAGATGTTGGGCTTTCCCTTCAGACTTCCCATACACATGACATACATGAGATATGCATGGTATGGTATGCCACAGTCGGTCCATGTGAACTGAGCTAGCCACGCTCGTGTGTATTTGAACGGAGGTCCACCAGAAATGGCAATCTACGAAATTCGATGGGAATGTTTATGGTACTTTGGCGATGGCAGTTCAAAGTGTGCGACTCAGAGTGATGCCATGATGGTAAGTTTTGGGGTGGGGATAAGACAACTTGCTGCTCTTTAGACACTGTCAGAGGTGGTTTCAGGATGCAAGAGGGAGTTTTCAGTCTTTCGTTCTTGTATATCTTCCAGCTTTCTCTGTGGCACCTTCATGATCGGGTGAGCTTTCATAACACAACACACTAGCGACCCTCCTTTGGTGTCTTGATTGAATTGTGATCTATTGTTGGGTACATTCCACTTGGTGCTTGAGGCACTACGAGGAAATTCAAAGGGGATTTGGGGAAATTCTTACCCCAACTGCCTACTGTTGTTTTGGTCCTATGGTGTTGGGTGGCTCGTCAGTTTAAGGGTGCGACAATGTGTGGTCTTGGATGGGCTAGCACATTCGGGCGCCTTAGCTCGAGAAGGTATTCCTTGTAGAGGTCGAACTAGTGCAGGGAAAGCAGTACAAATTAGGAAGAGTGTCTGAAGGCGAAGGTCATTGGGCTTAGGGGGAAGATTTTATTTCTAATGTGGATGTGTTTCGGTGTTGTTGGTGCTACGGTGGTGCTAGTGTTGTGGTGTTGGTGCTGTTGTGGTGTTGCTAGTGCTGAACATGTTGCGGTTTGTGGTGTTGCAGTGTTACGGTCTTGCAATTGTGCTGCGGTGATGTTGGTGTTGCAATGTGGTGGTGTTGCAGTGTTGTTGTTGTTGGATGTGTTGTGATGTGGTGGTGTTGTGGTTTTGTTGTTGTTGGATGTGTTGCAGTGTGGTAGTGTTCGATTGTTGCTGGTGTTGCGGCGTTGAAAGCGACCAAGGAGCTAGAGAGGTTTTGTGTTGTGGCATGCACATGGCACCACAATGTAGCTCACGCTTGGGTGGACGTGGAAAGGGGTCAGTTGCGAAACCCAAACCTCAATGTTGATACTGGAAGTGGGAGGAGGTGGGGTGATTAGGATCTAGATCAGGGGCAAAAATTAGCTCAAAAATGAAAGTGGTCATAATTGCACCAATCTAGAAAGACAGCGTGCGTCCCATCGTAATGAATCCAACACAACTCGTTTCGTCAAAAACTGAGTTTGGATGAAGGAGTTATGGTCTGTTGATCGTTGTTCAAAACAGATAAATTTTAAAAAAATGTTGCATAACAGGCACAGCTGATGACATGGTAGTCCAGTCAGCATGCAGAGAATATTCTTCAATTTCTGTCCAATGGAACTGTAACAAGTGTCACAATTGGATTCGTCAATTTGATTTGTAAAGGTAAAAATCGCTCAATGTCCTCCAAAGTTGAATGCAGGTTCATGATTTTTATGTAGAAAATTATTTTTAATATATTATCACTGAAATATATATATATATATATATATATATATATATATATATATATATAATTAATATAATATGTGATATTTTAAAATACGAGAATAATTTTTAAATATCACATATTCTATATATATATATATATATATATTTAATATTTATTTCAAACTTTATAAAATATATATATATTTAATATTTATTTCAAACTTTATAAAATTTAAATTAGAAAAACCCAAAAGTGTGGCATTATTCTAAACATTACAACTATGGTTTACGTAAAGGAATATTTCAATTACTATGGTTTACGTGAAGGAATATTTCAATTACAAAGTTAATTTAAAACCATATGGTAGCTTATGTTTTAGACATTGGAATTTTATTATGGGTGGAACGATTTAAAACGGTGGATCAAACCATAGTCCATATGCAAAAGTTCGTTGAAATATTATCGCAAGGTCCCAATCATATAATTTTATATGGAGCACAAGTGGTAAAGTTTGAGGATAATTTTATATAGAAGGCAAAAACATGTATATGGGACGAGGTCAAGGTTTGACCCCTTAATCTCCCCACCTCCACTCCACTTGCCTACCAATGAGCCACAACATTGTACGTTGAAAGGTAAGGTGTGGTTTTGTTATTTAATGAGTAGTGTTTCCCAATGGCGGAGGAGAGGAGAGGAGGAGTGGGCTAACCCTCCTCCACATGATTGCGCTCCATAAGACCTCGACCCTGTACCTTCCACTAATTGTGGCTTAGTGCGCACTTAGCACCAGCTAATCTACAGTTAGCATTAATTAACCATGAGATTAAGTTGGCAGAATTTTGGCAGCCACCTCCAAATCCATCGCCACTTTTAAATTTGTCAGGGTTATTTGGCAGTTTTTCAGATTTAGAGGCAGAATCTAGAGAATATTTTAATGAGGCCTATTTTGGTTAAATTTCTACCAATATCTGCTCAAGGATAGTCATTCTTAGTATATTGACATGCTATGAATCCATTGGAACAACTTGCAGAGCCTTAGGAGTTCATATATATGTGTTTTTGTTCACTTGAAGAATTTTGAAGTCGAGGGCCACCAGGAGGGAAGGTCATTCCCATATCAGCCGGAGGTTAATTTCAGTGAATGAATAGTCAATTTTTGATGTATTTGATGCTATGAACACAATGGTATAGTTTATAGAGACGTTGGAGCACATATGAAGGTGATTTTGTCACTTTTGATATTAAACAAGCCCATGGCCACCGAGGTTGGAGGTTGTTGGGTGTGGAGCCTAATTTTCTTCATGATTCAGAGATCCTTATTTTAGCTGGATGTATACCACAGGAAAATTGTATACCCTTGCATGCGGGGGGGACTTGTCCCCCCCGCGGGGTCCGGGGGGGCTGACCCCCCCCAGCTGGGGGGTCTGGGGGCCAGCGGTCCCCCAGTGAGGGTTTCAGGGGCAACGCCCTCGAGGCCAAAAATAGATGTAAATTTGCCTTGTAAAAGTATAGTAATTTCTAGTCAATCTGGGCCGTTCATTAGGCGGATGATCTGACGATAGAAGTTATGTTTAGTTTAGGGTTTTTTGCCCTAGAAGGCAGCCCCTCACTTTTATGAGGGTATTGTATTGCGACTGCGAATGGTATGTGTATTCTTTGAGCGGGAAACAGATAGGGAGACTGTGAGAGAGAACAGAGGATATTACAGCAGATCTGCTGTAGGTTTTGTATCTTCATTTTGTTATATAATAGAAAGGAAGGACTGGCTGTTTGGGGTGGATGTAGCCCAAACTGGGTGAACCACGTATATCTGTGTCTCTCTAGTTTTATGTGTTTTGTGTGCTTGTATTTTCGGCATATTTTATATGTTGCATTACTCTGTAATATTTAATTTTCTAACAATTGGTATCAGAGCCGAAGGTATATTTGGCTGATAAACTCGCATGAAAGAAGGGTTCCTGGTTCGAGTGGGAGCAATGACGGAAGATGCTAAGTTTAGGGTCGAGAAATTTGATGGCCAAAACTTCTCGCTGTGGAAGATGCATATGGAAGCTTATCTGTATCAGAAAGATCTGTACCTACCATTGAGCGGAAAAGCAAAGAATCCAACGGCCATGACAGATGCAAAATGGAACATTCTCGATAGAAAGGCACTCGGAACAGTACGATTGTGCCTTGCGGTGTCAGTTGCCTTCAATATTTCGAAGGAAACAACAACAAAGGGTTTGATGCAGACGTTGGTGAAACTATATGAAAAACCCTCGGCCTCAAACAAGGTATTTCTTATAAAACGACTATTTAATATGAAGATGTTGGAAGGTGGATCTGTTGTAGACCATTTAAATGATTTTAATATAGTTACCAGTCAGTTAAGTTCTGTAGGGGTAAACTTTGATGATGAAGTTAGAGCTCTGTTATTTCTGTGCTCATTGGCAGAAATCTGGAATGGTTTAGTTATGGCCATTAGTAACTCTGTCTCTGGATCTAGTACTTTAAAGTTTGATGATGTTGTTGGTGCTATCCTTAGCGAGGAAATGCGATGGAAAAGCTCCGGTGAGACATCGGATAAAGATTTGAGTGCAGAGTCTAGGGGAAGAAGAATGGAAAGAAGAAAGAGCTTGGGATATTGCAGTAAATCAAGGAAAGGCAGATCCAAGTCCAAATCGGGGATAGTGTGCTGGAAATGCAGAAAGAAAGGACACCTAAAGAAAGACTGTAGATCTCGGAAAGGAAAAGAAGGAGACACACAACAAGAAAACAATCATGAAGAAAATGTGAAGGGTGATGTGTTACATGATGCTATGATTATTTCTTTCAAAAATGTTACTGATTCTTGGGTTGTAGATTCAGGGGCTTCATTCCATGCCACACCTGATAAGAAATATTTTCATGACTATGTTCAAGGAGATTTTGGACAAGTTCGTTTGGGTGATGATAAACCCTGTAAAATTGTTGGAATGGGTAAGGTTCTTGTAAAACAGCAAAATGGAAACCAATGGCTACTAAAGGAGGTAAGGCATGTTCCAGATCTAAAGAAAAATCTGATTTCAATAGGGCAGTTAGGCAGTGAAGGTTGTGTTACAACTTTCACGGATAAAACTTGGAAGGTCACCAAAGGAGCCCTGGTAATAGCAAAAGGCGAAAAGGTTGGTACATTGTATTTATGCAATGGTATTTCTAACTCTGTTAATGCTTTAACTTCCAAAGGAGCAGATGCAGCACTATGGCATCATAGGCTCGGACATATGAGTGAGAAGGGGATGAAGATTCTTCACTCAAGAAATTTGTTGCCAAGTTTGAAGAATGTTGATTTGGATTTCTGTGAGAATTGCATTTATGGAAAACAAAAGAGAGTCAGATTTCTCAGAGTTGGGAAAGAAAAGAAGAGCGAAAAATTGGAGCTTGTGCATACAGATGTATGGGGACCTGCTCAGGTATCATCTCTCGGTGGCTCTCACTATTATGTTACGTTTATTGATGATGCAACTAGAAAAAATTGGATTTATTGTATTCAAAATAAATCTGATGTATTTGATACTTTCAAGAAATGGAAAGCTTTGGTTGAGATTGAGACAGGAAAGAAGTTGAAGTGTCTCAGATCAGATAATGGAGGTGAATATTGCAGCAAAGAGTTTGATAGGTACTGTTCAGAGCATGGAATTCGTAGAGAGAAGACAGTTCCAAGAACACCACAAGAAAATGGTGTGTCAGAAAGGATGAACAGAACAATCATGGAGCGTGTAAGGTGCATGAGATTGCATGCAGGATTGCCTTTACAATTTTGGGCAGATGCTGTAGATACTGTTGTTTATCTAATAAACAGAGGGCCTTCAAGTTCCTTGGATGGTGGTATTCCAGAGGAAGCATGGACAGGTAAAAAGGTAAACTACTCTTTTTTAAAGCCATTTGGTTGTGAGGCCTTTGTCCATATTAATAAAGAAAATAGAATAAAGCTTGAGGCAAAATCAAAGAAATGTACCTTTATTGGATATGGTGCTAATGATTTTGGTTATCGCTTATATGATTATGAAAATCACAAAATCATTAGGAGCAGAGATGTAATATTCAATGAAAAGGTCTTGTATAAGAATCTGTTGCAGGAAAAGAAACAGGAAAAATAAAGCAAGGAATACGCGGTTCTTGATGTGATAACTGAAAAAGTAAAGGTGCCTAAAAATGATAATAATCAACAACCACAGCAGCAGCAACCACCACAACAGCAACAGGCACCTCAAACACCTGAAAGTGGTGTTAGAAGATCTACCAAGATAAGTAGACCCCCTGAACGATACTCTCCTTCATTATATTATTTATTGTTGACTGATTCTGGTGAACCTGAATGTTATGAAGAATCAATGCAGGTTGAAAGCAGGAAGAAGTGGGAGCTAGCCATGGAAGAAGAGATGGACTCTTTAATGCATAACCAGACTTGGGACTTAGTCAGGTTTCCTGCAGGTAAAACTACATTGCAGAATAAATGGGTTTACAGGCTGAAGGAAGAAGATGGAGGAAAACAGAGGTACAAAGCTAGACTTGTGGTGAAGGGGTTTGCACAAAAGAAAGGCATTGATTTTGATGAAATATTTTCTCCTGTTGTTAAGATGAATTCAATCAGAACTATCTTAAGTCTTGTAGCAATGGAAGATTTACATCTTGAACAGTTAGATGTAAAGACAACATTTCTCCATGGAGATTTGGAGGAAGAGATATACATGCAGCAACCAGAAGGATATGAGGTCAAAGGGAAAGAAAAATTGGTGTGTAGGTTAAAGAAGAGCTTGTATGGCTTAAAACAGGCTCCAAGGCAGTGGTATCTAAAATTTGACAAGTTTATGTCTGAACAAGGTTATACTAGATGTCACTATGATCATTGTGTTTATCTAAAAAGGAAAATGATGGCAGCTATATTATATTGTTATTGTATGTAGATGACATGCTTGCTGCGTGATCTAACACAGAAAAAAATGCTCAAATAAAATTGGCAAATTCATTTGCAATGAAGGATTTGGGAGTCGCAAAAACTGGTATGAGGATAACGCTGGTGACGTAGGCACCGCAAATTAATCGCCTCCTGCACGAGTACATGTAAAAGGTGTTGAAAAGATTTAATATGCACAATGCAAACCCTATAAGACACCTTTTTCATCCATTTCAAACTTAGTAAGGAGATGTGCCCAAAGACCCAAGAAGACATGGAGCAGGCGTCTAAAGTTCCATATGCATCAAAGAATAGTTTACTGTATGCAATGGTTTGCACAAGGCCTCGACATTGCATGCAAGTGAGTTGTAAAGTGTGCACATGAATAATCTAAGAAAAGAACATTGGAGAAGGGGTGAAATGATTCTCATCATTTGAGAGGTGGCCTACAAATCAAGCATTATGCTTTGGTGGTTCAAACATTGCTCTACAGGGATATGTTGATGTAGATATGGCAGGTGACAGAGATAACATGAGGAGCACTACAGGATATGTATTACTGTAGGTGGAATAGTTTTCAGTTGGGTTTCAAAAATTCAAAGTGTTGTTGCATTTTCAACAACGAAAGCAGAGTATGATGCTACTACAGAGGCTAGTAAAGAAATTATTTGGTTACAAAGGTTTATGAATGAATT
Source organism: Pinus albicaulis (assembly GCA_034641835.2). Lineage (NCBI taxonomy): Eukaryota > Viridiplantae > Streptophyta > Pinopsida > Pinales > Pinaceae > Pinus > Pinus albicaulis. The sequence continues at coordinate 165,387,941 of CM076571.1, read as the reverse complement.
GGGTAAGAAGCATGATATGGGCACATTATATAGTGATCGCCAAAGTGACATTCATCTTGCAAAGAACTCATTATTTCATTCCAAGACTAAAAACATACATGTCAAGTACCATTTCATACGGTCAGTATTGGAAGATGGAGAGTTGAAGCTGGAAAAGATACACACTAGCCAGAATCCTACAGATATGCTAACAAAAGTTGTAACCAGGGAGAAACTAAAAATGTGCGCAGTTTCAATTGGTCTTCAAGGATGATGATGAAGATGAGGAACAACCAGGTCCAAAGAGGATTCATTGTCCAGCAAATGAAGTAGCGATGGAGTTGCTACAATCAGTCTCCAAGTGGGAGATTGTTGGGTGTGGAGCCTAATTTTCTTCCTGATTCAGAGATCCTTGTTTTAGCTGGATGTATACCCCAAGAAAATTGTACACCCTTGCACGCAGGGGGGACTTGTCCCCCCCTTGGGGTCCGGGGGGGCCGACCCCCTTGGCTGGGGGGTCTGGGGGCCAGTGGTCCCCCGGCGGGGGTTTCAGGGGCAGCACCCTCGAAGCCAAAAATAGATGTAAATTTTCCTTGTAAAAGTATAGTAATTTCTAGTCAATCTGGGCCGTTCATTAGGCGGATGATCTGACGGTAGAAGTTATGTTTAGTTTAGGGTTTTTTGCCCTAGAAGGCAACCCCTCGCTTTTATGAGCGTATTGTATTGCGGCTACGTATGGTATGTTTATTCTCTGAGTGGGAAACAGATAGGGAGACTGTGAGAGAGAACAGAGGATATTACAGCTGATCTGCTGTAGGTTTTGTATCTTCATTTTGCTGGATAATAGAAAGGAATGACTGGCTGTTTGGGGTGGACGTAGCCCAAACTGGGTGAACCACGTATATCTGTGTCTCTCTGGTTTTATGTGTTTTTTGTGCTTGTATTTTCGGCATATTTTATGTGTTGCATTGCTCTGTAATATTTAATTTTCTAACAGAGGTCAAGCCTAGAGAAGCTGGTAGCCAAATTCAATGGTTGAATAGCCATTTTTGGGGTATTTGAGTGTTCTGAAGCTAATGGAATAGTTATAAAAACCATTGGATCAATACTGGTGCTTGTAATCATACATTTTACTCTTAATCCCAAGAGGACCTAGCTAGTTAAAGCAGGTCCATGGAGATGTAGCCCAGGAGGGGTGAACTCCATCATCATCCATTGTGTTATGTGATTGCTGTGAGTTATTTTACTACATTTAATTTGGTGTTTATGAGTTTTAAAAGGCTAATTAACTCATAATTTGATCATGAAAAACACATGGAACTACACACATGAACCCCTTCACAAGTGGTTAAATTGAGTCGATCCTTAAACACATTTTTAATACTGATGAGGGAGCTTTCGTAGAAATAACAAGTTTGTCCATATTCAGATCAAGTTGGTATCAGAGAAATTGTTTAGCTAATTCTTCTATAGCTATTGGTTGTTGAATTTGTGCAAGGAGAGTTTAATAGTTTGCCATGTTTATGTGTGGAGGAGAAGAAGTCAAGATTGAGAATTGAATTCTCAAATCACAACAAAGAAGATTTGTATGCATTTCATGTGTGATGACAACTTCATTAAGTGATGTTTCTAGTCAATCTTCCTTAGCTAAACTCTTTTATAAAGAGATATTGCAGAAACTCTATATTATAATTGATAGGATGCAAGAGAAGTATGAAGATAAGAGGGAAAGAATTAAACTTCAAGAGTAGTTGATTTCCATGAAGGAGGAGACGCAAGAACTTCTTGAAAATATGCATGAGATGGAGACTCAACTCCATATTGCAAATGAGAACCTTGAAAATATGCATGAGATGGAGACTCAACTCCATGATGCCAAGGAAGCCTTAACCATGTATGTACATGAAAAAGAGGTATGTAATTCAAGTTTATCTTCAATTTCCTATGAAAATGAATGTGCAGGTGATTTTGAAAGACTCACTAGAGGAATAGGGTCCAAATTATTGATAAAGATGGGCTATGAAGGTAAATGATTGGGAAAACTTATACAAGGCATAGTTGAGCCAATTTTTGTTGAGGAAAGACCTTAGTACTTGGGTCTTGGTTATGGACAACATGATGGAGAAAGCTCTAAAGCTAAGGAGGTACATGAAGGTGTTCCAAGAAGGACTTTCATTTTAGGTTCATTACCTCAAGTTTGTGAAGATTGTGCTCATGATGAATGCAAAATTTTTACACCCACTTTGCAAGAAGGTGCTCATAAGCATGCAACTAATGAGAATGGCGAACACGATGATGTTGAAATCTCTACATTCATTGAATGCATTGTTGGTATTATGAGAGAGCCACTACCTCATCAAATTCACCTCCTCAAGAAGGCGACAAAGGTGAATGTTCAAGGTATAAATATTCTTTTAATCAAGCTGCTTTTGATTATGATAAACATGGTAAATTATCACATAATATTTGGAGAATATTTTCATGTTCCTTTTGTGGAAGAAAGCCAAAGACAAAGAAAACTATGCTGAGAAGAAGATGCAATTGTTTTGCACTCATTGCCATAAGCAAGGTCATATTGTAGACAAGTGTTGGACTTTGTATCCAAGAAGTCATCCGTGACATTTGAAGAAGGTGGAGAAAGAGAATGGCAAGAATGGAAAAGATGATACCCTAATTGATGTGGGTGAAGATGATTCACATGATGATGTGTAGTTATGATGTGCAGTTGAAAAAAGAGCCATTGAAATGGTTTGGTAAGAAATGGTTAGATTTATTATCCAATTAAGGATTTTCATGTCTTTTGATGTTGATGCATTTTTTTCCAATGGAATTCATGTTGCATGTTTACAATAAGAAGGTGTTTGAAAGTGAAGTATGTTGACTCACTTTATTGCAACAAAATTTGTTCATTTCAACTTTTTAAGTACATGTACATATGAATGGAATTATTGTACTTATGGTTGTACTTGTGAGAGAGTTGAAGAATTGTATACATGCATGAGAGTCTGTGTGTATGAACAGTGGAATTTTGATGGTTTCATTGTGCTTGAACATGCATGAGTAATTCACATGTGTTGGTCGATTTCTTTGTTTAACATGTATGTTGTCAACTTGAGAGTGTTGATCATTTGCACATGCATGAGTGTCGATATGTGTTGGTCGATTGTGTGTGTTACATGCATGTCATATTGAATTGGAAGATTTGATTTTGTATCCAAAGATGAAAAGGAGATATTGACAAAGTGTTTCATGAGATGTGAAATTTTTTTTGTTTGGGAAAAGAATCAAATTGTTATACATGCTTATGCTTGAATTGAGAGTCAGTTGTTTGAAGAGGCATGTTTTGTCAACTTGTGTTTGGTCGATAAGTTTTTACAACAAGATGTGAGAGTACATGGCAATGTTCACATGATGTGAAATTTGTTGCTTTGAAGGAGCAAGAGAATATGTCGTCAAGTTATGTTTCTTGCATGTGTGTTTGTGACAAGATGTCAAAACGTTTGTAGCCATTGTAGACTATGTTATGTGTTGACGCCAAGAACAGAAGGGGATGGCGAATGCATTCTTCCAGATATAGAATTTGGAACCGTGAAGGTAAAAGAATGGTCATTTCCTTCTTGTTTTTACTGATGTTGGAAGCTATTTGTTGTAGTTTACTCATTGGAAAGGAGGAACATGATTCTCAGTGGGAAGGAACCAAGGAATCGATTTGGTACAACAAAAGTGTTATATCAGCAAGAAGCCAACAAGTGTTGGAATGGGTCAGCATCAAAAGGAGAACAATGGTTGATGAGCCAAGCCCTTTGCAAGGCAAGGCAAGGCATGCGAGTGACCAAGTGGTTGTCATAGCAATTTATCCAAGTATAATCAAGATGATAGAACCTGGGAAATAGAAGAGAGTTTAACTCTTATGAGATAACCAAATTTTGTGGGTCTAAAAGCATGTCAGTGGGAAGGAGTGACCAAAATTTGGATCAGGGGCAAAAAAAGCTAAAAAATAAAAGTTCTCATAATTGCACCAAACCAAAATGATAGCAACTGGCCCATCACAAGGAATCCAATGCAACTCGTTTCGTCAAAAAAAGAGTTCGGATGAAGGAGTTATGGTCTGTTGATCGTCGTTTAGAACATGCGAATTTTTAAAAAATTATTGCAGAACAGGTACAGCTGATGACATAGCAATCGAGTCAGCATGCAGAGAATATTATTCAGTTTCTATCCAATGAGATTGTGACAAGTGTCACAATTGGATTCACCAATTTGGTTTGTGAAGGTAAACATCACCCAACGTCCTCCAAGATTGAATTCCAAGATTGAATGCGAGTTCATGATTTTTATGTGGGAAATTATTTTCAATGTATTAATGTTGAAATTAATATATTATAGATATATCTATATTTTTAATATTTTATATGATATTTAAAATATAATATAAAATATTAATTATATTTTAATATAATTAATATTTAATATTAATTTCAAACTTTATTACATTTTAAATTCTACATTTAAATTTAAAAAACCCAAAAGTGTGGTATTATTCAAGACATTACAACTATGGTTTACATGGAGGCATATTTCAATTACAAAGGTTTATTTAAAAGCATATGGTGGCTTATGCTTTAAACATTGAAATTTTATTATGGGTGGAGCGATTTAATATGGTGTATCAAACCATAGTCCATATGCGAATTTATAAAGTTCGTTGAAATAATTTTGCAAAGTTCTAATCATATAATTTTATATGGAGCGCAAATGGTAAAGTTCTTGGATAATTTTATATGGAGTGCAAAAAAAGGTCGGGGTTCGACCCCTTGACCTCCCCCACTCCACTCCACCCGTCACCAACAAGCCACAACAATGTACATTAATAGATAAAGCACGGATTTGTTATTTAATGAGTAGTGTTTCCCAATGGCGAAGGAGAGGAGGAGCAAGCCAATCCTCCTCTAGATGACCGCGCACCATAAGACCTTGACTCATTAAGGTCTTCGACTAATTGCGGCTTAGTGTGCACTTAGCACCAGCTCATATGAAATTAGCATTAATTAACCATGGGAATAAGTTGGCGGAATTCCGGCAGCCACCTCCAAATCTGAGGCCACTTCCAAATGTGTCGAGGTTATCTAGCAGTTTTCTAGATTTAGAGGCAGAATCTAGGGAAAACTTAAATGGGGCCTATATTGGTCAATTTTCGACCAATGTTTGCTCAAGGATAGTCATTCTTTGCATATGGGCATACTCTAAATCCATTGGAACAGCTTGCAGAGGCAGAGGAGCTCATATACATGTGTTTTTGGTCACTTGAAAATTTTTCAAGCCGAGGGTCATCAGGAGGGAAGGCCATGCCCAAATCAGCTAAAGGCCAATTTCAGTGAATGAATAGTCAATTTTTTATGTATTTGATGCTTTGAACACAATGGTATAGTTTATAGAGGCATTGGAGCACATCTGAAGGTGCTTTTGTCACTTTGGAGATTAAACAAGCACATGGCCATCGAGGTTGGAGGTTAAGCCTAGAGAAGCCGGTAACCAAATTCAGTGCCTGAATAGTCATTCTTGGGGTATTTGAGTGTTCTGAAGCCAATGGAACATTCAGAAAAACCATTGGAGTAATACTGGTGCTTGTAATCATACAATTTACTCTTAATCCCAAGAAGGTTTAGCTAGTTAAAGCAGGTTCATGGAGATGTAGCTGAGGAGGGGTGAACTCCATCATTATCCATTGTGTTATGTGATTGCTATGAGTTATTTTACTACATTTCATTTGTTGTTTATGAGTTTTAAAAAACTAATTAACTCATAATTTGATCATAAAAAACACATGAAACTACACACATGAACCCCTTCACAAGTGGTTAAATTGAACTGATCCTTAAACACATTTTTAATACTAATGAGGGAGCTTGCATAAAAATAACAAGTTTTCCCATATTCAGATCATGGGGTCAATCTCAAAGGAAATCGAGAGCTTGCGGGGACTTGCTGTGAACGTAAGCCATCGCTGAGGAAGAGGACCAATCCCTCTTGTGCTACAAAAGGCCAATCACACCAGTCTTTGAAAATGCAGGTGGAAGCCTATGAGTAAATTCATGGATAGGAGCATGAGTCGGCCATGGCAACTTTGGCTCAATTCCAGTATTTCTAGTGTCAGCTTCGGAAGCAGGTGGTGGTGGCGTGGCGCAGGCATAGGCACATTTTGGACACGTTGGAGCAGTTGGAGGCTTAGCTAGCTCATCTAGAGAAACATGCTAGTTGCTCGTTTTTCCCCCCTCCTCTACCTAGGATGGATCTAGACAACCCAACTTCTATCAACTCTAATGATTGAGTATGTGTTTTGGTATTATGTTCATTTTATCAGTGTTCTGGCATATCTTGCGCTTACGGTTATGGTTGGTTAACTTATGTCTTTTTTGTACCATTTATTTTAGACTGATAGCAATGGTCAACATACTCAGTCGAAGTGAGACGAAAAAACCGTTTAGAAATAAATTTGTAAATATAATTTTCTTTTACAACTAATAAAATGTTAAAACTTACAAAAAAAAAATGTAGTTTACAGTTAAATAATTGTTTTTAATCTAACATTAAAACTCAAATTAACTAAAAGAAATATATATATATATATATATATATATATATAATACCAATAATTTATATATAATATTTATTATTTATTAATTTAAAATTTTCAAAATAAAAAATAAAATAAATATTTTTTATATAAATGTGTATATTGATTAGATTTATAAAATATAAATTAATTAATTTATATGAAATTTAATTTTTTATGAAGTTTTAATTCAATTTTTATTTAAAAAATAAAAGTCAATATAAAACCTTTTATAAAAACATTCAAATTTAATATGATCTTCATAATAATATTTTGTAATACAACATTGAAACTCATGTTACCTTAAGTTCATTTGAAAAAATAAAAATAAATAATATTCAAGAAAAATTTACCAAACAAATTAATGAGTTATATACCTTTATTATTTATGGAGTTATATACCTTTATTGCTTATGGATTTATTATCATTTACAATTTATGGATTTATTAGTTCAAACAGATTTATGTGCTTTTTCATATATAATTTAATATTATATACTTATTTATTATTATTATTATTATTAAATGTTAAGATTTATTTATTTTTTTAATTTCTAGGAATTGACATGCATACTTATTTAAGAACCTTAAGTGTCATAAATTTATTTATCTTTAAATAAACCTTGGAAGAAGGTAAGTTCAAGCCAAGTCACGGAAGCCAATAGAGACAGCCGGGAGAAGTGATGCGGCACCATCTTTTTATGAGATAACATCAATAGAAAAAAGCGTGCAAACCGACAGACCGCGAGCTGTAGTTTCTGTGTAGTGGATGCGAAACATCATGGACGATAGAGGTAGGTAAGTGCCAATTGTGCACAACAACCGGTATTCAACAATTGGGAGGTATTTTACAGCGCAAGGTTTCGTATGCGTCATTAAAAATCATTCAATTCAATTTAATTTAATCCTTTCAAAACTCTTACAAATGCACATCAGGAATGCATTCTACTTAGATAAGTACATAAGATTGTTAAATGGTAATAATCTTAACCGCCCATGTATATTTGAACTCACATTCTTAAATTTCTAAAAAGAAATATACAATAACAATTAATACAAAAAAATATAGTGGTGTGTGGTTTGATGGAAAGTTTCTTTGGGTGAAACTCAAGAGACTGCAGTTCAAATCTCATTGAGTATGTGGCTTGCCATGATCTTGGCTCAAGGAGTAGGCTTCCCCTTTCCCGAGGGGTCTCGGCTCTTGCCAGAATCATAAGATCTGGTATATCTGACTTGCAGGTTGTTGGATATATCCTGGTGTTATATTGGCGACCATGAGGATTGATCCTGGGTCTCCACTAGATTACTCTAAAGAATTACCGATTCACCATGTGTAAAAAAAAAAAATGATTAATAAAAAATAATTAAAATACTCTAAAAAATATTTGAAAATTACAATTTTATTTTATTAATTAATTAACTTTACAGTGAAATTATACAAGTGAATATGAAAATAATAAAATCAAATTGGAAATATAAGAAAATAATAAAATCAAATTGAGAATAGAGGGTAGCTTGAGATTAACTCATTTACCTAATTAAATTAATAGAAAACTACAATAATGGTTGAATAAAAAACTAATAAAGGCGTCACCCATAAATCCAATATCCATACCGCCAAAAGATGCACAGGTAAGTAAGAATGGAGGGGAATGAATGACCGTGTTTGGTTTATGTTTGCTCCTTCCTATCAATGATTTTCCCTCGATCATTTCACTTATCTAAACATCTCCAATGGTGTTGTGCCACCACTTTTGTCTCATACCATACCTTAAAGTGTAGGTCTATGATCAGTGAAACAATCCACTGGAGTGGTGGATATCATGTTATTCTGAGAATATAGAACTTGGTTCTGTGATTGGAACCTTACTGGGTGTATGAAGTGCTATCAATATGCGAAATAGCTTATTTCCAAATTAATCTGTATTCATTTTAATTTCATGTTCATTAAATTTATATGAAATATATTTCAATTTCAAAATTGTGAATGATTCTTTAAATTGATTAATAGATGAAAAAATAGAATATTTGAAATTTGAATCATTATTCTAAATTCTATATTTAGAATTAAATAAGGCTCAAGATTTAGAGTTTTTTTAATTACAAATTTTGGGTGCATATAAGTAAATTTTTAGTTAAAATGAATATTTTTTTATCATCGTTTAATTGAATGTAATTTAATTTATTGAGTTACTTGTATTTATTTGAATTTTACTATACAAACTTGCTATTAAAAAAAACCAAAGCTAGCCAAAAAAAAAAAAAATACTATTAAAATTTGGTCAAAATTTCCCCAAAAATATATATTAAAAAACAAACAAAGTATGCACTCAAAACAATATTGTTGCATCAACTATCTTAGATAGAGTGACTGAACAACAAGGTATTGCTAGCAAGTACAATTCTATATTAACATAAAAAAGAGAAATACTATGAAAAAGAGGTTCCATAAAAGGTCCAAAGTGTTTCCCTATTGATTCTGTAAAATATTGAATCAAATATAAAGGGTAATTCAAAATTTTAGTCCATTTTCCACAAAATAATTGAATTCAAAACCAAATTGATGTCCATCACATATAATAAACCCATGTCGATTGATTAAGATCCATCAAAATCCTGAGGCTTATGTCAAATTTTGGCTAAGTCAACCTAATTGTGGTAATGGGCCCTTAAAATACAATACATAGAAAGAACAGAGCATACAAAATGATCTCATGGTTCAAAGTGTTATGTATATAAAACTTAAGGAAGGAAAAAAGGAAAAAAGTTATACATGCATATTAATTTTCACACAGTAACTATGCATTAAAAAATAGTAAGAATAGCTTAAAATTAGACAACCCATATATCTAGTGAATATAGTCAACAATGAGCATGCATAGGCCCTTTCCAGAGTTTAAATTTTAAACTTATTTAGAAATAAGAATATTAGCAAAAGGAAGCTACCAGTATGTATGTACTTCATAGCTCGTATAAGTTGGCACAACGAAAATTTATAATTTTTTGGCATCGAGTCATCATTTGCCTTAATCGCCTGGTGTAGATTTGATTCCATATGTTCAAATACCATATAATGGTTTTTGAATTCTTTCCCTGCAACATAACGTTTTTTATTTCAACAATATCAGGATGTCACAACAATCTCAAAAGCTTAATTTCAAGTAAAACATAGGTTGCATCATAAATAAGTTCAAAGATGTCATTTGTTTTCTTGATTGCAAATTTCTCACCAATGTGAGTATCGATTGCAGAGCATACAACACCATAGCTTCCTTTTCCTATAACCTTCTGAATCTTGTAGCAACTTGCTTCACCATATTCTGTGAAAAGCTCAACCTCTGTAGGGGTGTACATCAAGTAAATTGCATCACAATCATATTTTAAACCTTACATCATCTTCACCAAATGTGATCTGTGATATAAATAAATATTTAAGTAAGAAGCAAATAATAAGATCTAACAACAAGAAAATTATTAAGCAAAAAAAATAACAATTATGTTCTTGGCCTGAAATTTCCATGACCGAATTTTGTCTCAGATGAATGCAAGCTAACAACATTCCCTCAAAACATGAAAACATTATCGAAATTAAACTATTGTGAGTAGTGACACTACCAAAACATTTACAAAAGTAGGAACATTAGGTTTGAACAAGCCTATGTGATTTCACAGCTCTATTCTATTTCATTATTGGGAAACTAGAAAATAAATTATTTTCAAACTAAACATCGAGAAAAACATTATGAGTACCACACATGACTTAATGCATATGACCTCATTTAAAAAAGATATGTCTATAACTAAAAATTTGAACTGGGGACTCAACCAAACTTCAAAGTATTACCCAATGTCTATAACTAAAAATTTGAACGGAGGACTCAACCAAACTTCAAAGTATTACCCAAATGGATTTATCTCCATGAGAAAGTAGGATGTTTAATTAAAATTTAAAAAACAAAATGAAATAGAAAGGTTTGCCATCCTTTGTTTAAATATAGTATCAAACCAAAAAAGTGGTATCGATTTAAGCCTATAAGAAACTAAACATGAAAAATATGGGATGATGGAACTATCCTTGCCTCAGAATTGCATAAAGCATAACTCCCTAACATTTGGGTGAAAATTCGGTTTTCTTGGCAGAGGCATTTGAAGCATAATTGGAGGAAAACAATATTTTTCCTAATATTTTCAAGGCGAACACATGTGTTGACAGTCAATGAAAATGTCCAATGCAATAGTAATATTTGTAAACTAAATGTAAAATCAACAAAAATGACCACAATAAGCCTAGATTATTTAGGTCATTGCTTCTCCGTAAATCCACATATCTATATAGTATGTTATAACACTCAAATCTTTGTGATGAAATTCATGGTTTAAATGACATAATTGATGAAGAGATTTGAAGAATAAATGCATGTTTTTCCTTGTATAGTTTGAATAGGTGCAAACAAGGAAATGCGAACCTTCACAATGTGGCATATTATTTAGCTCAAGAAATGGAAGGGAGTCTAAACCATGATATTCTAAAACCGTTAGAGTTTTTTTTTTGTAAATTTAGCAGTGCCCTTATATTTTCTATTTTCTAGGAATATTCCACAAAATATTCTGCAGAATATTCTGTGCAGGCCAATCAAAGGGTGCCACGTGGCCTGCTCAGAGGCTACCACGTGGCCCCAGGACTTCAAACAAATGCGCGTTCAATTTTTTTTTGGCATTCACCGGATTTGAACCCCGACCTCTTGGCAAACAGTGCCCCGCCTTACCATCTCACCACACTGTTGGTTCTTAATAGGTATGGGGTGGCGGTGTTATTTGGATATTGAAATGTGTTTGGGCGGAGAGTTAAAGGGGGCTAGCCCCCTCACCATACGACCCAGTTCAAGAACCATGGCCCATGCAACAACCTGCGGCGGATTAAACGGTTAACCAACCGTTATATGAGGCGTTCACATGATTTAAATGTGGAGGTTCGTTAAACATTATTGCTACAATTCCGAAACTGTCGGCCTAACCTCCCCATGTGGCCACGTCCACCCCTCACAGTTAATGCTACCCTAACCGGGTGGAGATTTTGGTGGAGTCTGTCCAAATATAGCATCGATCCCTAAAATGGTGGAGCTATCTGCAGTTCCACCACAATTGGTGGAGGTTTTCTAGCCCTAATTGGGCAAAAGTTGTTTTTCTCATAACTTTGGCTAGGAGAGTCCTTTTGGAGAGAATTGTTTTTTGATTTTGGGTAATTTGAGCATTCCAGAGCCAATGGTGCATGTTGCAGAGGCAACAGAGATCATCTTCAGGTACTTTTTCAGCAGAGAAGCTTGGAGAGCCATAAGGGCCTAGGGAGTGTTGGAGCTATATTGGGCTATGGTTAACCTTTGGAGGTGAAACAAAAGCCTATATTTACTGTTTTCAGTGTTCTGAACTTATTTCTACAGCTATTTTTTCTTGTTTAGGCTTTCTTCACACTGTATAACTAATTTTGAGCATAATAAGAACAAGGACATGCCCATTTGGGGGCCTTGGTCCCGACAGATGTAGCCAAGGAGGGGTGAACTGCCTTATCATATGCTGTGTTATATTCTGTGATTTATTTGTTGTGTTTTATCAGAGTTAAAGATGTTAAACAGTAAAAAGAAATAAGCCTCCTACACAAAAAAAGACTCATAAATTCACCAAAAGAATTTTGTTCCAATTGCAAAACATATTAAACAGTTTGTACACATAAGTTTATGGATAATGAATACCTTGCACCAGCAAACAAGTAGTTTCATTTCTAGATCATTAGTGTTTACTTCTATTATTTATTTAGGCAGAGTCTGTAAAGGGCCAGTAAGCTTCAGGATCTCATCCTTTCTTTAAAGGTGACATATCCTGTAAATGCCCCTACAATCCATCTTTGTATTAGAAATAAGAAGTTCTCACATTTTAGATCAGATTGGTATCAGAGCAAAGGTTTGAGCTCAAGTTTTGAATTGTGTGCAAAGAAACATTTTAGTGTTTTGCAAGTTTGATGCTTACTAGGCTTAAACTTCAAAGAGGGGAAGGACAATTGGTTAGAGAAAAAGACAATCCTCAACCAAGGAGGGACAGGGTGCCACTATCTCCACCTTCTATCTCACCCTCAATAGCCTTAGAAGCAGCTACAAACATGTCTTCAAAAGAGGAAGAAGCTCATGAAGAAATGGATCTCAAGGAAGAATAAAGGGTATTTCGGAAAGCTTTCTTGGATATTACTGAAATGGTAAGGATCCTCTATCAAGAAAGAAATGATAGGATTGCTAGAGAAGGATCTAGAAACCAAAGAAGGAGAGGATTCCTCAGGAGGAAAGAAGGACAATAAAAAATCAAATAAAGGGAATGGAGGAAATGGTGATCCACCATCTCCATCGTCATCCTCTTCCTCAACATCGTCTTCTTCAACTTCGGAAAATTAGTCACATAAGTAAAAAACAACTGGTAAAAATCCTTTGTTAAAGCTTGATGTCAATTTTGAATTGCCAATGTTTAATGGTGATGTTAATGCAGAGAAATTAGATAATTGGATCAGACAACTGGAAGTCTATTTAAGGATTCAAAATCTGCATGATGATGACACCAAAATACAACTAGCCTCACTAAGGATGGATGGAGCAGCATTGGTTTGGTGGGAAGCCAAAACCAGGGATGAAATCAAGAAACATGGTAAGATTTCTTTATCATGGACTGAGTTTATTACTGCAATCAAGAAACAATTTTATCCTCTTTCTCACCTTCAAAAGGCTATAATGAACTGGAAAAACTTTAGACAGCTTAAGGGACAGAATGTGCAAGACTATACCCAGGAATTTAGGAGAAGAGCACTCTTACTTGGGGTAGATTTACAAAGCCAAGACACCTTGTTAAAGTACATAGGTGGTTTGCACAGTTACCTTAAACACACTATCATGATGTTCAATCCTACTAGCTTAGATGAAGTCTGTGTACAAGCTACATATTTAGAGGCTAGAGGAAAGAATACTTTTGATGAGGGTAGAAACAAGTCTTTTAAAGGAAAGAACAAAGAGAAAACCTTTAAGGGAAAAGGTAAAAATAATGCATCTATCAAACAAGAGGGTGAAAAGGTCATTTGTAAACATTTTTCAAAAGAGGGCCATGAAGAGAAAAACTGTTGGAAATTACATCCTAAAAAAAGACCCCAGTTTAACAAAAACAAGGGAAAGAAGAAAACTGCAGCTACAAAAACTACACCACAAGATTTATTTGAGGATTCAGGTGACGAAACCAAAATTGCAGCCATGGGTTTGAAAAGTATGAAGGGAAAAGAAATAGAAACTAATGCAAGTACTAGTTCTTCAAACTATTATGTACAAGCTCCTAATGAGGAAGAAAGAATTGAATTGTTCCATGTGAGGGTAGTCTCAAAACATACGAAAATTGACACACTGTTTGACAGTGGGTCACAAGCAAATCTCATATAAGAAGACTCGGTCAAACAGCTAAAACTTGAGACCATTACACATCCAAAGCCTTATCCACTTGGGTGGATATATGCAAGGATGCAAACTTACAAGTCTCAAGAAAGTGCATATTGCACTTTGTAATAACTGCACACTTTATTGATACAGTTGAACTTGATGTGGTGCCGCTTGATATATCAGGAATTGTTTTGGGAAGTCCTTACTTATTTGACAGGAAAGTGATATTCCATTGCCATGAAAATAAATATCATCTTTTCAAAGATGGCAAGGAGTATATTTTCATAGCTCATCGCAAGAAGACAAATATAGCGATGGTAAATGCGAGACAGGTAAAAAGGCTAGTTAATTCAAGCAAGAGTTTTGTACTTCTTATGATCAAGCCAAAGGTTGATGTGAATCATGAGTCATTTAAAAATTGTGATCCCAAGCTTAAATCAAATTTATATGATGTAGTTGATGCACATCATGAGATCTTTCAGGAACCAGTAGGTTTGCCTCCTAAAAGGGAAATTCAGTATGAAATCCATTTACATCCAGATTGTCCACTTCCTAACATAGGAATTTATCGCATGTCTATCATGGAGAATGTTGAAATAAGCAAATTAAAGAGTTTTTGGACAAGGGTTTCATAAGACCAAGCACTTCGCCATGTGGGTCACCGATAGTGTTGATTCCAAAGAAAGATGGAACTTGGCGTATGTGTCTGGACTTAAGGGCTTTGAACAAGATAACGGTAAAGAATCGTTACCCACTTCCAAGGATAGGTGATTTGTTAGATCAGCTGAAAGATGCTAAATATTTCGCTACGTTAGACTTACGTAGTGGTTATCATCAAGTTAGAATTGCAGAAAGTGACATTTGGAAGACAAATTTTAAAACCAAACAAGGACTCTTTGAGTGGCTTGTTATGCCGTTTGGTTTATGCAATGCAGCTGCAACTTTCATGCGGGTAATGGATGATGTCTTACATCCTTTTCTTGATGATTTCGTTATTGTATACTTAGATGACATCTTAATTTTCAACAAGACTAGAGAAGAGCATGTCATGCATGTGAAGAAAGTACTTGATGTTTTGAAGAAAAATCAGCTATTTCTTAAAATGTCAAAGTGTGAATTTGGAAAGACTTCTTTGGTTTATTTGGGACACATAGTAGGAGGAGGCACTTTGAGAATTGATCCTTCCAAAGTATAAGCCATTTTGAATTGGCCTACTCCCAAATCCATTACATGGGTAAGAAGTTTTTTGGGTGCAGCTCAATATTGGAGGAAGTTTATTTCTAACTTCTCTGCCATAGCAGCTCCTATGCATGCAGTGACTAGTGTGAAGCATGATTTCCAATGGGGAGGCAAGAAAAAAAAAGCTTTTGAGTCTTTGAAAGAGAAGATAAGTTCAGCTCTGGTCCTTGCATTATCGGACTCGAGACAACCATTCGAGATTCAGACAGATGCTAGTGATTACGCCATGGGTGCAGTTCTCTTACAACATGGTAAGCCTATCGCATTTCATTCTAAGACATTTAATGGTGCTTTTGTGAATTATCCTACATATGATAAGGAGTTGTATGCGTTGGTACAAAGTGTCGAAAAATGGAAACACTATTTGATGGGCAAAGAAATAGTTGTTCATACCGACCATTGGCCTTTACAGTACTTGCAGTTGCAAAGTAAATTGCAGCAGTCATGACATTTCAGATGGATGGGCTTCTTACAACAATTTCACTTGGTAATAAGGTACAAGAAAGGTATTCTCAATAAATTTGTTGATATTCTTTCAAGGCCTATTATTAGTGCTACTACTTTACTTAAGAATGATTCTATTGTACACGAGAGCTACATAGAACAATATGCATCAGATGTTGATTTTAAGGATGTATATGCTAACTTGAGTGAAGGGAATCATGTTGAGGAGGATGATTATCATTTGCATAATAATTTTCTGTTTCA
This sequence comes from Pinus albicaulis, assembly GCA_034641835.2. Taxonomy (NCBI): domain Eukaryota; kingdom Viridiplantae; phylum Streptophyta; class Pinopsida; order Pinales; family Pinaceae; genus Pinus; species Pinus albicaulis. Next base: position 165,371,945 of record CM076571.1, on the reverse strand, counting down.
TATGGGAAATTTATGTATACCACAGGGGGAGAGACTAAGCATGATGAGAGAGGCTCATTCTTCTCTCATAGTTGGACATTTTGGGGTAAGAAAAACGGTGGCACATTTACAGAGGTATTGTTTTTGGCCTCACATGGTAGATAATGTTGCACTTTTCATTATAGGTTGTTCATTATGTGCTACAAGCAAGCCTAGCAATAGGAAAATTGGTTTATACACGCCATTTCCGGTACCTTCTAGACCATGGGAAAGTGTTTCTATGGATTTTGTTGGAGGGCTACCATTATCTAGAAAGTAGCATGCTTATCTTTATGTAGTAGTTGATCATTTCAGCAAGATGTGTATTCTTATGCCATGCAAGAAAACTATAACTACTGAACAAAATACTGATTTATATTTTCAACATGTATGGGTTCATTATGTCTTTCCTACTTCTATTGTTAGTGACAGGGATTCCAGATTTGTTGGGAATTTTTGGTCCAATCTATGGAAGATGATGGACACTAAGTTGAAGAAGAGTACTGCTTTTCATCCGTAAATAGATGGTCAAATAGAGGTAGTGAACAGAACCATTGTACATCTTTTGAGAGATTATTGAAGCAAGCATCCCAAGCTTTGTATTACATTCAACATGCTTACAACCGGGCCAAGCACTCTTCTAAAAATACTTCACCTTTTGAAGCTTGTTTTGGGTATTTGCCTAAGTCACCATTAGATTTCATTCTTGAAAAGGATGCTGCCATAGATGGGCATAGTGACATTGACAAAGCTCGCATGTTCATTGAAATAATTCAGCTTATATGTCAGCAAGTTCAAGAACAACTTGAAAAAAGTCAGGGCAAGTACAAGGAGAGACATGATAAACATAGAGTTGATCATAAGCTTCAAGAAGGAGATGAGGTATGGTTGCATATTAGTAAGGAAAGAATGCAAGGACAAGGTAAAAAGCTGAAGCCTATTCGTTATGGTCCATTCAATATCGTTAAGAAAGTTTGAAATAATGTTTTTCAACTAGATTTGCATTCATACATGCAAATGTATTCCATTGTTAATGTGTAAAATTTACGTTTGTATGAACCTCCTTTAATTGTTGATTATGAAAGTGACATTCAGCTGCCATCCATGGAGGATTTCTCACCGGAATTTTTGGATGAGTTGAAAGAGGATACTATCCTTGACAGAAGGACACACGCTTCAAGGAGGGGAAATGTTGATTATGTTCGGGTTGGTCTTAAAGGTAGCAAAATGAGTAAGGAAAAGTGGATGGAGGTGGAAAAGGTGAGGGAGTTGTACCCTCATCTTCTTAACAGGTAATTGAAGGCTTTTGGGGTCCAAAAGCTTCCCAATGGGGAGGTGTGATCAGGTGATCATGTCATAAGTTGTAAAAATGCTCAAAATTTTATTTGCTCAGGCTTGGTTGAAACTAGAATGACAGGAAAGGTCTCGTCAAAATGATCCTGTAGCTGCGAACGACATTGTATGTAGAAGATATTCAAGTTTGAAGTTTCTCAATTTCAGGGAAAAGCCCAAGTTGACTCAGTTTGACTTTGAATAAAAAAATTATTAAAAAAGGAATATTCCATAAAATATTTTGGGAATATTCCACAGAATATTCTGCAAAATATTTTGTGCGGGCCAATCAAAGGGCGCCACGTGGCCTTCTCAGAGGCCGCAATGTGGCCCCAGGACTTCAAACAAATGCGCATTCAATTTTTTTTTGGCATTCACCGGATTCGAACCCCGACCTCTTGGAAAACAACACCCCGACTTACCGTATCACCACACCATTGGTTCTTAATAGGTATGGGGTGGTGGTGTTATTTGAATATTGAAATGTGTTTGGGTGGAGAGTTAAAGGGGGCTAGCCCCCTCACCATACAACCCAGTTCAAGAACCATCGCCCATGTAACAACCCGCAGCGGATTAAACGGTTAACCAACCGTATATGAGGCATTCACATGATTTAAATGCGGAGGTTCGTTAAACATTATTGCTACAGTTCCGAAACCATCGGCCTAACCTCCCCACATGGCCATGTCCACCCCTCACAGTTGATGCTACCCTAACCACTTGGAGATTTTGGCGGAGTCCATCTAGATATAGCACTGATCCCTAAAATGGTGGAGCTATCTGCAGTTCCACCACAATTGGTGGAGGTTTTCTAGCCCTAATTGGGAAAAAGTTTTTTTGCTCATAACTTTGGCTAGGAGTGTCCTTTTGGAGAGATTTTGTTTTTGATTTTGGGTAATTTGAGCATTCCAGAGCCAATGTTGCAGGTTGCAGAGGCAACAGAGATTATCTTCAGGCACGTTTCCAGCAGAGAAGCTTGGGGAGCCATTAGGGCCTAAGGAGTGTTGGAGCTGTATTGGGCTATGGTTAACCTTTGGAGGTGAAACAAAAGCCTATATTTATTGTTTTCAGTGATCTGAACTCATTTCTACATCTAGTTTTTCCTGTTTAGGCTTTCTTCACACTATATAACTAATTTTGAGCATAATAAGAAAAATGACATGCCCATTTGGGGGCCTTGGACCCGGAAGATGTAGCCCAGGAGGGGTGAACTTCCTTATCATATGCTGTGTTATATTATGTGATTTATTTGCTGTGTTTTATCAGAGTTAAAGATGTTAAAAAGTAAAAAGAAATAAGCATCCTACGCACAAAAAGACTCATAAATTCACCAAAAGCATTTTGTTCCAATTGCAAAACCTATTAAATAGTTTGTACACATAATTTTATGGATAATGAATACCTTGCACTAGCAAACAAGTAGTTTTATTTCTAGATCATTAGTGTTTACTTCTATTATTTCTTTAGGCAGAGTTTGTAAAGGGCCAGCGAGCTTTGAGATCTCATCCTTTCTTTAAAGGTGACATATCCTGTAAATGCCCCTACAGTCCATCTCTATATTAGAAATAAGTTCTCACATTTCAGATCAACAAACACCTGATTATTCTGTTGCAATTCCTTGGACAGTGACTGGGAAACACCTATATTTAATTTAAAGAGGCCTGTATATGGAAAGAAAAAGTCAATAACTATTTGCATGCAACAGTAAATAGGTCCCACAGTTGTTGTCATTACCAAGTAATAGAAAACATTGTTATTCCTGCTGAGGGTGGTAGAATTATAGAAATTAAACTTAGGTAGAGAGAGGGCAGAATTCAGACGATGCAAATCCCAGACCCAGAACCCATGAGGACGGGGGTGCGGTCTAGTAGAACAGAGGCTTCTATAACCCACCCAACTAATTCTAAGACCTGAGTCAGAGATGTTGAATATATGGTGAGACCTTAAAATAGAGACATGATCCCACAGACCATGCAAAGAGCCTGTATCTTGACCGAAGAAATTAGGGTGAACGAAACCATAGAAAGAAACACCGTAATGCTATTAATAGAGTGGTCCTGCATGTCCATGCATGCTATCTCATAGGCTTGAGATGTAGAACCTGCATTCCTTCATTACAAACCCCCATTGGGGCATAGTCAAAGTAGAAGCCAGCATGACAGGGAGTTCAAAACCAGGGATTAACAGCAGGGGCTGGGAAGACAAGAATCACTAAAACATAAAACAATTAACTTAAGCAGAGGGATATAAGAACGAAAACCCACAAATACCATTCATTTAGGGCCATGCAAGAAAAGAAACCAGAATATAAACTATAACAATAACTATAATTCAACAAACACCCGCAGTGATGAGCAACATGCAAACCCATTAAGTGACGATATCCTCCATAAAAAAATAAGAGAGTGAACAGGAGCATACAAATTGAGAAACGGATATATGTCAACCCTAAAAATTACTATGTTACCAACCAGACGACTGACCTCTATTTTCATTTTAAGAAGATACATCACGTACTAGGTAACTAGCAGAAGTCGCAAACCTTTAGCCTGCGTCCACTCTGCTCCTCCTTCTTCCGAATTTCACCTCAGAACAATGCTCCCCTTCCGTTCTGTAGCTTGCATTAACCCCTTCTGATGTCAACGCTGTTTCCTAAGCCGCTCTGATAGTGTTAGTTGGCTTCCAGCGATGTCGTCGACAACCATAATGAACCAGTGTGTGAATTTACCGCCTACCCGCCATCTGCCAACCTTAAGCTTAAGTGACCGTGTGGTGCACGTCGTCGTGTGACACCACACGTCTCCCATCAGCCTCTGCGTGGCACCCCGATCAGGGGTCTCAAGAACTCTTCTTATATCTGTCTATGATGATTTGTAGAGGATGTAGCTCATTGTCCCATGCCCTGTTAGATTGATTAATGTCAAGCTCGCGACCCTTGTTGTTACACCCCCAATTAGCTAGGTAGTCTGCTGCCTCATTCCCAGCTCTATGAACATGCGATGAGATGAGGTACCCAATATACTGAATAATTAAAATAATTTCATGGATAAGCCATGCGGTCCTCCAGCTTTGACTTATTTTTTCCTATGGAGTCCCCTATTGCAGCTTCTGCAATATCCCTATTACCATAGCCGAGTCCCCTTCAACAATGATTATGTGGTAGTTTTCCCTGGCTATTATTATAAACCCTTGTTTGACTGCCATTAATTCAACTTCATTATTAGTGGAAAACCCTAATTCCATTGCATAGATTCTACATACTGAGCCTTGGGAGTTTCGGAAAATTCCTCCTACTCCTGCCTGTCCTGGGTTGCCCTTAGAGGCCCCATCATAATTTAGTTTCAAAAACCCAGGTTGAGGCATATGAAACTTGTCCAGAGGGTTTTACCTAGGTGGTTTTCTTTTCCATAAAGTTCGAGCCAACATTTGGGGTTTTAGGTTTAGCATGGCAAGGATGCAAGCTTCGTTTCCATTTGTTGTCCAGTCTTCCTCATTCCGTTTTTCAACTAAGATGGTCTCACAGATATTTTCTAGGGTTACCTTCCAGATTTGGTCTTTCTATGAAGTCTCGTCCCTGAAGATTCTGCAGTTCCTTTCTTTCCAGATGGCCCAAAGAAGAAACCCCATCGATATCCTCCAAGATCTATTGAGGATTGTGTTGGGGTTCCCATGTTTTGGCCAGATTGGAAAGACCAAAAGATGAGACAACATCAGAACCACTTTTGGGCCCTAGGATCTAGCCCTCCTGGACCCGGAGAGGGATCTCTCCAAAAAGAGCAAAGAATGATATGTCTTTGAAGCTCAAATGAGATATTAGGCTAGTTATGAAGCACAAAGGGGGTTTTAAATGGTTTGGTTGGAGGGTTGCTGGGTTGGTTAGGAGATCATGGACTGGGAAAGTAATGGGAGAAAAGGAACAAAGTAGCAGGATGTTTTAGCAGAGATGATAGGCCAAGACAGTGCCATCCATTGGGCTATGGAGTCATGAAAGGAAATTACTTGCATCCACTAGCCAAGGCTTCCAAAGGGAAAGTCATCTAATACTAAAGGATCTTTTAGATTAGATGGTGGGATGGAACATTAAGGACTGAAAGTGAAAGAAGGAAAACAACCAAATTTCTGTCTATAGATCAGGCCAGAGGTCATTTAACTCCAGACCTGCTTGGACATACTCAAAGGTAGCTCTCAAAGAGGGACAAAGGGGCTGCTTATAGATCGGACCAGAGGTCATTTAACTCCAGGTCTGCTTTAGCAACTCCAAGGGGAAAACAGAGTAAGATTAACAAAGGGATCTTAGAAAGGTAAGCTGGTCGTGCAAGGATCCTAGTAGACAGGGCTAGCACTCATCCCCAGTGTTCCCAAACCTTCCAGCTTAAACCCAGCAAAAACATCTAAGAATTGATTCAACCAATTCATACATCAGCCAGCAGGCAATAACATCCACTGCGCTGGTTAAATCAACTGAAACCAACTCTTAGATAGCACATAAAGCAGAAAACATAAAGGTAGGGAGAGCAGATAGCATAGGGCACCTAACAAGGGTGAATCCTATACCATTATTCTGATGCCTACCGGAAGAACATGAAACAACATGTAAATGAAATAAAAAGAGTTAAGAAGAACATCACCAATAGCAATAGACCAGGATCCTGTGAAATGTGCTTTGATTAATTGATGCAAAACCAGTCATGTACAATAAGCTCAATGTCTGTCACAGTCCAGACTTCTCCTCCCAGCCTATTACATACGACTACTCTGCTACTCCCTCCCAAGACTGTTCTAACAGTCGAATGAATCCCTCTAACAGCAATATGCCCAACAACTGAACAACAACCTTTTCAATTCGTTCTCAGGGATTTTATAGGAGAAGGGGAAGAAACAAAAGTAGATGAACAATTTAATGAATCTCATTAAGACAGAATGGTGGATGAAGCCGAGCCCATTCCACTTAATGGCTTTCTGCAGCGCTGAATGTACTCTAAGACTGGTTCGGAGATCTCTGTCAGGTCGAAATCGACCCCTGATATTTATTTGGAGTCCTTATGGTGCTTGGAGCTCTATGCTGCCACTCTGAAATAAATGAACTGGGTGAAAGATCTACATGGCTTCTCCATCCCTCCATTATTGCGGCTCAGACAGGGCAATTAATCTTTTCAGGGCTCGAGGAGGCACGGAGAACGCTGTGGGAAGGTGTACATCTGGAGAGAATTTACTCTGCCAATATTAAACACAGATAAGACTTTGACAATGTGCTTGAATCTTCAAACTGTGCTTGAATCCTTTGAATGCAGGATTAGACGTTAATTATATCAATAATGTGCGTTAATCCCTTTTGAATCTCTTCTGCCGACTAGCTGGCGGATGCCGAACAGTCCTCTCTGCGTTATCTGCATAATACAATAGGTCTGTTACAAACCCAGGCAGTGGTGGTGGAGGAAATGCTGTGAAGGCGGAGGAATGGTGGCGGAAAAATGAAAGGACAGTGGAAAGGATGCAAAGCGGCGGAGAAATGATTAACAATAATAAAACCCAACAATTAACTTTGGGCGGATAACAAAAGGAAACACACAAAAACAGTGAAGCGAAGCTATGGATGTGGGACCCAGCGGAGGCGGAGGGCGATTAAACGTGAGCCATCAGATCTGGGAGGAGACAGATGGCGGAGATGAAATCGCAATAATCGCAATTGGAGGTCGGAGCGGGGAGCAATCGCAATGCACAACACAAATGTTCCGATTGCGATTGGGGAGATGCTGCGATTAAACACCAACCGTCGGATCTGGGATCAGATCGACGGTCCACATCTAATCGGAGGGAGATGGAGAGAGGCGGTGGAGCAGCGATGCGATCAGCGCTGAGCCGTTGGATCGGCTGGAGAATGGACGGCTGCGATTAAATCGGGAGACGGAGGAAAGGACTTGTGATTGACGATCGGGAAGGGGTCTGCGATTAAGTGCTGGCCGTTAGATCGGCGGGACAGATCAACGGTCAGGATTGAATCGGGAGGGAGACGGAAGGACTTGCGATCAATCGGAGGTCGGAGCGCAAGGTTTGCGATTGCGATTGAGCGGGGCCTGCGATTAGCGCTCCGCCGTCGGATCTCCGCGGAAGATCAACGGTGCGGAACACATCACGGGACTTTGATGTTATAAACAAATCGCGTCGGGTTTTTCACTTTTACAAAGGATTTTCGCACCCGCCCGGCTTCTGATTGCGATTAGCGCTTGGGACTTAAGCACTTGGTCCCAGCGCCAGGGCATGTGGGGAAGTGGTTTGAAAGGGGCTGGCGGAAAGGGGCTATGCCTTATAATAAGGTCGAAAAGGGGTTTTTTGCCCATTTCAATGGATTTGAGGGTTGGGGAAGGGGAACGATAGAGGGAGAAAGGGGAGAAAAGGAAAAAAAAAGGGCAGGGGAAGAAATTAGAGGGGATTTTGGGGGGATTTGAGGGGTAAATGGGGAAATAGAAGGGGAGAAAAGGGGGAATAAGAAGAGGTTAAATGAGGGGAAAATAAAGGGGAAAGGAGGCCTTTGGGCATTTCTTCACATAATCGAGAGGCTTTAAAAGGGGAACCAGCAGAGGGGATTTGATCAAAGGATAAAAGACACAAAGAGCCTTCAAGGAGACTGTGTTTTCGGAGGAAATGCATTCCTTGAAGGCTCAAAAAAAATTTAGCCCCCCATTTGCTTGTCAAAAATTTATAGGGGGGCTAACAGACTGCACAGGTATATCCTCCTTTTCTCCAATTTACAATGGTCTAGGTGATGCGGGTATTGTCCCTGTCAGTTTGTTGGAAGACCACAACGATGTTATGCCAAAGTGTTTTAGCCAGATCACATGTATTTTACATATGCTCAATACTTTCATCATGCCTATTACAGATTATGAATAGCGAAGGTCCCTGCATCCCTCTTTTCTGCAGTTGATCCTAGGTAAGTATTTTACGATGACTTACTAGCCAGAGGAAATGTTCAATTTTTGGCCAGCGTTTAGCTACACATATTTTTTTCCAAAGCGAGGCTGTGATACTGTGTAGATTGTTCGATTTAATGTAATACCCTTATTGTATGGTAAACATTCCTTTATTATGGTATCCCCACCTCAGGATATATTCTCCATTTGCTGAAACCAGTTTCTTGGTTTTCATTTTTTTTTCATAATGGTTCCATTGAAGTGTTTTAGGGGCATTCGACCAATGTTCTTTTCCTTCCCATTTTCACCATTGCTCCTCATTCTCCCCATTTCAGTAGTTAGCTACCGATCTTCTATTTGGCAGATTGGTGAAAAGAAAGATCTCTCCTAAGTCTAAACGACTGAATAATTTTTCCCTTTACTGCCAAGAATCTTCCCAAAATAGAGCTGTGCTACCCCCTCAAATTTCCCAAAAGCTATGCTATCGAATAAGGTCTCTATTAATGGCTGCCAGATTCCAGATGTTAGATCCTTTTGGGGTCACATCGAATTTCAATTTTCTAGCAGTGTTTCGTGGAATTTGATGTTTCCTCTCCAAAATAATTTTCCATAGGTCTCTACCCCCTTGGAGCCATCTCCACCAAAGTTTACCTCCCATCACCTGGTTTAGCATGTAAGGGTCTCGTAATCCCAATCCGCCAGATTTTTTGAGTTTAGTGAGCTATCCTGGGAGAGAAGAGCCCATTCCCATGTTTGTTGAGTGCCCTGCCACAATTGTTTTTTGAATATCTTGACCATATTATTGCATATGGTTTTGGGGGCAGCTCGCCTTGATAACTGGTAAATTGGGATGGATTGGAGAACAGAGTGCAATAAGACCACTCGGCTAGGGGAATTGAGAACACGGAGTTCCCAATTTTGTAGGTGACTCTATATACAGTTAAGGAGATCTGTCCATCCCGAAAACCTAAGGGAATTAAGGTTGAGGGGAGTACCTAAATACTTCATGGGAAAATAACCTATATTAAAACCCAGAGTACGGGCTAGGAACCTCTGAGAAACATCATTAGTATTAAAAAAGTAGACATTAGATTTGTCATTGTTTATGACAGTCCCAGATGCAACCATGAAGTCTTTAAGAATAGATAAAATGGCCTTAGCTTCTCTTAAGGTAGCTTGACAGAAGAGCATGATTTCATCTACAAATTCTTGGTGAGAGAGGGTTAAATCCGGTCCCCAAAGGTTCAGCCCCTTCAATTCCCCCCCCCCCCACACTTCCTGAAGCTTAGATTTAGTGAGACGACCAAGACCCTCTACTGCTACGATGAAAATAAAATGGGATAGGGGGTATCCTTGTTGAATTCCCCTAGAAACATTAAAGGGGTTGGAAGGAATACCATTAAGCAGGATTGAAAAGTTGGGGGAAGAAATGAATGACATTAACCAAAGAATCCATCTTTTATAAAAGCCGAAGGCTTCAAGTACTTCTTTCAGATAAGACTAACTTAGACGATCATAAGCTTTGGAAAGATTGAGTTTGATTAACATACCTTTCGCTTTAAGAGTACGAAGAGAGTGAATAGCTTTTTGCGTCATTACTATACCATCCAAGATTTGTATGCCTTTCACAAAACCTGTTTTTTCTAGATAGATAAGACTCCAGAGAATAGGTTTTAATATGTTGACCATGATTGTTGATATAATCCTATAAATGACATTACATAAGGCAATAGGATAGAATCCCACTGGGACATTTGTATTTTCCTTCTTGGGGATTAAAGATATGAAGGTGGAGTTCAGGGCTGGATATACCTGTCATGAACGCCAAGATTCTTCTACCAATTCCCAAATCTCATTTCCCATAAATGCCCAAGTAGCTTTGTAGAATTACATTGTAAATCCATCAGGTCCTGGGGCTTTATTTTTAGGTATATTTCTAACTACCTCTTCAACCTCTTCAAAAGTGATTTCCCTAAGTAGGGCCAAGTTATGGTCCCTGCTAACAATTGTACGGATGCTTCTAGTGATTTGCTCAATGATTGCTATTCTATTTTGATCTGGTTCTGTGCAGATGTCACTAAAATGAGTTACTAACATGGTTTCCATCTCATTATGCTGAAGAACTCGATTTCCATTGGGATCTTTTAGAGAAAAGATTCGGTTATGTTGTCTTCTCTGGATCATTGCCTTATGAAAGAAGTTTGTATTCCCCCCCTTCTTTTAGCCACTTAACCCGATATTTTTGTTTCCATACTATTTCTTCTTGCTTCCTTCGTTCTTCCAGTTGGCTTATGAGGTTTCCTTCTTCCAGGGAAAGGGCCTCCATCCTTTCTTTTGTAATCATTTTTTGTTGTACTCGCTTCATTTCTCCTTGCAATCTTTCATTATCCTGCTGAATGTTACCAAAATCAGTTTTATTCCATTTTTTGATTTCCTGCTTTATATTTTTCAACCGGAGTTGAAAGGAGTGCATTCTGTTCCGACCCTGAATATGGATTTCTTCCCACCATCCTTTGACTTTTCCAAAAAAGTTAGGATCTCGCAACCAAAAGGTTTCAAATCTAAATGGACTGTTCTTCCGGCTTTCTTTCATGTCAATTTCCATTCTGATCGGCTAGTGATCTGACCCCAAAGTAGGGAGGATAGCTACTTCATAAAACACATCCATACTGACTAAAGCTTCTGAGGCAATGAACCTATCTAGTATGGATGCCACTTGATGAGCTTCACCCGTCTGTTATTCCAAGTAAATTTTCCATTCGCAGTAGGTATATCCACCATCTTTAGGTTCGTGATTAAATCCCAAAATAGTTCCATTTCTGGCTCCTCTCTCCTTGTTCCACCTTTATTTTCAGTTAGATTCATAATCATATTTAAATCGCCACCAAGCAACCAATATTTCTTTGTGTGCATATTACTAAGAGTCCTTATACTATTCAAAAACACCTCTCTTTCCCCTGGAATATGAGGCCCGTAGATAGAGGAGATAAGTAACTTTTCCTTCGTTCCAATTTGTCTAAAGAGGGTAGTGAGAATGCGAGGCAAGCCAATCCAGCCATCTACCGCTACCTCTGCAGGATTTCAAAGGATGGATATTCTCCCAGCACTATCGTGTGAGTCTATCACCATTACTTCATAATGAGGTTTATAAGACTTAAGGATGTCTTCTAATTTTTGGCTAGAGACTTTTGTTTCCTGTATCAACATTACTTGAGGCTTCTCTGATCTTAACCTATCTTTTAGATATCATTGTTTACCATTACTATTTAGGCCTCTAATATTCAAGGAGATCACTTTCATTGATTAACTGTGTGGAGTTTTTGGAATACCGTTGTTAACAGCATTATCTTTCCTGAGTTAACTAACATTTCACCTACTAGTTGGATAAAATCATGTTGGTTCTTCCTCCCTTTCTTTTTTCCTCCTTTTGGTTAGGAGCTTAGTTCTTTGGAAGATGTGTTTTCGGGGATACTTGCTTTTGAGATTGGGATGTCGAGTATTGTTCAAAGGTTTCTTTATACATCTTCTTCTGATCATCCAGAATGAAGCGATCATCTAGGTTCCTCCATTCGTGCAAAAGTCATTTTAAAACCACTTCCTCTGCGCTTAAGTCCTCTCTATTATGTTCTATATCCATTGGCGATTGTTCCACTAGGCTATAATCTTCTGTTTCATTGGATTCTTGCAGTGCCTTTATTTTTTCCTTCTGATTTTTCTGTGGTGCCATTCCTTGCCCTTCTACAGGAATTTTGTCCCCTTCCTTCGAATTTTCCCTTGTTCTTGCAATATTTCATATCGATTCTGAGTATTCTTCTGTTTTGGAGTATTGTTTTGGCTTGCATGCTACTTATTATTCTTCTTTTTATTAGTAGTTGTTATGAATCCGTCATCTTTTTCATGTGACTCTTCAGCTTCGTCTGGTGATTTTCCTTGCATATGATCAAGATTATTCAATGGGCACATTTTGTAAAGGTGACCATACTCATGGCATATGCAACACCGGAATGGAATATGTTTTCAATCTAGAAGTTGATGTCAACATTTTCCTTCATATTCAAGTTCAATGCATTATGGAAGTGGTTCTAAAATATTCATATACACACATATACGGGAAAAAGAAGTGTACCAGCCTCGACGCGTTGTTTCTGCAATTTTCAAAAAAGCTTCCAAAGGAGTTTCCAATTCCTTCTAAAATTTTAGGATCCCAGAAATCCATCAGGAGTGCAAAGAGTCGAACCCAAATCAGTGCAATGAATAAGTGTTCCTGATCTGGGTTATATCATTCCTCCCATTGCCGTAAAAATAGACTAGCATTGTAATAAATGTAAGGACCTTCCTCAAAGATCCTTTCTTTATCTAGAAGATTGGTGAATATGACTGTAAAGAACCTTATGGGGCCAAATTTGAAATCTATGTGACCCTTGGGTTTCCATTTTGATTGTATCCATTTCAATACATATTTTTCTATTGGCTAGATGCCTATGAATTTACAGATTAATGCATGGTCCTTCATATAACTCTTGTACTCATCTAGTTTATTTGTAGGAATGATGAATATTCATTTTTTCAGTGTCCGTGGCAGACATTGTCCTCATATATTGGCTTGCTATTCAACTCCTAGTACTGGGTCTGCATTTTGGGTGGAACCCCCTTGGGGCCCTACTTGCTTGCTACTCTGTTCTCCTGCTGTAACATTTCTGTAGGAGGGGATCGAGCCCCCCTGAAGCCGCAAACATAATGTCCACTAGCTACTGCACATATTTGATGCCCCTTCCTCGAGGCTTCCTGACAGGTTTCAGGCTTGTCTAAACCCTAACATTCCTGTTCTCCCATTCTTGGTTCTTCTATTCTCTAGTTCTCCTGGTTTTGAAAAATAACCCTAAAACCGTTAGAGTTATTAAATCCCAAACATGACAAAAAACACCTCATAACTCAAAAGGGCCATGAACAAGTATGTCAATTACTGCCTTCCCAAAAAATAGTTTCAGAAATGATTCAGAACCAAAATTGATGATTCCAACAACAGACGATGTATTTCTACTTGAAATGTAAACAAAAATGACCTTAGATATCCTCCACCATACTATAACTAAATTAAGATGAAATTGAATGAAATGTTTTATGCAAGCTCCCCAATGTAAGGAGAAAATTTAGGAAGTAATTGAAGAAGCAAAATGAAACTAAATGCACAAAAAGTCAAAGTCTAGCATGCGTTGAATAGGAAATTTCTTGTAATTGTAAAATAATGCTTAAGTTGAGCGAGAGAAAAGTTGCCCTTTCGCCATCTTTTTCAAGGGAAGTATTGACAGTTACTCTGCACGCAATTTGCATTTGTTAATACCTTGGTATCAATAATGATAAGCTTTTACAATCACCGAGATCCATGCCTTAATTTTTGGCCTGGTTGAAAGTCCAAGACAGATCATGACTCTTGTGCAACTCTATTGTGACTCACAAGTCTAGTTGCTGAATATTGTTATTTTGCTTATAGGTGCATTTAAAACCGATAGGAACATATTTCTTGATCCATCCACTCAAAATTACCTAGTGCTTCAAAGTCCAGCATGACATAGATGCCTTTCTCTGGTGCTCTTGGAGTCATCCACACTCTATCAGTATAGCTTCCACCTTTCACTTCAAAAAAGACACTCGGAAGTGATTTAAAAAATAAGATTTTCCACTGCTTTATTTTCCCATGGATGATATCACCATAATTTCTCCTTCCCAGTTTCTAAGAACTGTAACATAAATTCAAAGCGTAATAAAAGTTGCCAGAGATAAGTTTTCTTTATAACTTAGTTCCGTTGGTATCTGAAGCCCGTCCTGGAGAACAAGTAGTCCATTGTTTCCTGCTCGAGCTATTTGGATAGGAACAAGGCAAGAAAGGGTGCAAATCCATGTTCCCATAGCCTTAGTTGTCAATCTCGTAAGATCAACCGAGTCCCCAGATATCCATGGTTCAAATATTTATACATCCATTTGAATCTCTATGTTTGCACGCTCATTACATTCAGATATCTCAAAACATTCTAAAATGCACGCTCATTACCGTTTTGATCATTGCCTTTGGTGGTTAATAGTACATTGAAAATAACATCCCTCTCATCTCCACTAAGCAGAGCAGGACTGGTTCCAAAATTTTCAAAAATTATATACTCCAATGGTGGACACAATACACAATTGTTTCTTTCTTTAAGCACTTAGAGCTATTTCATTTTTTGTACTTTGTATTCCTTGCAATTGGACAACATCCTTTACTGATTTTTTTTTCAATATGTAGGAGTAAATGTTACAAAGAGTTGACGCACTGAAGAAGGCAAGATGACTCTGTGTTCCAAAATTCACACTCTTCACTTTAAGCTCTCTTAATTCTTGGAAAGATTCATAAAACTTGTGTACTGCAACCTTAGATGTTATCTTATCATATCAGGCTACAAATCGTGTACCTTCGTCAACAAACAATAAATCATAGCCCCTTCTGAATCTTCGTTTAGGTCTTGAACCATATAGGTTTAAACCCATGCCCGAGAAACTATAAACATACATGCCGAGATCATCAAAATTTTGAATGAACACCAACAACTGACCATATTTGAGGGCCATCACATTTAGTATTCGTTCTATGTCAGGGTCAAAGGACACCTAATAAAATTGATCAGTGCAGGTTGGAGTGGTTTGACACCAAATCCTCCAAATCATTTTTCCTTGGCATCAACTCAGAAATCCTTTGTGCAACGCAAGGCTTCTCAAGTATTTCAGTGGAAACCTTTATATTTAGTTGCTCAGACATGAAAGGAATATGAAAACCCTGCAAGTAAGAAAACTAAGAACTACAGACTTCAAAATCCTCCATGAACCTGCATACTGGTTTTCCTGTCCAAAAAACACTTCAAATAACAATGAAAACAATGAAAAAATTGCTTCTTTGAATAGTGAAGAGTAGTGGCCCAACTTTCAAGCCACATCATCACATAAACCAACAACCTAGGATAAAATGACGTATGTAGTGACAAATTTAAAGCCACATCATCACATAAACGATATAATATAATCAAATCATGCAATAGATGTAGATAATTAAATCATGTAACATATGTCAAATCTTGGCAAAAAAATATAGACAAAAATGTGAAATGCACAGATTAAAAAAACGCTTTTGAGATAATTATTTACTAGCATTTGCATCAAGAGGTGCAAAGTAGCCTTTGGAGTGGGGAATGTGGAAAATAATAATTAAGTAAAATATATGGAAATTTTAGTTTCCATATATATTTTAAAGAATGTAAAATATATTATGACTTGTGATCGGATTTCTAGGGAACCAAGAAAAATCATATTCCTAGGGAACCAAGGGAAATTAATCCTAGCCCTTGACCTCAAAATAAATATATGATTTTTATAAGAATACAAAATACTGTAGAAAAAAAAGAAGGCATAAATGATGGCCTTTCATTCCAATTATCAATATAATATCCCAACTATCCGCACACCGCTTTATTCTGTTGAAAATCCATACCCCCTGGGTCACATCACCATATAGATATGTTTGTATATGGTCACACACAGTCTCGTGATTTCTCTGAAGTATAAAATCCATCGTCCTTTTGGGTTTGCTGGAGAGCACTTGAGTGATGGAGGAAATTAGTGATTTATGATATTATGTAATTATTTTCATGACATTATAGTTGATTTTAAAGGTCATTAATTTGTCAAGAAAGGGCATAAGCAAGCTGCCTACAGGGTCTCCTAGATGACCCATTGTTGGGAATCTCCTCCAGCTTGGGGGAAGCCCAACGAGTCTATGTTCCGCCTTGTTGCAAAATACGGTCCTCTAATGACCCTTCATCTTGGAATGAGAACCATAGTTTTGGTTTCATCTCCTACCATGGCCAAGCAAGTCTTGAAAAGTCATGACCAAGTCTTTTCTGAATGCACCATCATAGAAGCCGCCTAGTGTCTCTCCTACAATGAATTTTGATTGGCATGGAGCAACACTTGCGGGCCTTATTGGCCTATGTTTCGGAGATTCTGCAACACCAAGCTATTTAGTTTCAAAATACTGGAGGCCTTGCAGCATCTCAAGGGTCCGATGGTGGTTCCGAAGTCCAAGAACTGCGACCGAGTTTCCATGTGGAATGCTTAAGAAAATATATGCATGGAGGGGTCAGCCATGTACCGAGTCAAGTCGATGATATAACAGCTCGAAGGTTCAAGGATTTGCACAATAATACCAAAAACACTCTAGAGATTGTGGACCTTCCCATACATCTACCCAAACTCCGTGTGAGAACCCTCGAGATTTTGTTACCCATTGAGAGTGAGGAATCTGAGGTGTGCCTAGTATTCACACCTGCATCACAATCAACAATGAGACAATGTTAACCCAAGCGATCGTCGTTGAATCATCATAATTTAATAGAATGGAGGACAAAATTGAAGCTCACTACAGTGAATATTTTTTGCACACCAAAAACCATAGAGAGAATGCCTTGGCATAAATATTATAAAAAATTAAAATAATCTTTTATATAGAAAAAAAATAAAATATTAATATAATTTTTTTGTTTTTTGTTTTACTTATAAAAAGGTATGTAGAAATCTTGATAATTTTTTTTTTTTTTTATTTTTTTTATTTTTTTTTTTTTTTTTTAATTTGGATCATAAACTCATCCAAAATAAATATGTATCTCCTCTAACTGAAAATTTACATTTTTAAGAAACACCATGTAAACTAAGAGATATATCGTGGAAATTTATGTATTTTATATACTTTGTAACATGGTTTTAGTGTATCCGTAGATAAATCAATGATGACTTTTCTCATTTAGTGGAACACTAAATTATAATAAATTTTATCACATGAAGATTAGTTTAGTTCAGTTGAACATTCAATATTTGATGAAAGGGGTGGGAGTTTGCACCAAGATCTCTTCTTGAATTTAAAATCAACATTGTTCCTAGCTTGGTATGTGGATACATGCCATCCCCGAGTGTCTATAAATCTGGTCACTAACATATATTATGTGAATATATGTTGGATAACAACATGTATAGTCAACTTGAAAAGATTACATTCCAGATTTATCTTAGTTTATGCTTGTGGTAGGTGGCCCTGATTCTGTATAATGTGGGGAACCACAGCAAAGAAAAATATCAAGAATAAGCCCCCAAAATCTAAGGAATATAAAGAATCTCATTCAAACAAATGCATCTAGAAATAATGTAGATCTCAAAGAAAAATAAGGGGATCTCAAAGTGAACTAACTGAACAAGATATTCATAGAGCTGAACTCGTATTTTGTACAACAATAAAATTAAATGTGTGATAAAAATCACTCTGAAATCTGGACTTCCATTCATATGTCATATGTTTCTCCTAAAATAACATGGTGACTATAATACATACTGATTCCTCAATATAGGATGTATATGGGAATGGGAATCTACAAAGTTTACTATCATTATAAAAACATTAATGGTCGATGATATAATAACATTCATGGTAGATCCATGTAACAAAAATTTCCAAACACAAATTAGTCCCAAATTTTGAACTATGGAAATTGGAATCTACAAAGTTTACTATCGTTATAACAAAATTCATGGTAGATGCATGTAACAGAAATTTCCAAACACAAATTAGTCCCAAATTTTGAACTAAAACTATGCAATCTAAGGGTGAATAATCTGCAGCAGTGAATAATAATAAGGTCATCAATATCATGTTGATATATAAGATAAGATAATTATATTAATGTCCTACAAATGACCACAAAATAAATAAATAAATAAATAAATAGGATTGAATGATTGCACCAACATATGAAGCAGCTAAAGATAGGTCAATAAAATATTTCTAAATAGTAAAAAAAGAATGCCAAGTTCGTTTACAAGTTGAATAAGAAATAGTAGAAACTGGAAGCAAGGAGATCAAACAATGAGTACAACAATAAAGCCCTGCCTTGGATGCCCTAAGAAACCGATTGAAACTATCAAAAGACATTTTTCACAGATTCATACGTGAGTAACATTATTTTTCTGAAGGCGAAGAAGCAATGCATAACCAACTTTCACATCTAAATATTAGCTTGCCAACCATCAAAATATGGAAGGCATTATGGTGTTTTCAATCCATGCAAGAAGCAAACACACGAGGTGTAACCTAAAGATTTTTGTACTAGGAATGGCAAAGTTTAAGAAATGAAGATGCCTATATCTACTCTCAAACTATTAATTTAGTGGATGACACATATAAGGATCTAGAGAGAATATCCTCATCCAAAGCAAGCAACAATGACGAGACATAATAGTGTGAAATGATTTTTGTCACCAACATAGTTTATCATACTCTATAAACTCTTTAGAAAGGCCATAGCTAAATGATTGAAAGACCATATTTAAGTTCATAATGATATTACTGGGTAATTAACTGGTGCTTCCGAAACAAAACAATGTCCATAAAATATGGAAACAATGTTTTATAAAGGATAGCAACAACCCACTCTATTTTTAACTCACCTTTGGCATTCTTGAGAAATTACAGACCACATAACATTAGTCATGAATTTATTGTAATACACAACAAACAAAATCAATTCCCTTCATTATCATAGTTGCAACATTGACTAGAGAAATAAGTATGCTTGAAAAACTAGTGTAAGCAGTTCACAGTTCAATTGATAGGAATATAAGGATTGGAATATGCAATTTTGAACAGAAAAGCGAAGGGATAGCCTTATAAATAAATATTCCAATGAAACAAAAATGAAGCTCTAATGTGCATGAGAAAACTCACTCCTTACACCCTGTTGAAGCCTAGAAAATCTCTGCTTCAAACATTGGGGAAAACCACCCGGTCGGGACCTTAGGACAGCTCCTTTTCCGTTTGGTATGGTGGCTCCGACTGGATTTAAAGGGACCGCCTTATAACTAAATGGATTGGTTTGGATGGGTGGAAATGGGACTAAATTAACTGAAATAAAACTATCTAATTTAAACTAAATACTGGTAAAGAAATTCTAACACTAACCCCGGTAATTATATGTGAATACAACTTAAGATTGTTCCAATTTAACAATAACCATGAAAATGTATTATTATTTAAATTGAAATGTGCAGAAACAAATAAAGATAACTTTGTTTAAGAAATTAAACAGATTTGTATTAGCACATTGCATTCATCATTGTATACCATCTATATATACTTATGAAAGATAACGTTTCAATTATAATCAGAAATGATATATAAAAGAAACGCTAGAAAAAAAAAAAAAAAAAAAAAATCAACATATATAAATGATAGCAAATTTTAAAGAGAATATCATAAGACAAAAGAAATCAATAGTGAACAGATAAAAATACCTTATCCATCTTGAAAGCTTTCAAATGAAATCTGATACTCTAATCCAGTAATTCTGATGCAAAATCAAATCCAAAGGTACATAAATGAAATACTTCAAAAGATAATTTCAGCACAAAATCACCAGATGTGATCCTTTATAAAATATAAGAGGCAATGGAGTACATAAATGTAATCTCCAAGTCCCAAAAATATTACAACTCCGGATCCCTTCTCTAAATGCATGAGAGGGATTTAAATAAGAAATTACATAAAAACAGAATCCTACTACTACTGCTACAATCTATCAAATTAAAAACAGAAATACTATCTTAAAATGAAACTGATTCATTGCTTTTCTTTCTCGCTTGATGTAGCCAAGTTGCAAATTTTCAGCATATCTTGGAGCCTCGGTGGATGACTCATCTCGGAATGTAACTGTCCAGCGTATGTGGCATCAGAAAATTCGGGAATTAAACAATTAGCAGCATTTGAAAGGAATTTAATATCCATTTTTTGATTGTATGGCTTAATTAAATAAGTCCACATATTGTCCCAAGATATTTCTTGAATTTTGTTGATCTGTTGACTTTTATTCATCATTTCTTCTTTCCATCTGCAATCATTTTCTTTGACCTTAGGCAAACTACCTGGAACACAATCTGAAATGAGATTAATTGAATACAAGCTGTCGTTGATAAAGTGCGTCATATTACTCATCATGCTTCTAGCTCTTGATATTGCTCTCTCGGCTTTCATTAACTAATGTTCCCATTCTATAAACAAGATTTCTTTATGTCTTTCTTCTATCCTAGGAAGATTAGCTTCTCTTTTTTTTTCTGTATCTTGCCAAGTAAGAAATTCAGAAATATTTTCATCAGCATCATCAATTTCTTGCCTGAGAGTAATAATGTTCTGGATCAAGGATGATGTGATATCACAAAATGGTTCTGCTTGTGATAATTTTGCACAAAATTCATTCAATTGCTGGTACAACAGTTTATTAACTTCAAGAGCTTCCGATTTGAATTCACTTAATTTAGGGAAATCTTTGAACCTATCTAAAGCTGCTTGAAATTCTTTTTCCTATACGATCTTTGCATTCTTCTCATTTTTCAACAAATCTTGTAACTTGGAAATTTCTTGATTCAATTGTTGTTGTTTGCCTAAGACCTGCTCATCAAATTTCTTCTTTTCATTGGCAAGTTGTTCTTCTAACTCTTTAGACCTAAGCTATTGATCTTGTAATTGTTGTTCCAATTGAGCAATCTTTTGTTGATTTTCATTAGCTTGTTCTTCAAGTAAAGCTATATGGAGATCTTTTTGAGTCATTAACTGAGAAACTTATGAAGCTTTATCTATTGTTGCAGCACTATATGCTCCTGCATATTAGGACAACTTAGTGAGATCCTCAGATGGATTCACTTCAGTATTCTTGTAAACAATATTCATGAACTCCTCCTGTGGAGTGAAAAACATGTCCTGATCCATCTTCCTTCTTTTTCTCTATTTTCTAACAACAGCCTTATGTTTAGGGCTGTAGAATACATCCAAAGGAGGGATTTCCTCAATCTTCAATATAATCTTCCCTGTAGGATGTTCAGGAATGATTTCAACGTCCTGATCTTCTTGCTCTTTATCTTTATCCTGCAGTCCTAATTGCTGAGCGAATTGATCATATTGTTTCAACAATTGAGAGGAAACATTAAGATCAACTGAGTCTATAATTTTCTTAGTATTTTCTTTTCCTTCCAATTGTGTATCTGTTTTCTTTGTATTTATTCCCTACTCAATGGTTTTGCTATCTGATCCTCCTTTTTGATTATGCACATTAGTATCAGTACTTGTGCAATTTTCGTTTGTTTGAGCTGTGGACTGCTGATCAGTATTTACATCGGATTTTCCATCAGTATTCCCTTTCTGAACATCAGGTTTTCCATCAGTGCTCACCTTTTCAGTATGTACAGTGGGTTGGTTAATAGCCAATTGTGTAGTGACTTTACCGGCAGATGTTTCTCCTGGTGTTTTGCCAGATGTACCCTCTGTTTCTGACCCTTGTATAGGAATTCTCAATTGGTCTGGAGGAACTTTCAACAATCTTTGACTTCTAAATAACAAAAATTTATTCATTTCTTCCTTCTGGAATTTAGATTTTGCCAAATCATAAACTTGAGGAAAATCATTCAACGAAACAAAAAAATCATCAAACTCATCTAGTTCATGCTCAAATCGAGCAATCGAAACTGAAGTGGTAACATTAAAAGCTATCTGTCGTGGATCATACTGTCTCCCGGGAATGGTCGCAAATTTGAAACCCTTTATTTTGGTGACTTCCTTTTCTGCATGTTTGAAGTCATTCAAAGTAAAATGACCACAATTGAACGGGAATGGAGGCCACATTCTTTTCTTACTATTGCTTATAGCTCTGGATATTCCTTCAACTGTTAATTGATAGGGGATTTCCTGGGCTAGAAGTTTGTCTGGAACAAAAAGAGGGAGAACATGGGGTTCTACAATACTCCCAAAAATCCTGATGTATGTGAACTTTTCTTCTCCAAACCAATCTCCTATTGAGGATAAGTCAGCTTTAGCTTTGTCGGAGAATCTAGGAGGGAAGCGATTAAAAATGGTTTGAAAGACAGGGATAAGGAAACCATGACATATTCTATACACATGATCTTCGAAGTGAACTTTCCAAAGAAGTTTATGATATATATGAATCGGGGTGGGATCTTTGGGATTCCATTTCCATCCTAACAAGGGAAACTCGGAATTAAAACAAAGAGCGTCTAGAATATAAGAACAAAAGAAAAAAGGAGTGGAATTTCTAGCGGTTTTATCTTGTCTGTACTCGAGTATTCTATTAGCCATTCTATCAGAGAGAATAACAGCCCAGTCCATAATGTCAGAATTGACAGCAGCTAAGATTAATGGGACCATTTGTATAGAAAACCTAGCAGAATTGTCATTACCAAATAATCTACACATCATGGCAGCGGCATAGCAATACGGGGGTAAGAGGGAATCTACTGAATACATACCGGATGATTCATTTCTGTGCTTCTTAGGATTTTTCCTCCAATATTTGATAGGATCAGATTGAACCTTATTATTATCAGCAAAATCTTTGATAAATTCTTTGTTATAAACCTTCTGCGGATCAGGAAGATGATACATTGCCTTAATGTCTTCTGCTTTAAACGACCCAAAAGACACTCCAAAAGCTGAAACAAATGTTCTGTCCTTTATTTTCACACTATCGATGACCCATCGAATCACATCATAATAAGGCATGATGCTTGCTCTGGCTGCAATTCGATGTAGAAATGAATTTGCAAGTGATTTTTCAGTAATCTCAGAGTCGGAATCTGAGCTATCTTCATCTGGAACTGATGCCTTTTCTACTGTGACTTCGGGGTTTTCTTTCTCCAATAGATTATAAACTCCTTCCCACGTCATTCTTCCGAGCCCTTGGCATGATGTATCTGTAACTAATCTCAGTTTAGTCGGCTTTTCTTTTGAGACTGTGGGAGTCTCAACAAACTTAACGGGAACAACAGTCTTGGTTCTCCTTGCTCTCTTCGACATTTCTGTGTTTGATACTATTTCCCTTTGTCTGTGAACGAAAGGGTTCAGTGTTCCTTGATTCTACAAGACAATAAACTTTCAGTCGTGACAAACAAGCAACTTGAAAGGAACGATTATGAACTCATGATTCATTATTTATTGGTCTCGTATAACACGTAAATGTTATTTTTGGGTCACACTCATGTATTTAAAACCGAATCATCAACCAATATTCATTTGATTTGCTATTGAATACCAACGTACAATTGGAGATTTGACGCTTGTGAAATATTATAATATTTACCTATCTTGAATTCTTCGAATGTAATAAATGTCATGTATAAATCGCATCGAAAGTTTTCAAATGGTACATAAATATCATAATACAGATTTCTCGATTTGCCGATTGCGATTGCAAACTTTTCCGATTTCCGATTCGATGGTTATAGATCGCAATCGGGGAGTTTCAATCGAAAAGAATTGTTAATGGCTTTCTCCGATTTCCGATGGTGGGGTCTACCATATAAAGGTTTTTCTCATTTAAACGAATGAATGTTTGTTTTCCTTTTGGAAAGTGTTTTTTATAATAATGCGCGTCGCATCGGAGAATTTGAAATTGACCGCAAAGAATTTATTAAAAAGTGTTCCGATCATGCGATTGCGATTGGTCCCATCACATCGGAGATATGTAAATGAATAATTTAAACCTTTTGCTATTGAATTTTTGCGATTGAACTAATCGCATCGGAGAATTTGAGCTTTTATGTTAAATTTTCCTCTAAGGATTTCTCCGATCTCCGATTGCGATTATTATTCATGAGACTTTTTAGACTTGACTTGTTTTTATATGATAAGGTCTTTTATATTTGATTGGGTCGAAAGTTTTGAATGTTGTATTTTGTTTGTAAACAAACAAAGATGAGCTTTTTCAAAACAATGAATCTTTATTTCTAATTCTTTTATTTCTATAAAAAGAAAAAGGGACCCTATTTCTTAATGAATTTTATTCTAAAATTAAGAAAAAGGGAGGGTTGTTGTATAAAAAAAGATGAGCTTTTTCAAAACAATGAATCTTTATTTCTAATTCTTTTATTTCTATAAAAAGAAAAAGGGACCCTATTTCTAAATGAATTTTATTCTAAAATTTAAGAAAAAGGGAGGGTTGTTGTATAGTACAACAATTGGCGATTCACTGAATGAACCAGTTATCTCTGAAAAAATAAAATGAATACTATATTTTTAGTAAGTAAAGATTTTTAAAGATAATGAAAACTATCTTAGGATAATCAAAAATAAAATCTAACTTATGAAAAAGAATAAAAATTATTTACAATTTCTTTCTAGTTTCTTGAGAATAAAAACATTTTTGGGTTATCTCAAGCTTTGATTGGTATTAATAATGAAGTAAGTGGATTTCTCCAAGTTTGGTTTTATAATATACTCTATTGTCATAGGTATTGCCTCTGCTACCCGCAAACGTTCATAGTTTCGACAGGGTTACCTTTTAACCATTAACTATTCATTGTCCCATCCAACTAAGATTATGACTTTTTAAAAGATAAATTCATAAGACATATTATCTCATGTTTTTTGTCTTTTATTTATTTTTTATTTTTAAGAGCCATTGTTCTGGTTTGGTAGCCAATTAATAACAATGTCATTCACTAGTTGTAATTAAACTGAACAAGCTGGCTCGTGATGAGACCCCTTGTCTTATATTTATAAGCCATTACCCTGTTTTGATGTGCAGTATTGGTAATGTCAGTTTCATTACTTCTTATGAATATGGTAAGTCGGCTCATGATGAGACCTCTTATCTCTTAAAAAAAATTTACATAATTTCTTAGAATTACATTCTAAAAAATCACAACCTAAATGGATGGGGTGAAATAGTTTTATCCTTAAGAATCAATGGATGACAATTTTCAGAGTTTTTTGAGTACCAAGACTTGAATAATATTTACTTTTATAGATAACCCTTCTCTGCTTAATAAACTTATAATGATTTACATTTCCCTCAAGTTTTCAAAAGATCATGCAAATAATTGGAATAATCTTTCAAAGTTTAACATATTATTTAAAACTATCAAAAGACTATGATCATTTCTTTAAAAATTCTTATTTACATAAAATAAATATTTATAATATTCTTCCTAATAATTTTTCTAACAAGTAAACAGTCAATTAGAGACTCATTAACAACCTTTATTTGCAAAAACAATTAAAAACTTTGCAGAAAGAAATATGTACAGTTTAAGAAGGGGTTACCTCCTTATGAAAAGAATTTCTTCAAGATAAGCCCATTTACAGGAAGAGATTCTCTCTTACCTGTTAGATCCTGGAGTATGAATGTATTTGAGCCTATCTTTTCAACGATCTGAAATGGTCCAAGCCACATTTTCTGAAACTTGGTATGCTTACCTTTTTCTTCATGAGCTTTATCCCATTTCAGAACAAGATCACCAATTGACAAAATTTTTGAGCCAGTAGAACTTGCATCAAAAGAAGATTTTACAAGCTGTTGATGTTTTTCATGAACAATTTTAGCTTTATCTCTATCTTCTTCTAGTTTAAGGATTTGATCATATCTCACTTGAATGGATGAAGAAGGATTTTCTTCAGTAAATTGCACTAGGGCTAATGATGGAAGAGTTAAATTTGATGGTATCACAGCTTCTTTTCCATAAACTAAATTGATAGGTGAAGTTCCTATTGAAACTTTTTCAGTGATACGATCAGCCCATAATGCAAAGATTAAAGACTTGTGCCAATTCTTTTGATTTTGATCAATAGTCCTTTTAATGATTTTGATGAGATTTTTGTTAGTGGATTCAGCCAAACCATTACCTTGTGGGTAATAATTTGCTGAATATTTCAGTTTAAAACCTCTTTTGACTGCAAATTCTATTAAACTATTTCCGGAAAAATAAGATGCATTATCAAAGACAAGAGCTTGAGGTACACCAAACTTGGTTATGATGAATTGATCTATGAAATAAATAATTGCATCAGAATTGGCTACCTTCAAAGGGATTGCCTCTACCCATTTTGTAAAGTAATCAGTTGCAGTAAGGATGTACTTGTGTTGTTTGGAAGAATGAGGTACTATCTCACCAATAATGTCAAGCCCCCATTGTTCAAATGGTTGCTCAATACTCACTGGTTGCAAAGGAAAAGCTAGTTTCCTTTGTCTTCCACTTACAGTTTGGCAAATTCTGCACTTCCTTACATAGTCATGTGTATCTTTAAAAAGGGTAGGCCAGTAATAACCAGCACGAATTATTTTGTGAGCTGTGGTATCACCTCCAAAATGACCTCCTGCTGGTCCATCATGCAACTCCTGCAAAACCTTTTCAACTTCAGCCTTTTCAAGACATCTTAATAAAATTGAATCATAATTTTTCCTAAATAACACATTATCAATAATCTCATATTTAATAGCCTTTAACCTTAAAGCACGTTTTCTCTCATAGCTGAGATTAGAAGGAGCATACCCATTTTTCAAGTAATAGATGAGATCAGCATACTGAGATTCAGAATCTGTAACACTTATCTGATTTACTTGAATATCTTGATTTGAATCTTGATTTGAATCTTGATTTTCTGGTAAGTTATGAGCTCCTGCTAATAATCTGCAAAAACCTTGTCCTCTAACAATCTTAGCTGGTTTAATATCAACATCATATTCTTGCAAAGCTGTTACCCAGTTAGCTCGTTTTTCTCCTACTTCTCTCTGAATTAATAATTGCCTCACTGTAGAGAATGGGACAATGATTTTTGTATGAGTTTTCAAGAGAAAAGGTCTGAAATGCTTGATTGATTTAATCACAGCGAAGGCTTGTTTTTCAACATCGGAATAATTCAGCTCAGCTCCTTGCAGATTTGAGCTAAAGAAAGAAATTGGTGCTTCAATTTTCTGATCATTGAGCTGTGTTAAAACAGCTGCATAGGATGTCTCGGTGGCTAACGTATACAAAATAAATTTTTTAGAAAAATCCGAGGTACTCAATGTTGGTGCATTAATGATCGCTTGTTTGATCGCCTTAAAGGCTTCTTTCTCTTTATGCCCCCATTTGAATACTGAATTCTTCTTGATCATATTTTGCATAGGTAAAACAATTAAAGAAAAATCAGGAATGAATCTTTTTACAAAATTGATCTGTCCAAGAAATGATTGCATGGATTTTTTGTTATGAGGTAAATAAATATCAGAAATTTCTTTTACTCTATCTGGATCAATGTATATACCATCTTTTGACACAACAAATCCTAAGAGTTTTCCTTCATCCAAAGCAAAGAAATATTTCTTTGGATTTAAGGAAATACCAAACCTTCTACATCTTTCAAATATTTGCTTTAAATCATGTAGATGATTGGCTCTCTTTTTTGAAAATATTGTTATGTCATCAAGATAAACAACAACTGATTTATTGATCAGACCTTTAAATGCTATGTCCATGGCTCTTTGGAAAGTTGCTCCTACATTTATTAGACCAAAAGGCATTTTCTGATAAGCATAAGTTCCCCATTTTGTTCTGAAAGTTGTTTTCAATCTGTCATCTGGATGAACTAAAACTTGATTATAGCCAGAAAATCCATCGAGAAAGGACATAAGTTCAGAACCAGCTACCTTTTGAAGTATCTGTTTCATGGTTGGCAATGGGAAATTGTCTTTTAAACATGCCTTGTTTAAATTTCTGAAATCAATACAGATTCTTATATCACCATTCTTCTTCCTTACAGGTACCATATTGGAAACCCAATTGGAGTGCCTGACCGGAAAAATGATTTTGGCTTTTCAAAGTTTATTAAGTTCTAATTTGATTTGACTTTCGAGATTTGGATGGATCTTTCTCAACTTCTGTTGAATAGGTTTAATATCAGGAAGCATTGGAATTGTGTGTTGAATAACCGAAGTATCATATGTTTTTAAATCATCATAATTCCAAGAAAAAACATTTTTATATTTGTTCAAGAGTTTAATGAAAGCATTCCTTTCCTCTGGTGTTAAATTGAGTCCTAAATTAACGTTTTGAGGTTTGGAATCAGAACCAAGATTCACTAATTCAAACTTCAAAGTGGAACTTTGAAGTTTGGCATTAGTGACTTTCTTGAATCTATCTTTAATATCATATAAGTCCTCCAATTTAACAACAGATTTTGGAATGGGATTTTCATTACCTTTTGAAGCAATTTGTAAATCATGATCATTTTCATCAATAATTTTCTCATCATATGATTTCTCTGAAGTCATGAAATTTAAAATATCTTGATCATGATAGAAAACTCTCCAATTTGTGACATTATCGGGGACAGATGGGCGAAAAATCAATTCTACGGAAAACCTATCTGGACTACAATCTTCAGCAGGAAGGAGTTTAGATGCAACATTAGCTAACAAGTCAGCTGATGTATTTTGATTCCTAGGAATGGGAGAAATATTAAATGCTAAAAAATGAGTGGTAAGATCTTGTACTAGGTTTTGATAGTGTTTAAGATGTCTTGAAAGGCAATGAATAGTATTCCTAACTTGTTTTATGACAATTTCGGAATCACCAAAGACTTTCAAGTATTTAACATCTAACCCTATAGCTTTCTAAAGTCCTTGAACCAAGGCTTCATATTCTGTGGTATTGTTAGTACACTCAAATTCTAGCCTACATGACAGCATGGTTTTCTCTCCATCTGGATCAATTAAAATGCATCCTGCTCCAGCTCCATCACTAGACTTTGATCCATCAAAATATAATGACCAAAATAAAGATTTATCTATTGACTTATCTACAATTACATCAGAAGTATTTACAATTCTGGAAGAATCGGATTGTGAAAATTTTTCTATTTGAGAAACAAAAGTATTTACAGAAAAAGGTGATCGGGGTGCTTTGAAGTTTCCAAGAAATGATTCAGCAGAATAACCTCCAAGAATATTATTATTGAATGCCACAGGTTCGTTAGGTTGTTCAAATTCAGTGACAGTGTGTGTCATATGTTTTTCTCGTTCGATTTTGATTTGATTTGGTTTCCCTTTGTAGGGAAGCCACATATGTGAATAATCAGTCGAGATATAACCATTAAGTTTCGCAGACCAGTCCCTGCTTAGGATTAATCCATAGAATTCAGGAATATCAGCAATCAAAATATCAATTCTTTGGACAATTCTAGGATCGGAAGCTAATCTGATAGTAACTGAATTGATTTCTCCTACAACTTGAACTTTAGAGCGATCCAATTGAACAATATGAACTGTCGATTTCTGTGGTTCGATATTCAATTTGGCACAAACAAAAGTAGGCATTATATTAGAGGAAGCTCCAGAATCAATCAAACAATTATGCAGATTCTTATTGTACATTTCATAAGTCAGAAGAAAAGGAGGAGTTTGAGAATTTGAATTTTCTCCAATGAGCACGGTATCAGTAGCATCTACCTTATCTGGTGGCTTACCAGCTCCCCTAGCTGCTTTTGCAACTACACCACTTGGTAAAGGAGCAATTGGTGTAGCATTTAATTCTTTTAATAGCAACTTCTGCTGGTGTTTTAGTTTGCTGAGTTCATGTAAGGAAATGTTGGCTTTAATCTTTTTCATGTCTTCAACAATGTTATACTCCATAGGATCTGACACTACTAAAGTCTTTGTTGTCGATGTGGGAGGATTAGAAGAAGATGGCTGATTTTGAGTAGGTAACGGAGAAGCTTTCTTTGCAGGGGATTTGTCTTTGGTACTTGGAGTTGTGATTTTCTTTTTAGGAGCTGTTTGTAAAGGCTCTGCTGTAGATTTACTCCTAGTACTTACAGGCATAGCTTCTTGTTCTACCTCACTATCAGAATTAGGGAGAATAAAATCCCACATTCCATGTAATTCAACTATTTCTTCATTCTCATCTTCCTCATCTGATACTAAAGATGTATTTTCTTCTTCTTCTTCTTCCTCTGATTCTGCATTAGAGATTGCATTAGGAGGTCTAGATTCAACTTGGTTTCTTTTGAAATTTCGGAATGGTTTTTTAGTAGAAGTTTCAGCTACTTGTTTTTTAATTTCAACCATTTCATTTGACATGGTTTTAAGAACTTTTTGTAAACCCTCCATGTCATATGGATCTTTGGCCTTTTTCTTTGAATCATCTTTGAAGCTGACTTTCTTTGATTTCCTTTCCTCAATAGCATTTTTCTTTTCTAGAGAAATAATTCGTTTTTCTACTGCAATAGCCTCTTTCATATTCTCGGCTAATGTAGGTTTTGCAGCTCTATCTACAAAAATTGCTATGTTTGAGGGTAAGGTAGTTATATACCATTCACTTCTGACTTGTTCACTAGGCTGTGAATCTGTGTGGATTTTTTTCAAGAGTTTGTTGAATCTAGCGTTGAAATCTTTAATGGGCTCTTTGGGTTCTATCTTCAAATTTGAGAGGTCATTGAGTAAAGTAGCTATTGATCGGTCATCTCCAAATTTGGTTAAAAAATGATCTGCAAAAATGGCCCAACTTGTTATGGATCCCGAAGGTAATGAAAAGTACCATGATCCTGCTGCTCCTTGAAGAGTATAAGGGAATAGTCCGACTACAACATCTTCATGTGTGACTCCATTCAAATTTACAGCCAGCATAAAGTTATTGATATGTTCTTCAGCTTGAATGTTAAGATCTGGACTAAATTTTGGAAGCCATTTTCCAGGATTGTCTAGTAAATCATGTAAAGGTGCAGCCATGTTGACTACCCCTGGAGTAGCCCATGGTCTAGCCATTATTGGAACAACTATTGGAGGAGTAGTAGAAACTGGTGGTGTTTGAATAGAAGTTGTTGGAATAGATGATGTTGAGATTGATGATGACTGAGCAGATGATGATTGAGGAGATGATGTGGAAACAACTGTACTTTGTTGAGTTGTGGTTTCGGAAACAGGTGATTGAATATGAGATGATGAACTTATATCACTTTATGATTCCGATTGAATTCTTTTTGTTTTTCCCTTACTAGGTAAAGGAAATTCTTGTGGAGGAATACCAAGTTTTTCACTTTGTAGCCTAGTAAGAGGTTTTGAAGGAACAAATTTTGAACTTACACTACCTTCAGATATTTCAGACTCTTCAAGAGATAATGAGAATCCTTTCAATTTATGGATTAAATCTTGTACTTCAGGAGACTCAGGAGATTTCTTGTCTGAATGTTTTGAGATTTTGGTAGTGGGTGTATGAATATTCTTCGCAATTTCTTCTCTAGGATTTTGAATTTCAGAAGAAATTGAAGAAGTTGATGAGGGTGTTTTGCTCTCAGAATGGCCTGTGGATAAATATTTACTTGCCATTCATAGCTCAGGCCCTCCTTCTAGCGCCAAAAATGTTGAAGCCTAGAAAATCTCTGCTTCAAACATTGGGGAAAACCACCCGGTCGGGACCTTAGGATAGCTCCTTTTCTGTTTGGTATGGTGGCTCCGACTGGATTTAAAGGACCAGTTTCCTTATAACTAAATGGGTTGGTGATGGGTTGATTTGGATGAGTGGAAATGGGACTAAATTAACTGAAATAAAACTATCTAATTAAACTAAATGTTGATAAAGAAATTCTAACACTAACCCGGGTAATTATAAGTGAATACAACTTAAGATTGTTCCAATTTAACAATAATCATGAAAATGTATTATTATTTAAATTGAAATGTGCAGAAACGAATAAATATAACTCTGTTTAAGAAATTAAACAGAGTTATATTAGCATATTGCATTCATCATTGTATACCATCTATATATGCTTATGAAAGATAACATTTCAATTATACTTAGAAATGATATACAAAAAGAAACGTTATGAAAACCAAATATATATAAATGATAGAAAATTTTAAAGCGAATATCATATAACAAAGGAAATCAACAGTGAACAGATAGAAATACCTCATTCATCTTGAAGACTTTCAAATGAAATCTGATACTCCAATTGATCCAGGTGGATATTGGTGGCCACCCGCCTATTCCACTTGGGCCCCCACCATTGTCTTTTTCAGTTTTTCAGTTTTGGCATAACTTACTATTTTTAGCAGTTTTTCGGGTCCTGAACTTTCGGAGCCGTTTTGAGGCCCTAAACGACGTTTTTTGGTATGAAAATTTGTTGTGATTTTGATCATCAAAATCATCACAAAAGTTGTAGTCCTCGGATAGAGCTTTCTAATGATGTATCATGTGCGTCAAACGGAGATAGTATGCCAAAGTTACGTCCCTGGGAAGTTGAAACACCAATTTACCCAAGCGGGGCCCATAGTTTTGGCGCTTCATCTCCTAGGGTTAGGTTTTTGGGATGTTTAGGGTTCTCCATTGTTTCTCAATAATAAATAGGCCCTCGCGCCTCATTGTAAAGCAGTTCAGAGGTCTGTAGCCACCACATCTCTTCTCAGAGATAGCTACCAGTACCCTAGCTAGTTTTATTTCCATTGTCTGTAAGCCAATTTCAGTTCTTTGATATTAATGAAATGAAGTGTTATTTCCGCTGCATCTCTGTATTTATGGTTATGTGTTTATTCTGTTGCGTTCCTGCATAAATCCGGATCAGTGGTATCAGAGGGGTCTGCTTTTTCTCGATCCTTCTTTGCATGTCCCCAACGAGGTCGGGGTATAAGGAACTAGGGCTTGATCTGGTGGAACCTTTGCAAGATCAGCCTCGTAAACCTCGACGGACGCCCATGGGGGACGAAAAGAAAGATGAGGGAGCAGGAGATCCTATCAAAATATTGCTCGAGGAGGCCCTCGAAAAACAAAGGAACGCGATGATGGATAGCTTTGCTCGGATCCTTCAACGGCTGCCCACCGGCGGCGCATCTGCATCCAGTAGCCACTTTGGAGTTGCGACTCCCTTTAAGGTACAAGTAAATTTTGACATTCCCATATTTGAGGGTCAAATAGACGCAGATGCCGTAGATAGATGGTTGAATCTATTAGAAGGATATTTCTATGTTCATGACTTTTCAGACCGGGAGAAGATTATTTTTGCACTCCTCAAAGCCACCCCCCATGTTAAGGACTGGTGGGAAACCTACTGTGAGAACAAGGACCAGACAGAACCCTCTCTGTTCTCGGCCGTACCAACTTGGAATTCTTTCCGAGACGCCGTCAAGGAACAGTACTATCCCGTGGGGAGCTATGAGGACAAGTACATGCAATGGACCACGCTGCGACAACAAAGGGATCAAGATGTGCACGAGCTGACGAATCTGTTCCATACCCTGCGCACAAAGTTGGGTATCAAAGATTCAGAGAAACATTTAGTGCTAAAGTATCGCGGCTGTCTGCATAGATACATTAAGGAGGAAATGGAGTTCCTCGACATCTCCTCGCTTGGTACGGCATACCGGTATGCTGCCAAGATTGAGCAGAAATTCAAACAGAAGAAGCGAGACTTTGGATCTGCGAATCAAAAGCAAGGGAAAGGTGCTTCCAAACCGCAGAACAAAGGACAGAGCCAAGGCATGGCGACTAAAGACAACCCGTCAAAGCCACAAGAAAAGAACAACACCGCAAAGCCAAAGAAGGACACGGGAAAGTGGTGTGAGTTCCATAAGAGCTCCACTCACAACACAAGTGAGTGTAAGGCCAAGCAGTCGCTAGTGGCCGAGATGAGGGGCAAGGTCGGATGCATGCTCTGGGCTAAAGATCGGAACTGAAAGAGATCAAAAGAAACAAAATTGATCGGGGCCCAACGCCCTTGGGCTTATCACACAAGGTCAGAAGGTTGGAAGATCCAGAGGAGGAGGAAGAACGTCTCTTCACTCAGAGATGTGGGTAAGGGACTGATGAAGGCAATTTATTTGAACAAATTGCTGCATTAAATTATCGACCATGGAAACTCGTGAGCTTGTGATGGTGCCAGCAATATATATGCAAGAGTAGGCAACTAACTCTATGTCTAACTAAATTATTTATGATTCAATATAATATGCAAGGGAAGAGGCTCCTAACTAAGGAGGTCCTGGTTGTCCTTCCCTACAGTATCATAGAGAAATCATTCATAAAACCATAAACTTGAAATAAAGACAAGAGAATGAACTTTAATTTTTGTTCAGATTCAAAGAGAGAGAAAGACTAACTTAGTCTTTTGATTGTCCTCTCATGTACTAATCCAAACTAAACTAAGATTCATTCATAAGCATAAGAAATGAAATGACTTGAAACATAAAAACAAAAGAATGAATTTCAATTATCATGCAAATCAAATAGAGAGAGAGCCTAACTTAGACCCTTGGATATCCTCTCACATGTTGATAAGATTCTAATTTAAAACTCATTCATCAATCAAAAACAAATCCTTAAACATCTAAGCAATGAAATGAAACAAAATCTAATATGAAATAAAATGTTTCTCTCATCCTTTTAGAGTGACCTCAATTCTCTTAAGAACAAGACAAATTATTCCATATACTACATTAAGGAAACTTATATCTAAAACTACATAAATTCCATAAATTCATATTCTACATTAACACAATTTACATCTAAAACTACATAATGGAAATATATGAAAAAAGAAGCTTTATTCTATTCCATTATCAATTGGATACAATGCTCTAAGAGTCCTCCTCCTTGGAATGGAGGAGGTACTCCTATTTATACAATGAGATGAGATAACAAACTCATAATGATGATCCACTAATCTCTCTTTTAGTTCCATACATTTCTCAACCATCTAGACGCATAACCCTATCCTCCATGATCTCCTCCCTAATCTTTTCCATGAGGCTTATCTTATCAAATTCGAATTTGATCATTCAAGGCCACATAAAGATGCCCTGGAAGCTTCCTTTGTGCCTACACATGTCAACAAACTCATGCTAATTGTTAGGTATAAGTATAAGCATATTATTTTCTAAGTTTTAGCCATAAATTCACTTTAAAATGTTAAGAATTAATAAAATTTGGAAAAACATAGTTATGACCCAATAATGAGGTGAATGTAATGATATGGAGGTGGAATGGAGGTGACATGAAGGTAAAATGTGAAGATATTGATGAATAATGGAGTGAAAATAGGGATTATTTTGAGGCCCAACATACCCCCAAACTGAAGGTATTGCATGTCCTCATGCAATCTATTACATTACTTTTTGGTACTTGAGCTTTGGCTTAAACTCTGCATGAGATCATTTACTTAACTTTTGCAAAGAGTTATTTTGATGAACTGCAACTTGGTTGGTTCTTGTGTTTCAACCATATTTTGTTTGTTGCGTTCATTGTATGATCTTTGCATAATGATAATGTGCTTTTTATGGCAGAGTATTTTTGTTGGGATGCATCATGGTTGGTTCTTGTGTAACAACCATGATTCTATTGGCATCCAATTAACTTTTAAATACTTTAGACAAAGCCATTTGTATGCTCATGTAATAGTAAATATATTTTGAAGGTAAGTGGGTTTAGAATGTGATATATAACTGTGGATATGAATGTGACAAAGCATGTATGTAAATGTATCCTTCCCATTAAACGGATGGCTTTGACAATGAAAGGAAAGGAAGTGAAGTTTTTTTCCAAAAATTATTATTCTAACATTTCAAGGAATTTAATGGTTAAAAGTTAGAAAATAGCATACCTTAACTTACCCTTCCAAAAATAGGTGAGAGTCGTGCATGTGTGACTGCAAACTGTTGTGAAAATGGTGGATGAAAGATGGATCTGTATTTTCGTATCAGCTGCTGGATCCGCTGCTACTATATGAAAAATCTGAGGAGTCTGCTGAACATGGCTGAAAGTTGTATCTGCTGCTGGATGATGAATCCGATGAGTTTGCTGAATATGGTTGAAAATCTATAAGGCTTGGAAGGTATACAAAATATAGAAGTTACATTTTCCTCCCAGCCTTATTTATTGACTTGTCCTCAAGTGAAATACAATGAATACCATGTATGGAAATACAATGAATGGAAATTGGCTTCATCTGCTGCAAAATATGGGTCTTCAAGTCTTCAACGCTCGATGGCACAAATCTTGCTATGTGATTAAATGTGTCGATGTCGAACATAGCAAGAAGTTGTTGACTTAGTGGCCATTAATGAATGCCCCTAGCCAACACAAGAGCTCCCACCATTGATTCCAATGGGAGTCAGGATGCCTAACACATCTTTGTAG
Source organism: Pinus albicaulis (assembly GCA_034641835.2). Classification (NCBI taxonomy): domain Eukaryota; kingdom Viridiplantae; phylum Streptophyta; class Pinopsida; order Pinales; family Pinaceae; genus Pinus; species Pinus albicaulis. Next base: position 165,335,670 of record CM076571.1, on the reverse strand, counting down.
GTACGAATAAATTTGTCGTGGTCGAGTCACCTACAAGATCCAACGAACAAGGGATATTATTGTACTCCCATTGTTCATTGGCAAGAGTACTTGCCATTAAGGCATGCAAGCCTCTAGGTGTTTTTTTCAATGATACTTAGACTCTAGGACTTTGACTCAAGCAGGGTTTTATTGGCGGAAATGAAGGGGAATCGTGATGACAAGAAAAATGGCAATGTAAGGAAATGCATGATGTATGAACAAGAACTCTTGCTGTGAAAAATGGATATGGAAATGTCATGCGTTATAGATGTACAATTGATGGAATTCAAAATCTTTTCAGAAAGGGAGGTGGAAGGTAATGGTTGTGGAGATGGATTTGTCTTGAGAATTTTTCATGAATTTAGTCTTTGGAAGACTAATTGTCGTCACAATGTAGTCTCCGTAATGATCGCTTTGTCGTCCTGTAACCTGTAAAAAAAAACTTGGTAGAAAGAAACATAAGTGTGTTCAAGAAGGAATGCGCATTTCCTTCATGATTCTTACGCAAAAAATTTATACCAAATAAAACAAATTAAGGACAATCAAAGTGTTGAAATTAACTTAATCATGATATTAAAATCAATCCATTCTTAAAAATAACCATGAAAAATAATACTCCCTGTCAGATAACTCATGAAATGTGCTTCGCAATTTACGTGCATAAAGCATACAGAACCATGTGATGAGTTTATGCCATCTTAATGCTATCGAAAGAGAATTGAATCCTCCAATTGATTTTTAAAATTTGTTTCCAAGTATACCATTTTTTCAAAAAGTTGTGTGAATTTTGTGAAAAAAAATTTTAGATTTTTAAATGAAAACATAATTTTAGATGTTTTCATTAAACAATAAATTAAAAACATAAATTTTTAATTTATTATTTTAAGTTGAATTTTTTTATTATTTTTTATTATTTTTTTTTATTTTTTTATTTTTATTTTTTTAATAACAAAATTAAAATAGAAATTTTATTTTGTTATTTATTTTTTTAACAATACAATGAAAAATCTATATTTTATTTTTTTAAAACTTGAAAAAAAAAAAACAATTTTTTTAGTTAAATAAGAAAAACTATATTAATTGAACAAAATAGAAAAGGCCATGAAAGTCAAAACCTCTTAAGCTATGGCTCTATTGCAGCTTTCTTGGCGTGCCATGTATATCCTCTTGTTGGTACGTGCGGCCAACATTGAATTTCTTTTTTAATGGTCTTGCATAAATCATTGATTGATGAATTGGCTCCATTATTCATCAATATCTTCCCATTTATGCGCTTGGGGGAGCACGCAAGTTCCAAATTTTCACCTCCAGATGCACTTTTATGTCACACAGGACACCTTTGTGTTCCTTCAAGCGGGCGTGCCAAGATGATATGGGAAGCACACTACGGTCGAGTCGTTGGGCATTTCGGGGTCGAAAACGGTAGCAATACTCAGTATTTCTATTGGCCGAACCTTCGAAAGGATGTCGAGAAGCACATCGAGATCTGCTTGCTTGTGCCATTGCCAAATAGACCATCAAGAAGCAAGGCCTATATACTCCACTACCTACCCAGGAGTGGGCCAGGCAGATGCATCTATGGATTGTGTGAGACTGCCACCTCACTAAGAATGGCAATGGCTTGTGTTTTCGTGGTTGTTGACCAGTTCTCGAAGATGGCCATTATGGCGGCACAGCCAGAAGAATATCCGCAATGAGAAGCCTACGCTAAACTCTTCTTTGAACGAGTATGGGTGCACTTTGGGATCCCACGGTCTATCATATCGAGATCGAGATAACGGGTTCCTCGGCCACATTTTGGTCGGCCTACGGTCAATGATGGACACAAAGCTCACCAAGTCCACGGCTTTCCATCCCCAAGCAGAGATGGCGAACGAGAGGTCGTCAACGAATGATTGTACACGTGCAACGCATGTGATTCCAAGCATCCACGCACATGGGATGAGAGCCTCACTTATGTACAACATAGTTATAACAGGGCTCTCCACGGTTCAATTGGCCGCAGCCTTCCCAGGTGGGCTTGATTCCGAGCCACTATGTCCCATTGACGTAGCCATGCCATTTACGTACTCGAGGCCGGTCCCGGCGCACGTCGGTCTGAAGTTGACAAAGCAAGTAGCTTCATCGAGCACATTCAACACATCGCCAAACAAGTTCATGATATATTGGCAAGAGCAATCTCGAAGTACAAGCGAGCGCCATGATCAACAGGTGCCACACAACTTCCGGTGGGCGACAAAGTATAGGTGCATTTGCGAAGGAGCGCCTCTGCTTGGACCTACCGCAAGCACCGCTCAGATACGGGCGAGTACACCATCACGAGGAGTGCAGGAACAATGCTTTCGAGCTTAGTATTCCACCATTCCTTAGTGCACTTTTGATCTTCAATGTGGATCGCCTTTGTCCTTACTTCCCACCTCTCTTGGACACTTCGGACATTGCGAGAACAACTCACACCATGAGTTAAACCCAGAATTTGCATGAACGAGGCCACCACCAGTTGTATCATGGACATGCAAATCAAGAACACTCGTCCAAGCAGCCCAGATCCAAGTTTGTATCGAGGTTGTGCGGCCAACTCACGCACCAAGGAAAGTGGTTCACTAGGGACCAAGTTCGACGAAATTTCATCATCTCATGGAGGAACTTAACGCAATGGGGACCATTGCTCCTAAGAAGGGGAGGAATGATCCCGGGTGGATATTGGTGGCCACCCACCTATTCCACTTAGGCCCCCACCATTGTCTCTTTCATTTTTTGAGTTTTGGCATAACTTAACTATTTCTCTACCAGTTTTGGGTCCCTGAACTTGGGAGCCGTTTTGGGAAAACCCCTAAACGATGTTTTTCGAGTATTAGGAGATTTGTTGCGATTTTGATCATCAAAATCGTCACAAAGCTGTATTCCTCGGATAGAGCTTTCTAATGATGTATCATGTCCGTCAAGCGGAGATAGTATGCCAAAGTTACGTCCTGGAAGTTGAAACACCAATTTACCCAAACGGGGCCCATAGTTTTGGCGCTTCATCTCCTAGGGTTAGGTTTTTGGGATGTTTAGGGTTCTCCATTGTTTCTCAATAATAAATAGGCCCTCAAGCCTCATTGTAAGTCGGGATTCGAGGCACATGGCGCCGCATCTCTTCTCGGGAATAGCTACACCGGTGCCCAGCTAGTTTTATTTCCATTACGTCTATAAGCAAATTTCGGTTCTTTGATATTAATGAAATGAAGTGTTATTTAAATTGCATCTCTGTCTTTATGGTTATGCGTTTATTACGGTGCGTTCTGCATAAATCAGGATCACTAATCCAATAAATCGATGTAAAATCAAATCCAAAGATGCAATGCAACACTTCAAAGATAATTTGACACAAAATCACCGGATGTGATCCTTTATAAAATATAAGAGGCAATGGAGTACGAAATGTAAGCTCTAAGTCAAAAATATTACAACTCGGATATTTTCTCTAAATGCATGAGAGGGATTTAAATAAGAAATTACATAAAAAGCAGTCCTCTTGCCTCTTGCTACAATCTATCAAATTAAAAATAGAAATGCTATCTTAAATGAAGCTGATTCATTGCTTTTCTTTCTCGCTTGATGTAGCCAAGTTGCAAATTTTCGGCATATCTTGGAGCCTCGGTGGATGACTCATCTTATAATGTAGCATTTGTCGGCGTATGTGGCATCGGAAAATTCTAGAATTAAGAAACAATCAACAACATTTGAAAGGAATTTAATAGCCATTTGTTGATTGTTGGCTTAATTAAATAAGTCCACATATTTTCCCAATATATTGCTTGAAGTTTGTTGATTTGTTGACTTTTATTCATCATTTCTTCTTTCCATACGTTTTCGGTTTCTTTCACTTTAGGCAAGCGCCGGGAACACAATACGAAGTAGAAGGATTAATTGAATACATTTGTCATTGATAAATTGCGTTATATTACTCATCATGCTCCTAGCTCTTGATATTTCTCTCTCGGCTTTCATTATACGATGTTCCCATTAATGCCAAGCAAGATTTCTTTATGTCTTTCTTCGATCCTAGGAAGATTAGCTTCTCTTCCTTTACGTATCTTGCCAAGTAAGAGATTCGAGAGAAATCTTTTCATCGGCATCATCAATTTCTTGCGTGAGAGTAATAATGTTACGGATCAAGGATGATGTAATATCACAAAATGGATTTACTTTGTGATAATTTTGTACAAAATTCATTTAATTTATGAGACATAAGTTTATTAACTTCAAGAGCTTCCGATTTGAATTCACTTAATTTAGGGAAATCTTTGAACCTCTCTAAAGTTGCTTGAAATTCTTTTCTTTGTCTGATCTTTGCATTCTTCTTCTTTTGCAATAAATCTTGTAACTTGGAAATTTCTTGATTGATTGTTGTTGTTTGCCTAAAACTTGCTCATCAACTTTCTTCTTTTACGTAGTAGCTGTTCTTAACTCTTTAGATTTGAGTTCTTGATCCTGTAATCGTTGTTCCAATTAAGCAATATTTTGTTGACTTTCATTGGCTTGTTCTTCAAGAAAAGCTATATGGAATATTTTGTGTCATGTTGAGAGAATTACTGACTTTATCTATTGTTGCGGCACTATATGCTCATGCATATTGAGACAACTTAGTGAGATCTGAATGGATTCACTTCGGTATTCTTGTAGACAATATTCATGAATTTCCTCTGTGGAGTGGAAAACATGTCACGATCTATCTTCTTTCTTTTCTCTGTTTTCTAACTCATGACATTATGTTTAGAGGCTATAAAATACATCCAAAGGTGGGATCTCTTCAATCTTATTACTGTCCCTTGTTTAATAGGATGTTCGGGAATGATTTACGACATCCTACTCTACTTGCTCTTTATCTTTATCCTGTAGTCCTAATTCTTGAGCAAATTGATCATATTGTTTCAACAATTGAGAAGAAACATTAAGATCAGTAGAGTCTATAATTTTCTCGGTATTTTCTTTTCCTTACGATTGTGTATCTGTTTTTCTCTTTGTATTTGTTCCACCTTTCGAATGGTTTTGCTATACGATTCTCCTTTTTATTATGCACATTAGTATCGATGCTTGTGCATTTCCTTTGTTTGAGCGTGAATTTGTGATCGGTATTTCGATCGAATTTTCCATCGGTATTCCCTTTCGAGAGCATCGGGTTTGCCATCGGTGCTAACCTTTTTCGGTGCAATGCAGTTAGGCTGGTTAATAGGCCCGATTGTGTAATGACTTTAAATGAGATGTTTCTCCTGGTGTTTCGGATGTACCCTCTGTCTACGACCCTTGTATAGGAATTCTGATTCTAGAGGAACTCTCAACAATATTTGACTTCCCGAATAAAAAATTTATTCATTTCTTCCCTTACGCAATTTAGACTTGGCTAAATCATAAAGTTGAGGAAAATCATTCAACGAAACAAAAAAATCATCAAACTCATCACGGTTCATGCTCAAATCGAGCAATCGAAGCTGAAGCGGTAACATTAAAAGCTATACGCGTGGATCATACGGCTCTCTCTGGAATGGTTGCAAATTTCTGACTCCCTTTATTTTGGCGACTTCCTTTTACGCATGTTTGAAGTCATTCAAAGTAAGCGACCACGATTGAATGGGAATGGAGGCCACATTATTTTCTTACTATTGTTTAGAGCTACGGATATTCCTTCATACATTGAGTGATAGGAGATTTCCTGGGCAAGAAGTTTAATGCGGAACAAAAAGAGGGAGAACATGGGGTTCCACGATACTCCCAAAATCGATGTATGTGAAATTTTCTTCTCCCAAACAATCTCTATTGAGGATAAGTCGGCTTTTAGCTTTGTCGAGAATCTAGGAGGGAAGCAATTGAAAATGGTTTGAAAAGACGGGGATAAGGAAACCATGACATATTCTATACACATTATCTTGGAAATGAACTTTCCAAAGAATTTTATGATATATATGAATCGGGGTGGGATATTTGGGAGTCTATTTCCATCCTAACGGAAACTTCGAAATTAAAACAAAGGGCATCTAGAATATAAGCACAAAAGAAAAAAGGAGTGGAATTTCCGGTTTTTATCTTATCTGTACTCGAGTATTCTATTAGACATTCCTATCGGGAGAATATGACCTAGCCCATAATGGTCGGGTGTGACAGCTAAGATTAATGGGACCATTTGTATAGAAAACCTAGTAGAATTGTCATTACACCAAAATAATCTACAAATCATAGCGGCCCCGGCATAGCAATACGGAGGTAAGAGGGAATCTGCGAATACATACGGGATGCTTCATTTTCACAATTCTTCTCGGGATTTTTCCTCCAATCTTTGATAGGATCAGATTGAACTTTATTATTATCGGCAAAATCTTTGATAAATTCTTTGTTATAAACCTTCTTCGGATCAAGTAGATGATACATTGCCTTAGTGTCCTGCGCTTTAAAACGACCCAAAAGACACTCCAAAGTTTGAAACAAACATTATGTCCTTTATTTTCACACTATCGATGATCCATTGAATCACATCATAATAAGGCATGATGCTTATCGCTTTTCGATGTAGAAATGAATTTGCAAGTGATTTATCGGTAATCTGAGTCGAGAATCACGAGCTATCTTCATATGGAGCCCCGATGCCTTTTCCACTTTGTGACTTTGGGGTTTTTCTTTCTCCAATAGATTATAAACTCCTTCCCACGTCATTCTTAAGGCCCTTGGCATGATGTATACGTAACTAATCTCGGTTTGTTGTGGCTTCTCTTTTGAGGCTGTAGGAGTCTCAACAAAGCTTAGCACAGAAGACTCTTGATCTTGGTTCTCATCGCTTTCTTCGACATTTATGTGTTTTATACTATTTCCCTTTGTGTACGTGAATGAAAGGGTTGAATTGTTCTTTGATTCTGCAAGACAATAAACTTTTCGGTCGTGATAAAAAAGCAACTTGAAAGAGAGCGATTATGAGCATGATTCATTATTTATTGGTCTCGTATAAGCGTAAATTCTCTCTTTCGGTCACACTCATGTATTTAAAATAGGAATCATAAACCAATATTCATTTGATTTGCTATTGAATACCAATGTACAATTGGAGATTTGACTTTTGTGAAATATTATAATATTTACTATCTTGAATTCTTCGAATATAATAAATGTTATGTATTAATCGCATGAAAGTTTTCAAATAGTGCATAAATATCATATCTGATTTCTTCGATTGGCCGATTGCGATTGCAAACTTTTGATTTCCGATTAGATGGTTATAGATCGCAATCGAGTTTCAATCGAAAAGAATTGTTAATGGCTTTCTCAGATTTCAATGGTGGGGTCTACCATATAAAGTTTTCGTATTTAAACGAACAATTGTTTGTTTTCCTTTTGAAAAGTGTTTTTTTATAATAACGATGCGTCGCATCGCGGAGAGAATTTGAAATTGGCCGCAAAAGAAATTATTTAAAAGTATCCGGTCATGCGATTGCGATTAGGAACATCGCATCGGAGGTATTAAATTTTCCTCAGGTTTTCTCAGATCTCAGATTAGATTTATTATTCGTGGAATTTTACATGACTTGTTTTTATGATAAGGTCTTTTATATTTGATCGGGTCGGAAGTTTTGGTATTTCACTTCCTAAGCAAGGCAAAGATGATTTTTTTCCAACAATGAATCTTTGGCCTACTAATTCTTTTATTTCTATAAAAAAGAAAAAGGGACCCTATTTCTAAATGAATTTTATTCTAAAATTAAGAAAAAGGATGGGTTGTTGTATAGTACAACCTGATAGTGGGTCTGCTTCTCCTTGAGTCTGAGGAAATCCATTTTTATATAATCGGGTGGAATCGGTAAAGGAGACGAGAGGTCGAGCTTTTTTCAAAGCATCAAATGAGCATTGAGAAAATTCATCCCAAAATAATGGAACTCCTTTATTTAATAATCTCATAGATCCTTTTGTAATCTAGGAATAATTTACGATGAATCTCCATAGTAAATTAGTTTTCATGCATACTTTAAGGCGATGAATTGAAGACGGGGAGACGAGGCGAAGCATTGCCTCAACCATGGATGGATATTAATTTGGTTATATCTAGAAATTGTCCATGAAGAAGAAAATATCATTCCCCACACACTCATAGATGATATGATATATAAACGGTGTAGGGGTATTTATCTTTACGACATGCTTTATCTAGGTCCCATAAATTGATGAAAACTTGAATCATTCCTTGTTTATTTTCCACGAGGCTGGATTTGAAACCAACTCAATTAAAGGAACGGGGTAAATGAAACCTTCCTTAAGCGACTTCTCTACCTCGGCACGATGAAGCTGCTTTGCCTTCCTAGGAGTTGACCGGATGAATATTTTTCCTAATAGGCTTATAATTTTCATATATCTTGATCTCATGTTGGATAATATATGGATATATACCAAGAATTTCCTCATAATACCCAGTGACTACATCACGAAGTGCTTGGAAGAGGTCGGTGTGAAGTCTAAATCTCTTCGGGGGAACACTTAGCTCGAATGAAGACATTCCCTATGATGTTGGGATCCACTGGAGATGTTCATTGGGGTAGTAGGAGAAATAATAGCCATGTTCCCTTGAGAAAAAATTGGTGTTGGTGCTAAAGGGTTGGGGACTTGAAAAAGACCGGGCGAGGGCTAGGGAAACTTGATTAAATTCACCCAAATTAGATAGAAAGTAAGATCGATGATGCAAATCATCCCATAGTATCTCTACACTAGTAATTTCTTCAAGGATGGCATCTTGAGATGGAAGAGTGGTATCAAAGGCAATCTAGAGGTGAAGATGGCCCGAGAGTTCAAGCCATAGCCCATCTCCATCCAATTCCTCCGGTGAAAGAGGCGGAGCAGACACTGCGGGAGTCAACAATAGAGCTATAAGCAGTCTGATTGTAGAAATAGGAAATTCCATTCCACCCACTTGACCTTCTTCTAATGAGGAGGTAGGAGAATGTAAGGTCAAAGGGTCAGAAATACTCCCAGTCTGAATAACTCTCTCTGAATAGGAACCCTCAAGGATGAAATAGCATTTATATGAAGTAGAAGGAGCGGAAGATCAAAAGTACCCATCGAGGAAGTGTACATTTCCAACCCCTATATTCTCAGGGTTGCTTGGTATCCCTCACTAAAGGAATGGTTGAGTCGGCATATGCATTCGGATCTACAAGAGAACAATCCAATTGGTCAGTATGACAATTCTCCTTTGTGAGGGAAACAAACAATACGAAATAATGAGGATGAAATAGCATCCATCTCATAGATCTAGTTTAAGCCCCAACGAGAAGATTATAGTCTAATATTGTATCGACTATCTCAGCCGATGTGCGGTTTTCCACCAACACGGATGGGTAGAGTTGGAGCATGATACCATATGGCACGTGAGAATGACCATCAAACGTAGTCGGAGGAGGGTGGCTGAAGGAAAAAATGCGGGAGATCCATTACCCTTCCCGGCACATGCGAAGGCAACCTGCTGTTGTGACTCTCATCAACAACCTTTCGAAATATGAATTTTGATGAGTCGACCTAATATGTAAAGCCATATGATGAGGAAGCCTCTTTTTAAAATTCTACATGTCAAATGTGATCATCGAAGATTTCTTTGGATCAACGTTCCAATACGAATGAGACGAAGCACACCGAGTAGGACAATACTAGAGCACCTCTAAAATGGACATGGCACAAGAACTTTGAGCTAGATATTCTACAATCAAGTATTTCTAGGTCACCTTGGCATTAGGATTGATCGTTGTATGCTTGAAGACCTTTCGACATCAGAATTATAGGCTCTGCTTGGTGGCCTCATAATATGGAAGTGGCTCGGCCTTATCGGGAGCATCCTTAGCTTTCGAAGACTCATGCTTCACCATAATCACAATATCTCATAGAGATATCTACGTTAGCACACATCATGTATATGTTTGATGTATTTTCCCCTTCTCGGCTACCCCCATGGGAGCCAGGTATTTGGATTCATGTCGGCCAGTATTCTTGCCCTTCGGGAAAAAGCATTTGTCGGCACAACCTCGAGACTAGAAGAACCCTTTTGAGCTAACAAGTTCTACGCATCTTGAATTTTGGGAAAAGGTGCGTAAGATGCTCTAGTGCACAACTTGCATGGAAAATTCACTTTATTTTTATTATCCTTTTTACCCTCTCCAACATGATCATTGGATTTGTTCGCATTCCCCTTCCATCCTTTTCCTTTTTCTTGTTATTCCTTCCTTTATTCTTCCCATCGGATTATTGATTTCCTTTGGGGTTAGAATTTTGAAAAACATTAATTTCAAGAAAGGAATCGGAAGAGTTATTGCGAAGGCACAACTTTGAAGCGGAAGAAGCGGTGTATAGACAAGCTGCTACAATTGACTTAGTAGGTTAGTCATACGCTATCGATCAAGCGATAAGTCCATCCTTTGTGAGGACTAGGTTTAGTTTTGGCTAAGTCAATTTGGTGTGAGGAGCATCAGAAAAATTTTAATAAGGACTTCGAGAATGAAACAGATAGTTCTAGCTCTTGAGCCCTAAAAATAGCCTTCTCTTGAGAAAATACCTATGAAAGGGATACATAATTAGAAATTTCTAGCTATAAGGACTTCAAAAACCATTCAAGAAGGAACTCATTTAGGATTTTTGGCTTTAATAAGCCTCTTCCTTCTTTGTTGTTCCCTTAATATGGTCAAAAATGTGGCTGCTTGTCATCTTTTGAAAATTGGCTAAATTCGATCCACGACGTCATGTAACGGATAGGTAAATGAAAATTGTTAAGAACACTGGTAGCAAATTCTCAAAAAGTAGCAAAATTTCCCAGTTAACTCTATGTACCATTTGGTCGCATTTCTACTTAAGGTTTCGTTGAAATAATCTTAGCCTAATCGACCCATCGATCGAAGGAGTTCGATGAACACCATAAATGGAAAGTGGTGATATGATGCCGGATCCTCACCAATCTTCCCTCAAGCTGGAATGTATGAGGGGATCTTGGTGAGGAATGGGAGGCGGCCGAACTATCTTGAATAGGATCATTAGTCAATTTCGATAGATGCGGAAAGTTTAAGTTCTTTAGAAATGGTAACCATGGAGGAGCCTAGGAATTCCATCCCCCATAGGAAGGATTCCCCACATTATGAAAATAATAAATTGGATTTTTGAAGCACCATGTTTCCGAGAAGTTGTTCATAGAAAATTTCGGACCATAAGAAAATCCTTGCGACCAACATTCGAAGAAGGAACCCCTCCCAACATGGAGTTACTATATGCGGGAACATTCCCTCCAATGAGTTATTGAATGGAGAAGAAACTCGTTGGTAAGGGTTCCAAGCATTTTCAAACGGTGAAAAATCCTAGAAGTACTCGATGAATGGAAAGGAACATTCCCTTGTATTGACTAGGGTTCCATCCCAAAAATACATTAGAGCTTTGAATTCCCGGAAAAAGGATTGAAACCTTGAGCGCAAGAGGTAAAAGGCAAGGATCCTAAGGAAAGGGTTTGAATGAGGGATATGCCCTTCCAAAGTGGAACCCTTGAAATGAAGACGATCCAACAGCCATAGAAGGTATGGGTGTGGGGGAACGGCCCTAGCGATAGAAAAGGAGAAAGAGAAGGAATTCCAACATTGGGCATTCCATAAGAAGGGACTAGATTGAGAAGCATGTGCCTGGGTGTTTCAGGAGACGAAGCACAACGGCACTAGAGAAGTGAATGTCGATATGGAAATAGTTCCTCCTCCTTCAATTGAAAAGAGGAGTTTGAACACTTTCGGTGTTCTGACCAAAAATGTGTTCCCACTCATTGGCTAGCAAAAAGGGATATGATGGAAGGACTAGCTAGGTCATTTGAGACTTGGGCCTTGGAGTAATAGAAGAACATCGAAACTATCGGGAAAGAGGAGATCGAGATTCAGTGAGGTGAGGGAATTCCTCTATTTCAACTTCTTCTGGCGGAAATAAAACTCTAGAGATGGTACAGACACTCATCTCTATGCTAACTGCTAACCACAAGAACACCCACAAAAACAATGAGTCCTAATAGTGCATCACTCTTAATTGCGTTTTTTTTTAAACCATGGGTGAAAATCACTTGCGAATTACTCCCACATCTTCTTGAATAAGGATCGGCACTCATAGGAGAAAGCCCACGAAGCCTCCTCGATCGACGAGGCGATCAATCAAACACTTAGAGATTAATTTTGAATTTCGAAAAATATAAGAAGCTAAGAAATATAGGAAAAAAAGAGCACACTCTAAAGAATTTCCTAGATATAGCAGAAAGCGACTCTCGGTATTCCCTCTGGGTGATGAGGACCGGACACCAAAATACAAGAGCGAAGTAATAAGACCTTCAAAAATAGTACGGGGTAATTATGTCCCCGGGCCTACTAGTGAAGGCAACAAAGATAATTCACGTTGACCTCCCTAACCCACGACCTTTGTTGGTGCAATTCCCTAACCTTCGCAAGGGCACCCTCCGGGAAGTGCGATGGAAGTGATGCAAATTTCTATCTCGGGTACCACGCGTATTCCCCCCTTGCGATCACTTATGTAGTCCCTAGGATAGGAAACTAAGGGCCCAATCCGTATCGCCGACCGAGGCGAGAATGGTCTTATGTCGAATTTAGCAAATAGGAGAGGGGGTATCTCTCTTTGCTGCTGCTTATCCTCGCACTTGACTCTGCGGAGGAGGCTTTCTAGATCCCTTAACGGTGTTGGATTTCTCTCTTTCACACAATTTAAATGTTTAAAAATTAGAGCGGCCTTGGAGAGTTAACTCTCCACTCACACGATCGAAGGCCCTACAACTTAGCTAGTTGGTGTATGATTAATTAAAATGATACAAAAACTTATAGTTTCTTTTAATTATATCTCTTCTTTTAAATTAGTTGTTACACTAAGTCAGGGTATACGGAGGTAGCGTGGTGTTTGATGTGAGAAGAAATCAATGAAAACCTAGTTACATGCAAATGCAACAATTTCCCTTCGATGACGATCTCTACATGTGTTCTACGAAACTAATAAGCAATTTTTATTTTTTCTTTTCGAGACACTCACACATCACACGATCTAGAAAATTATGAAAAAGACTAAAAATGCTCAAATACACTTAATGCAAACTACCAATGATATGCTAATTCTAAGATGATAACTCTAAAGCGAAAAAGAGTCTACATAAATAAATGGTTCAATCATATTTTGACATAAAAACAAGGTTAGTTCGGAAACAAAACTCCTATGCATAAGAACACCAAAATGTACTTGATATAAAAGAGAAACCAAGAAAAGACTTCCTTCAAAGTCAAGCCAAGGAAAAAAAGACTAGAAATCAATTAAAAAAGATTCAAAAGATATGATGAAACCATAAAACCAAACTTAAAGCAAAATCTGTGGAAAAGAAAAAAAAAATGGGCTTTTCACTTATAATGGAAGAAAAATATTTTAAGAAGAGAAGCATAAAAAACCCAAGAACCCGGAGAGTCAAATAAAATGAGTCTCAACAAGTCTTAAAAGTGCTCAAGCGAACTATGCTACTTTTTCATAGAGGGACTCAAATGAGCAAACATAAACAAAAAACTCAAATAATTGATTCAGTACAATAGCATCTTTCAGCAAACAACAACTCAAAAAACCAAAAGAGATTCTTCAAGATTCCCAAAAAGTAAATTCCAAGAAATCAAAGAAAACCAAGATAGACCAAGAAGGAAAAAAACACAAGTGGATAAATTCATAGGACCAAGAAGAGAGAAAACAAGTAAGGCTCAACTGTCTGAATGGTCGAACAACCACAAACTTGGAAAAGATCTTGGTTCTTCACCCCTGCAGTCTGTCAAGAACAAAAACGGGAAATTCACCAAATGGATAGGTTTTCACAAAAACAAAAGAGAAATGGATATGAAATTACCATAAACATAGTCGAGACACCTTAAGACACCACGGGAATGGTTCACCACAACCGAGAATCGGCGAAAACTCAAATTTTCAAATTTTTCCGGGCATACGCGGTTTTGCGGTATGAAAAAGCATTTCTACAAGCGTAACCAAGTAAGCTTCGCTTATACCGAGTCCCTTTGGAAAATATAGGAGATATAAGTTACTATGCGGAGACTAAGTTGCGTATGGAAATAAAGATAAGGAAAAAGAAAAAAAATTCAAGCGGCTTGACAAATGGGCGAGGAGTCTCTATACGATTGAAAAAGACTTACTAGACTATAAAAAGTGATAAAACCTATCGGGAACCTACAACACAAATAAAACAACCAAAACTAGGAATTACACAAGATAGCAATCCCCGGTGGAGTTACCATTTATTAGGTGTGTTACCTAGGTCTTGGGTTCATAAACCTTCACGAGATCAAGGGCATGTCGATACAAGAAGGAATCACTTAACCAAATTCTATGCATTAAACTAGAAACTACGGGTTGCATACCTTACCCAAATATCCTTTGGTTGTAGTAGATCTGTAGGGTGCAAACCCCTGCCGTCTTTGTGCTCCAAAATTTGTAAACTAGAAAAGAACAAGCACAAATCCAAGTTGTACAACTATATGTTCTAGATGTTAGTGAAAAGCATACATAATCTCATAAAAACAATATTAAATGAACAATTTAAGATCATAACACATGTATAAAATATTATTGACACGTAAACATCGGGAACAAGATGGCACTTACATTATTAATAACATGTACTATAAAGAAACATCGAGATCGGTTAAGAAATACTGCCATGGCCTTTTGAGCATACCATCATAAGTTATGTCTGACCCCTAGAATATCAAGATTTCTTCCAAGAATAGTGCACAAGGGATGTCACATAGGGTGAGTGAACATCTCAAGGAAATAAGGGTTTCTGAAAATACAAAAATTGTAGGAGCACGATGAATATATCATACTTGGATAGGGCTCCAATAGGCGTATAATGTCTATATTTCTCTCTCTCCTCCTCCCTTATTTATTCATGAATTTTATAATCTCAAATTAGTTTTTAGGTTAAGAACGATTGAGCACGAGAGGGGGTGGCAGTTAGGATATAGACAACCATAAACCTAGCCTCTAAAAAATATGTAAATTATATATATTTTCAATGTTTAAAAATACATACACGATTCTCTATGTATGGACTCGCGTGTATATGCGGAAAATTACGGCGAGTAACATATGGGTTTTAAGAAAGCTGTTTCTTGAGAAATATGTCCAAGTCTAAAGGGAAGGGTTTCCCAAGGCCAATGTATAAGTCATCAAGTATATGTTGGTGATAAGCGATGCTATAAAAATAACTTTCTTATAACTCATCAAAAAGTTGGAATTGTTATAATAAAACCATCCATCGAACTACCTCGCTTGTCGTATGGTTTGTGATTAACGGTTGATGGTCGGTGTGAATGATGTCCTTACCCATCAAGTAACATTTCCATTTTTTCACACTTTGCACAAAACATAAATTCTTTGTCATATGTAGGACGGTTAATCATTGCACCATTAAAATTTTCAAAATGATAAAAAATGGGCTTATGATGTTTCATGTTTGCTTACATGGCATAGTCACTTACATTGGTTTGTATCTCAAATGATTTTAAGATTTGGAACTACAAGTATACGATGATGTACTAATTCTCTCTTTCAATGCATCGAAGGATTTATGTTTCTTGTCGATCCTTTGAAAAACATGTTTCACACTTGTCAAAGCATTTAATGGAGCTGCAATGGATGAGACATTAGAAATGAGCTTTTCCCAAAATATTTGGCTTCTCCCGAAGCTTTTAACTTCTTCTACATTATTGGATTTTGGCCAATTCAAAATGACTTCAGCTTTAGGGATCTATCTTCAACTCACCCCCTACAACAATATGACACATATACTAAATAGGTTTTCCCAAATTCACATTTAGACATCTTTAAAAACAAATTTTCTTTCTTTAAGACATCTAGAACTTTCTAACATGCTTGACGTTCTCTTCATAACTCTATTTGAAAATTAGTATGTCATTTAAGTAGCCTATCACAAAATCATCAAAGAAAAGGTCTTAACTAAAACATAATTCATAACTCACCGAATGTTGTAGAACATTACAAAGCCCAAACAACATAACCATTCATTCAAAAAAAGCTTACTTTTTTGAAAGATATCTTCTAAATATCTCCTTCAATCCCATTATGATATATGTCTGAAGTCCAACATTGTGAAATAAAAAAACATCTTTCAATTGATCAAGTAAATCATCAATTCAAGGAAGAGGGTAATGGTTCCTTACACAAATGTTCCATTTACCATCCTTCTTTGGAACTAAAACAATAGGGCCCAGATACGGATGTGTTTGGCTTGATGAACCCTTTATCAAGTAACTCTTGGATTTGTTTTCTTAATTTCTGCATTCTCCATGTATCGACATACGGGACATACCTGATGTTTGGAGGAGGAGCATCCTGCTACAATTGTATCTCATGTTGGATTCCTCGTTTAGGAGGAAATCCCTCGGGTTCCCTGAAACTTATATTATCATATGTGTTTACAACCTCAATCGAAACATATTTCAATTTTACATCACTTCCCTAGAAGGGTTAATTTTCAATATCATCTTTGTGTTTGATCATCAAAAGTACAAAATTCTTGCTAGAATTAACAAGCCTCTTCATTTCTCAACATTCACAAGAGACAAAATTCGATTTCATGTGATGTTCTCGAACAATATACTCAATCCCATCTCTAAGAAAAAGATATTTAATATCATGGTGATGAAAAATGTTTTTCTTATCATATATGTATAGGCTTCCCAAAATACCACATAGGTCAAGTGGAAATACATCAATCTCTACCACATCAATGACGTTGCGGTGATGAAAAATTTTAAGTTTTGATTTTCATGTCATTTTTGCAATTTTTCATAGTCACATGCCCAACCCAAAGGATAAGGCTTAGGATAAAGAAATAGTTTCCAAATTTAATTTCTTGACAATGGTTTCCAAAATAAGGTTGGCTTGTGGTCAACTATCAAACAAAGTATCTATTTTTTTATGTTTTTATAGGCTCTATAATATGGAAAATATCTATTCTTTCTTTATGTTTTAAAGGTTTCATTGAGGTAGAAGAATTTAGTACTTGCAATGGAATCCTAACCTTTTATTCCCATGGATGTGACCATTCTTTCATCTCTGGAATTAGATACTATGTCATGTTGTGTAGTTGCAGTAGTCTTTTATTTCCCTTTGTTGTTAAACTTTTTGGGTCTCATCTCGGGATGAAGTTTCCAACAATGGTCTTCATGACGGCCTTCTTTTGAACATTGTTTACATGTGAGTTTATTTGCCTCTTTATTTACAAAGCATTATTTTTCCCCTTGTCTTTGAATTTACACTTTTTCTTTGTCTCCACTCTTGAATGGCTTCTTGTTATTCTCTTCGTGAACATTCTTCTCTCTTTCTTATAAATCGGTTGATTGCACACAAACCTCATCTATATTTGTAGGGTTAAACATGAGAATTGTGCGTCTCAGTAACTATGTAAACCTCAATGTATTTTAGTAGAAGAGTGCCTTGAGAGGGGATAAATCTACATCCAAAATCAAGCTCTTCCTTTAAACTCTTTGGTATAACTTTTCCAATTTGACCCTTAGCTTTCCTAAAGTTTTCCAATCCATTATAGCTTTTTTCATGTTCGATAATTGATAAACTTTCTTCTTAATGCGACTACAAATAATTCCAAGGAGTTATAATCTTACCTCTTTTCTGAGATATTATTTATTTTTTCCCTCCCACCAAATGAGTGTTTCACTTTTTCCAACCTTAGAAGAAAGTTGAATCTTGGGCTCATCATGCTTTATTCTTTGTATCCTAGAATATACTTCAATTTAAAGAACACAATTATCAATTTTCGACATTTTACCTCTCCATTATACATAGGTAATTCAAATTTTATGTCAAGCTTTAACAAGGAGTTTTACCTTGTCCTTTTGGAGATATTGGAGGGAGTTTGTGAAGGGTTAGATATGGAAGAAGATGAGGGTGAAGATGGAGGTGAAGGAGAAGATTTGGAGGTAGATGTGGTGGTTTGCCACCATTTCACCTCCTTTTGGAGGATATTTATCACCATTTCCTCCCATCTTCTTTAGGAGGATTTGAGCTCTCTCCTTGTAACCTTGTATTCCTTTCTTCATATATAACTATTGGAGAATGCCACCCCCCTGGGGTAATTTTTGGGTTAATTTTGTTTTATTTTTTGTACGCGTTGCGTAAATGAAAGGGGCTTTGGGGCATGTCAAAGTCCATGAGTATAAAACCATGGTTTTGAGACCATGGTATGTGCGCATTTTGATAATATAAATATGTAAGAGTCAAGTGAGCAAGGACGGGGAATGGATAATGAAATCTGGATAAGTTTTTTATGCATATTTTTTAGTTTGGGTAGAAAGGCTCCCTGTGTAGCGGTGTGCGCGAGGAGACTAAGTTATGACTTACGTACGGTTTTCTGGCACATTTGTGTGCGTAGTAATATAGATTGTACTTAATTGCAAATATCTTAATAAAGAATCCATTTTTTGGAAAACTCGGATTCTTATTTGATTTCATGTCTTAGATTATACGTTATGTTTGTTGTAGATATGGATCTATTTCATTTTTTGTATTTAATTACGCCAAATGGTTAATTTAATCTATGTGCAATTATGAGTCTATGTTATATAAGTAGATCTGAATGAGGTACAATTAACTACGATGCGTGAAATTATCTCAAGAATTCAATGATATGTTTGTGGAAGGATTAGATATATTACCATTGACGTGCATACGCATATATATTATATTATCCAAGTAGTAAGTATGATTAGATTAACTTACATCAAAAGCTCCCTCAAGGTGCATAAACCTTGTTCAGTATCCCCCATACTTCTTTGGGTGAGACTTTGTTACGCGGAAGAGAGATCACTACGAAAAGGGCTAGTAGTTGGAGGGTTTTATTTGTTATTGGAATACATTGAAATTGGTTGAGGACCCATTAAGTAAAAATGGTTACGTTTCCCGAGAATAGGAATCATTTTAAGGGGAGATTTGATGTGAATTTACCCAAAAGAAGAGCAGCACCAAGATTGTCTTTATAAGAATATGCATGAATTTTCAACCTAAGAAAACTATAAGCTCTAAATTCCCTCCTAAGGATTGGGCACAAATTTATATCTACATAGAGGTCCATGAAATTTCTTTTCTTCCTTCACGATGAGACTTGGACAAAGTGGTTGTCTCATCTTTCTAAATTCTAGACATGCGCAAAGGACGACATGATCACTTAGTGGATTAAAGATTTGGTGCGACAATTAAGAGAAATATAACAACAAGATAACCGTGCGGTAAAGATCATTGGGTCGTTAGTGCTGGGAGGATCTATGGTAATTCATTATTGATCAATTTTTATTGTATTCTAAAAAGTGAACAAAGATTTTTTAAGAGACCCTAGAGGTAATTTCATGCACTCTTTGAAGCGTGGATTAAAATTCTATTGTGTGAACATGGTACTCTATGCAACCATATTAATTGAATGTATCATAGAGGCCCCACTACGCGCGGTGGAAGAACTTACATAGTAGATATAGAAGAAGATTTTATTTATAGCCCTCTCAAAGGTAAATTTGAACTTAAAGAGGAGTCTGAAATTAGTAGATGTCTGGTGAATTTGTACACATTCATAATAGGAATTACAAGATTAGGTTGATCCTCGGTCATTGGCCATAGTTGAGATCCCATGCACTCCACCCCCAAACTCACCTCACCCTAAAAAGTCATCCACCTCGACCTCCACCTCCACCACCAAACATTGATATGGTTTCTTCCATGAAGTTACCTAACTTACGTGGTATCGGCTTGATGAGACATCGTCCCGATTAGTTTTGTTATAGACATTGTATGAATGATGCGGTATATTTAATAATGAGGATGTTAAGAAAAGCACATCTAGCTACTTCTTTTCAAGACCACACCTTCCGGATTGGTACATAAGGTATGTGGTGACAAACCCTAATGAAAATATTGATAATTTGAAAGCTGCATTGAAGAATAATTCAAAAATATGAAATTGTTTTCTCAATGCGTAAGCGGGGATGAAGGAGATTCACCAATAATTAAATGAATCCATATGGGAAATTGGATCAATAGCTGAACGCACCATCGAGAGATAGAGGATTTACTATTTATGAAACAAAGCATGAGGTGGTTCATTACCATGTTGCTAGCACATGTGCCAGCTCTAAGTTAGGCATACGATTGAAACACATTTTAAAGCTAGAGATTAAATGGTTAGAATCCTCACGTAGACCCAATATTACCCTACCGTATCCAAAACTACTCAGAGGAAACCCTCTTATAAATATAAAGTCTAATGTATGATAAATGAAAATGAGGTATGCACATATGTATGGTGTATACATCAGAATTTTTGGGCATCACAAGGATCATGACACGCACCAATGAATGTCTAATAGCCAGAGGGCCAAACTCACGAAGAGCACAAGAGGATCTGACCAAGGAATCCTAATGTTATGGTGCACGATTTGTCAAGAAATGGGTATGCATACGACATAATTTTTCTCGAGGATTGGTAAATATATCCCTTAGCTTAAGCAATCGTTCTACATTTTTTCTCATCGGTGGGGCATGATGAACCTGTCGCAAATTTGATTTTATGATTGATCGATCTGACCTATATAGGATGCACGTTGAACCAACCTCACCAACATCCATGTCTCGACATGGTGGATTCCAATGTAGAGGATGAGGAAGAGGAGGAGGAGCTAGACAAGGAAGGGGACAAATCATCTACTCTAATTGTGGAGATGTGGGCTATTATGTGTGTGATTGTTCAAACCAAACACGGTAGTATTTTAGGTACTGTAGACAATTTGATCATGTTATTGAATATTTCCTTGTTTTGATTGTAAAAATGCAGGAAAATAAAACACAAACTCCCATTGAAAATATTCAGATGGTAAGAGCTGAGATGTGCGAAGAAGAACCTAGTGTAAATATCATCACTAAGAGTGGTTCTTAACTGCTTGTGACAAAGGGGCAAATGCTCGATGCTTATATTTGGATCTGAAAAGAAACAAAGAAAAAAGAAGGATTCAACTTAAAAAGAGAAAAGAAAATCTTGAAAATACTAAGAAGGGGTTTTTCCTCAGAGGTGGGCACCTCAATTTATAAATCTTCAAGCAAACCCATGGAAATGGATGAAGGAGGTGAAAGAGATAAACCCTTCTTGTAGGCTTGTATTAAATTATTGTGCAATAAAAGCGCTCAAGAACATCCACATTTAATAAAATACTGTTAAAGACTCAAGAGCTTCCGATGGACCGTGAGGTTGTAAATTAGATCTATAATAATAAAAGAAAAACTCGACTTGGAAATGCGCTTGACTACTTAGATCTGACTACTTAGATTGATGCATATCTCAGATTGGTGCATACAAGATGGATCAGGTCATTCTAGATCTAGGATATGATGTGAATATCTTACCAAAGTAGACTTGGAAATGAATGGGAGAACCTAAGTTGGAGTGGTCCACTATCCAGCTACGCATGGAAAATCAAAAAAATATTATCCCATTAGGAAGGGTCTTACAAGTAGTAGTGGATATCCAAGAAGTAAGGGCACTTGCGGACTTTGAAGTTATCTAGATTGTTGATGATACCGACCCCTATCCTACATTGTTGGGTTTGTATTGGGCTATCAATATGGATGGCATCATCAACCTCAAGTGAAAAAGTATGATGTTTGAAATTAATGGAACCAGGGTTGTGGTCCCCCTAGACCCTGCAAAAGGAGAAAGATATGCAGAGTTGGTGCGCGCAGATGATGATGTCGATCATATCTATAAGTTGAATGTATAGGATGAAGACTGGATCAACCTGAGAGTGGATGGAATACTTAATAAGGAGAAGGATAGCTCCTTATTTTTAGATTCAGATGAGGAACTGGAGAGTTACAGAACTGCTTGCATGAATTCCTTGTATTGTGCCTAACTAGTGACAAAATTTCTTCTTGCATATCCTCGCAAATATGAGAATTTCTTTATTATTATGGTCTCAGTAGACCAGGGAGAATTTAAGGATGGAAAAGTATCTTGAAGTTTAAACAATTGCTTAATCACTAGTCCTTAATATGAAAATTATAAAAATTTTTATTGATGTATTTGTAAAATTACTCAAATTTATAATGATATTATATATATTGTCTATATAATGTTGGCAATTTGTAAGGAAAAATAATTTTATATTTTAAAATTTGGGCGAATCACTTTTTAAAAAAAATGGAAATTGGCGAATCGTTTTTTGGAAGAACCATGGAAAATTAGCCCACCTGCGAATATTAGCCCCTAAAATTTTCCATGGTCACAGTAATGTTAATCTATTTTTAGAAGAACTTTAAAAATTTATTCTAAGCACAAAGGTTCCATGCACTTGATACAGTGTTGCGCTCAACCCGCATGTTGGTGGGAGACTCGCAAGGGGTAGCTTGGCTAACTGGGAGAATGCATCCGCATGATGCGTTCACGTATTTGAGCATCCAACACTGGGGAATGAGACCCATTCCAGACCATATGATCCGCACAAACATTTGGCTAGATGGAATAAAGCTTTGGGCAAAGAACCAAATCCATAATGGTAAATATATTCATCCACACGTTGGGAAAGGTGCCTATGGACTGGTACCTCGAAACTGAGTTGCAACGAGGAACCACTGAATGGATTGCGCTGACATAAAGTTTTACCCTGACCTTTAGTTTTGAAAGTGGGTTCAAATTCCTGGCTGAGGCACTGCAGGATATTCAGGAAGTCATCTTTGACACCAAAAAACAGTCGGTTGAGCGCACCTTGCCAACATGGGATGCGCAGATGAAGGACATTGTTGTCTGTCGAAATTTGTCAATTGAAGATAGTGAGGAAAA